>CM060949.1:46401974-46591974 GCA_030765055.1 Mantis religiosa | reverse complement strand
TCTGTGTAATGCTCGACATTTTATATTTTCTTATGACTACATGTACAGCAACAGAATATGTAATTACATAGATCCGGACCCTAGTTATCATTTTAAATATTTCCTTTTCATCGTGGCTGCGGCTTGGCCGAATTGCAAGAGCACGGCAACTTCTCCACCACGGCAGTCTTGCGTATTGCCTATCTAATGTATGCAGGAGTACTGAAGCCACTGTTGTGTTGTTTCATCATAATGACTTACGGGAGGTGAATAAAACGGATGAGGCGCCAAAAATTGTCAATGTATATACGTGAGAAACAAGCCCCACAATTCTTAACAAATTTTGTTCAGCTATCGTTATTTTTCGTGAACTTGCCATGATTATGAAGTGTCAGCAAAGCTTGTTTTCATATAGATAGATGGATAGATAGTTTTATTCACCTTAGGAATATACAATATTCATGGCTTCGTCAAATTTGTACCCATAAGAATAATACATTTCTTATTAGTAATACAATTATGAATAATACAATAGTAATTAAATAATACAATAGTAGTTAAATAATACAATAGTGATTAAAGTAATGCAGTAGTAATTAACAGAATAATAATACAAATAGTAATTAAGAATAAGGAAACTTAGGTCACATAATAGTTTAATGTATTACATTTTTAAGAACTAGGCTGTAAGAGACAATTTTTACCAACCAAAAAAAAAATCAATATTTACTTTATTATTTAATTTTACTTCTTAGAAACTCATCTGTTGTCTGTGACATTACTTTTAGTAGGATACATTGTGAATTAGTACTCTCTGCTCCTAATAATCAATCACATGTTAACAGTTAATTAAAACATTTGTCAACTATATGTGATGTATAAACGATATCTTATATGTTTCTATGTGTTAAAAATTGTTTCCCTTGTAAAAGAAAGCTTGTATAAACTTGAAACGAACTTTAAGTCAGAGGAACTGACTTTATGGCGAGGAGTGCCATAAATCTTCAGGGTTCCAAGTGCTGCATTCAAGCAAAGTTCTGACAGGATAAATTAGGTGAATCCTAACAAAATTAAGAAAAAGGATATTCGCTTAAAAATGACGCCATATGCATTCTCTCGACAGATCAACTTAAAGAAATACTTCCCGCAAAAATATAAAAAGTGATTTGGGCGGTTGTGGCCAACCAATAAGAGAACAGCTACATCACTCTCCCATGTAAGCAGTGGAAAGGGTGTTTGTAGACGCAGTTAAAAATAAAAAGTTATAAAAAGCTGAATTTTACCCAGTCGCTGCCGCATACATGGAAATGAAACCACGTTTGTTAGCGCGAAGAGATTGCGCGGAATTTTACCCAGTCGCTGTTGCATACGTGGAAGTGAAATCATGTTTGTCAGCACAAAAACATCGCGCGGAATTATCAACAGTCGCATATGTGGTACGTCTTCTAGCGCGAAAAGTTTGCGCGCGTGTATTTCGCGGGTGTTACTAGTTACACTAAAGTCCCGAGGATATCATGGACATAATAAGTTTATTTTTATAATGGGGATGAAAACTGAGGAGCTTTGTAGTATACGCTAACTAAAGGATACTCAACAAAGGAGAACACTTTTGGTGACGTGAGGTCCGCATAAAGTTTGTCATAAGAAACTTCACGGTAGTGTTAGTGAAATATCTAAGTGATTGCCACAAGGAAACTGTCTTTCCTTCTAAGTCCAAGTTATCCACCCACATAAACCCGAACTTCAAGAGATCATTGCTTGGAATACAATCCTAAAACCATAATATTTAGGAGAACATCATCGTCTCACCATCATCGCAGATGTTGACGGAGGCGATTTCCAGCGTCATAGGTAGGTACACGTCATATTTTTAGTATTTATAAATACTTACCAATAGTAGTACAGTACACCTAAAATTTGGATAATTTAGAAAATGGTACGAGTAAGTATGTGTGTAGAATAGGATAATTGAATGCCTCAAAAACGAAAGATAGGTTAAATACACATTTTGGTATTTAAATTAAGCGTCCTCAAAGATACAGAACCAAGTTTATCAACAAAATCCTTTATATGCAAAAGCTTTTAACCTTTTATTTCCTCAGAAATACCCCTAATGACGATAAGAATACCAAGTGTAAGAAATTTGCATAGCAAATAAAATATATATCTAGAATTTTGTGGGAATGTACTGTGAAGCCCTCTCAATTCTGCATGATTTTTATATAAGTGGAAAACATTTAAGAGATAGACATACATTACAAAACAAATGCAGATTCATTAAAGAACTTTTGCTGTATTCAAGTAAGAATGATTGCAACTTTAATGATTTTATATATGCTTTGCTATTGATTTTAATTTTCAAATATTTATACTTCTTGAAGAGGGAGTCACTATTCATTTTTCTCTAATGATCATGCACAGAGTATACAATGTGTGCATTATCTCTCCTAGCTTTTTAAAAATCAGAGAGCCCTTTAACTATCATATTCACCTAAGGTTTACAGTAAAATGTATAGGTGTAAGTGGAAACTTTATATATATATACTGAAAATATTCTGACCTCTACATAAAGATGGCAACACTCGTAAATAAAAGCTAGTGAATATCGTTGTACATCTGTTGACAGTTACTCACCAACGTTTCAGTCATTTTGGACGCTCAGCTTTTGTGTAACAGTTATCTGAGTGAGTTGATGTCAGTGTTTTTATGATAATGGACAAAATCGAGTATCGAGCTGTCATTAAATATTTGTTTCTGAAAGACAATACGCCTACGCAAATCAAAGATGACTTAGATTCTGTGTATGGGGACTCTCCACCACCACCATTTACAACAGTGAAATTTTGGACGGCTCAATTTAAACGCGACCGTAGGAGCTTGGGAGACGATGAACGTGCTGGACGTCCGAAAACTGCAACTACCGACGAAAACATCGACAAAGTTCACCAAATGGTGCTATCCGACCGCCGAATTAAAGTAAGAGGCTATGAATATTTCAAAAGAACGTGTTTGTCACATATTACATCAAAATTTAGATATAAAAAAAGCTGTCCGCGCGTTGGGTGCCACGTTTTCCCACGTTAAACCAAAAACGTGTTCGAATGAACATTTCCAACGCTCTGTTGCCGCAGTTTAGGGACAATAAATCCTAGTTTTGGCACCGATTAATTACTGTAGATGAAACTTGGATACACCATTATACGCCCGAAACAAAAATACAGTCCAAATAGTGGACTGCAAAGGGGAAACCGGCGCAAAAAAGCAAAAACTGTTTTTTGGCTGTGAAAGAGATGACGACTGTTTTTTTTTTTTTTTTTTTTTTTGAGGGGGATAGTCTTGGAGTTATTTTAATCGATTATCTTCTAAAAGTAAAAACCATTACAGGAGCATAATACGCATCATTACTTCACAAGCTGAAGGCAGAACTTGAGGAAAAACGGCCACATTTGCAGGAAAAGAAAATCCTGTTTCACCAAGACAACGCACCGTCTTACACCTCAGCTTTACAATGGCGAAAATCCACGAATTACGGATTGAACTGCTTGACCATCCGCCTTACTTAGCAGATCTAGCCCCAAGCGACCTCTTTTTGTTCCGTCATCTAAAAACTGCGCTCGGAGGATAGAGATTTTTGTCAAATAAAGAGGCAATCACCTTCGTGAACAACTATTTTACAGAGAAAAACGCCGAGTGCTGTTTGGACGGGTTACAGAGATGGAAGCATCGCTGGAGGAAGCGTGTAGAATTACAAGGAGACTATGTTGAAAAAAATCTGAAAAAATGTCTTGTATCTGTATTAGGTCGGAAACTTTTCAGACCATCTATGTAGATAAAAGAATAATATTTTGCAAGAATAGCTTGTAAAAGAGTAAGTAAAGAAAATCATGTAAATACAACACCAAAGATTTTCTTCAAACATTATCTACATCGTCTTTCCTCTTCATTTACTTATGGTTTCATTTCTTAGATGTTTAATTTCGCATCTTATTGGTTTCTTGGCTGTTCTTCTTTTCATCTAACCACTTTTTATATTTAACAATGGCTAGATACATAGCTTATGCATTATCGTACTTTAACTAGAATAATTAGGAACCAAATAAGCACATTCTATTTCGCATGTCTCTTCTTCAACTTCCAAACGAACGCTTCCGTCATGATAGTAATTTATGTTAACGAAAGAAATCGAATCAATACGAATGAATCTTTTTGACTGGACTTCATTCATATGACATTTAATTAAAAATGAAGTTAGAGAAAACATTGATATTTAGTAAATACGTAAAATATGAAGGTATTAATAGTAAAGCAAACAAATATATACAAATATAACAATTTGTAACTTAAAACTTCACTTATCTTATAAGAAATGATTATGATTTTCTTATGAATTTTCCGGTAAATAAATTTAAAAACAGAATCGACTGCTGGTATTTCAAAATTCATTACGCGATGTTTGGTTTTTAAAATAAATATATTTTCCAAAACCATTAACTCTATCGGACTATCTAATTGTTTTAATAATTTAATTTCTGGATTTATTTCATGGTTAAATGACCAAAAATTATCCGCTACAGCAGATTTATCAATCTGTTTATACTTAATGCTACGAAAATGTTCTTTCGTTCTGGTTTCCAAATTACGTTTTGTCCTTCCAATATAAACTTTATTAGAGTCTAAACAATTAAACTGATAGAATACCAGATTTGTTATTATTAGGAATTTTATCTTTTTTAGAGAAATGCAATAAAGGAATAAAGGAACTAAAGTTATACCACATTCTTTAAAAAAAATTTCAAAATATTTATTAACCCAAGGATGGTAAGTAAATTTTTAAACATTATAACCGTCTTTTATTTTTAAGGGTAGAAATATCATTAACTGTTTTTCTGATATTTGAATTGTTCAATTTTGTGTTTATAAAGTCATTATTAAAACCATTAATTAAAGCAGTATTAATAATATGTTTATATTCTTTATTAAATTCATCTTTATTCAGGAGTACATTTATTAATCTATAAATCAAACTATTAAAAACAGCAAATTTATGTGAGAAAGGGTTAAAAATTTCATTTTTTATGTAATTATCAATAAGAGTAGACTTTCTATAAATACCAAAGTTTAATTTATTATTATTTCTTATTATCTTTAGATCTAGAAAAGGAAGAAACCCATTAATTTCAGTTCTCTAATGTAAATTGTATAGCTTTATCTTGCAAATTTAGTAATTTTAAAGCATCGTTTATGAGTTTATCAGGAACAATTGCAAAAATTACGAAAATCATCATTTCTTATAAGATAAGTGAAGTTTTAAGTTACAAATTGCTATATTTGTATATATTCATATGTAGTATTTTGAAAAGTTGTTATTTTGCATTCCTGTCAACTTTTAATGAGCGACATTGTGGTATTCGCTGTGTTGGCGACAATGCATTACGAAACAGATGGGAAATTATGTTCTGTCGCACAAACGCTTGCAATTTTGCAGCATCACCAAAGTGCATTGGTGCATCACTAGCATTTGCACTTTGCACTTTAAAACACGGCAATTTTTTGCGATATTTGCACTTTTTTGTTGACTGTGACCACGGCTCATTCTGTGACTGCTGTTATTTCTTCTATTAATAGATACTGGATAACATAATTTCGATGATGAGGTGAATTTCATTTTTCACGTTTCGAAGAAGGATCTGCCAAATTCGTTACATACACCTCGGCGGTGTTCCTAAAGGACGGAAAGAAGATAGTGGTCCACATACAATTAAGAGTGGACATCATATTAGATGCAGACCACTTTCAGAAGGAAGACCTTAACGCCGAGGTGTTTGCTAAACTCATCAATTTGGATGACCTCCCTTCAGTGGTTGGATATGAAATGACATTGTCTCGAATGCACCGCTAGTGGTTCTCCATGGACCCGTGCAAACTAAACAAAGATACAATCTCGATGGAGGGGAACACTGTAAGCAACGAGGTACGCGTGATGAAGATGGATTATCATAATTATCATCGATCGCCCCCCCCCCCCCAAAAAAAAACAGTTTGTATTGTAAAATTAAAAGTTCAATTTGCAGAAATTCAAATTTATTTCCGTAGAAAGATACTTGTACAACTCTGATATCATCAGAATGACGTAACACACACGTATGAAACCTTGAAGTCCGTCCACCCTGCCCCATTAAGAATTCTCGAATGACTGCTTCTCTGCGCTTCTCTTTCGGCTTCCCGCCGAAACTCTTATTTATACACGAGCAGCTGTTTCACGAAGTTCCTCGAAACCTGATGAAGCCACACGAAAGTTCATGAAGCTTCACGGACAAGCACCATCTTTCGTTACGAGAACACCATGGAACTGTCTCTGTCTCCTTCTACCTCTATTGCTCTCTCTCTCTCTCTCTCTGGGCATGGCATGGGCATTATCTGTCTCTTTCACTTCCCGCTTCTCTCTCTCTCTCGGCGTTCGTTTACGAGCGGCCTCGTGACATGTCTATGTATAATGAATGGCAAGAGAACGGAAGGGACACCACCTCCTCGATCTAACACGAATCTTTTTTGCTCATCACACCCATAAGGGACGGATGAGCTGAAGGAATCACAGAAGCTATAGACTGGCAAACTGAGATGCGCAGATATCACACGATGAGCTCACACCGGCGGGATGCTTAGAAAAGGTTTCTTGTGGCGGAACCCATAAGAGCTCGACCATCTGAGAGAACCGAAAATAACTCCCCAAAAAGAAATCATCTGCGCCATCTGTCCACTCTGACCAACACTTCTTATTACTAAGCCTACGTGAAACACAGAAGAGAATGCCCAATAATAGGAAACACTTAAACCTATGTTTAGAGAGAGAGACCAGCCACGAGACTCAAGCCCAGGACTTCCTCAATTTCAACCTCGCACATTAATGCTGGAGCATTTCCCTCGGTATACATGTACTAAATGCATAACAAAATCTCGGAGACGCTAATTACATATTTTAATTTGTTATCCTAATCGCAGCCGAGAGTTGAATTCTAGATCTGTAATTTGAGAGACCAAAAGGCTAACCACTCGATCACAATGGCAATCTAATCTCATTCTTTTGGGTATGGATTTGTATTCTTACTAAGACGCATACGTCCTCGAGGGTTCAAACGGATGTACAGAAAAGTGTGTTCAAATAAATGTCAGGGGAACATTTTGTCTTCAGTAAAAAGGATAAGGTGTCAGATCCGAAGTGACTAACAACAACTTTGGAAAACTTGACTTACACGAAAGTTCTTTATATGAAATATTTTATATATCTCTATATAAAATTCTCTATATTCGGCACCTCGACCAGACTGGTCTTTTGTATCTATGCCCTCAAGTAGGGCATCCCCGAAATGAGGAGAGAGGAGACAGAGGGAGGCCGATCCCAAGGAGTCACTTCAGTACAGAGGGCGAGGTAGAAACTCCTCAGCAGTGGGTTTAGGACAATCGGCATCCCACCTGCCGTGGCCCCGAAACAGTCACGAGACCGAACCCTCCGAAGAGCAGGGTACTCCAGGCAGTCTTGCACAGCATCCGGCATGCCGCCTGCCGCCTGCCGCGCTTCTGAATCGGCCCACCACGCCGGCTCGGAGACTGAAGTCCGTGCCGTCGGAGGGGAAAGCGTTTTACTCAGGGCATATCATCTCTCCATGCCTCGCCGAGACTCCTGCCGACACTTCTACCCTGAAAGAAACCACCAGATGAGAGATATGAAATGATAATGGAGGTGAAATAGAGGGATAAGATATTCGGGGAATGTAATTAACCTATCCAGCATTCGCCTAGCGGCCCGGGAAAACCCCTAAAAACCCCATGGGTCAGGTAGGCCGACCACGCAGTCGAAAAATATATGTTTCAGCATTTAGGCCCCTTTTACAACATGTTACATATGTGTAACAGTTGGCATTAGTGGATGCAAAACTGAATCTTTACATGAAGCACACTTTTCTTTTAAAATGACATATGAAGTGTAGAAAATGTATTTCAAACTACACAGCTTACGTGTAGAATCTTTTAAAACAATTTCTGCCCTTGTTCAAGAATAAATACGCCTAATATTTTTCACACCAAACAATTGAATTATATTTTTGCATATCTTGCACCGCTCACGCGATTTCTTTCATATGGCCCAGTGATCTGTTTTGTCTTTTTGATAGTCCACGATAGGAACAACGGTAGTTGCCGCTCTTCTTTTCTGTTTGGGCATGTCATCAGTACTTGGTCGGCTTCTTTTAGATTTGCTAGGTCCAGCAAGAATCAGCCCAGCTGCAGGGTCGCATGCTTCATTCCCTGTAGCAACGTACACTTGGCATTTGGCAAGGTCTCATTCTGAGATACACGACTAAAACTTTCTCTGATCTATTGGTATTTATACAATGTTCAGTCTTTTGGGTACCTACTATATAAATCTGTCTCGTACACTAGCATATCCAGCATTACATTAGTAACCAAGCTTTTGAAGTACTGCAAAGGAGAAGACAGCTGAGTTGGTGATTCCTTCGGAATTCCGATAAAAGGTTGTATGTTGGGAGTAAATGTACCCTTCTTCCACTCCAGGCGTGGTAAAGCTCAACTGGTGATCCTAAAGATTTATCTAAATCAATATCTGCAGGCACATAATCAGAAGAGCCCGTTTGGTCTACAGAATCACCATGAAGATTTTTGACATTAAGGTTTTCCTCTTCTTCTTCGTCTTCTAATTTCGAGAATTCAGACAAATCACTATCTAAACTACAGAAAATGTCACAGATTTCATCTTCAAATAACTAAAACCTTGATAAAAACACAAATTAACATCTACATTTGAGTTTTGTGGGTTGACTGTAACTAATCTTAAATGCCCAATGTTTCACATTTGTAACGCATAAAAAATTAAGGCTGTCAAAATCAGATTAGGCAAGTTAGCATATAAAGGGGTTTAAACCATTCTACTTCCCATTTTCTGCAGATGTTTGTCATTTAAGTACACAGAAGTGGTTTTAATCCTTAAAACAATAATAATTTACACACCTTGTGTGCCATTGTTCCTCACCACGAAAACAGCTGAATTCAACTTTACACAGTCACCACCAGGGGCAAATAATTACTGCAGAATTCACCAGAGTGCATTCCTAGGCTTGACACTGATATGCCACAGCAGGCATTAGACGAACAGCATATCCTGAGTAGAAATAAGGAGGAAAACTCCCAATGTTACACAAATGTAACAAGGGGCTCTCGATTGTTCTGAAAAGACAAACATCAAGTAACTAAACACTATCGGCTCTGGGCTCTACTGAACCTCATTTCACCCATTTAATGGTATTTTAATATGAAATATTCGTCTAAAGAACGTTAAACCAAGGAGGGAACAACTTTGGTATTTCGTCGTAACTTTATACTCGACCACATTCAGAAAACTGCACACTATAACTGACAGGATCACATTCAAATTTTGGTATCTTGTGATCTCCCATATAGTACTCGGGAGTTTGAATTTCCCCACCCGGGACTTCATAGCAAATTATTTCAAAGCAATAGTTACTTTCTACTTAGTTTAAAATATCTTGTATTACCATTTTGTACAACTTTATATCTAAGCCAACATGATTCACAAGACACTTCTTCTTCTGTCCCAGGCTTACTGCCCAAGATATGTGTAGTATGTGGTTATAGAAATTATAATAATAGTTGAATCGGAATATTGAGAAACCCCACGTGTCCAAAAAACTAAATTTTTCAGGAGATACAAAAAACATTCCAGTTCTTAAAATTATGCTTAAAAACAGTTTCTGTCCTCATTTTTCGTTGAAATGAATGTAGAGAGAAGCATGCTATTGCACTGTAGACATTATTGATCCCTTTTCTTGAAATTTTGTTAACATTTATTTAGTGAACATGTGGGCTTTCTCAATATTTTGTAATACATATAGATAAACTATTACTTAACCCACACTTTATTGCTGACAAGGACTAAAATGACACAAATTGTGCCAAAGAGAACTAACTCTTTGGCATTATATTCTACACAAGGTTAATTTTTTATGCATGTTGGCCAATTGCATATGTCGTCGTAGAAACTCTGAATGATTTGATATTTTGTTAAGAATTGCACAAATCATGTTAGGTTCTGCATTTTCGTCTCATTTATAGACATATTACCTTGATAAGCCTGACTCATAGCGTTTGGTGGAATTAAAAATGGTTCAGCCAATTGGAATGTGTGCAATTCTTCACATCACCACTGTTTCATGTTATATCGAAAGTAACAATCGATTAAATCAAAGAGTAGGAGTCCGATTATTATTATCTCTGTGTGAAAAACTGCTGCCAAATTAAAATTCTGAGAAAGCCCATATCCTTTGTACATGTGAGGTTTCTCATCAGTTTCGGTGGCTGCATAACAGCACAGAAAATGTCAGAGCATCATGGGTTTCTCTACATTATGATTGGTATATATATTTAAAGTACAATGTCATAGATAATTAAATTTGGTAAAAAAAATGGACATGTGGGGTTTCTCATTATTCCCATTCAATTAACATTACCGTGCTTTATATAGTTTTAGTAAATGTTTGTTGAGTTATGTTTCATTTCCCCATATTTATTACATGTTATAAGAATAAATAAAACAAAATATATCAATCTGTAACATACGGTTGAGTTTTAAGATCCTTGAGTGAGCATTTGATGTGACGTCCATTGCGATGAAATCTAATCGACCTACTGGCCCAAAGTAGGTAGGAAAGCCTGCTACATCGTAATTTTTGACTGATTCCGTACCAAATCTGGCTGGATGTTTACGATGTAAATTATATCAGATATCTGATGTCACGATTTTAACAAGAGATAGCCAGCTACACTTAATAATTTTTTGTCGATTAAAGAAAATGACTGGCATTAAAGTAAATTATGGATGAGGCATAAGGAATTCCTTCTTGTCCCTAAGGGATATGTCCAAAATGAGTTAGGCCCCCTGGGGTGGAGCCTCCTCCTTTTGCCGATAAGATGGGAATAAGTGCTGATGTAACAATGTTCTCAAGATGCATGTTTGTTCTTTCACACGCAAGAAAAGGCTAAGTGTTAGAAATTAGGCTTATTCTATTAACCCTAGCGGATCCTTTACTTTGAGTTACCACCATCTTTTTTATATGTTTAAGCACTTTAAAACTTGGAATTGCAACAGCATAATAAATGCATATATTCAGGTTAAAAGTTACCTGTGTGCATGAATTTTAAATACGACAGGCTAAGTTCTTAGATTAGATGCACCTTTCTGATGTGGGAATAGTATGGCCGTCTTACACTCAAGGGGTCCCGAGTTCGAATCTCGGTTAGGCTGAGTTGCCTAATAAGGATTTTTCTGGGGGTTTTCCTTGAATGAATGTCGGTTAATTCCAAGTTCTATAGACTAGAGCTCATTTGTTAAAGAACGTTAAACCTAAAAGGATGCTCCTATACCGACGCCATCGTTAGTTTATATGATGACGTAAACAAATCGGGAAAATGTATTACTTCGTCGGCGACTGTGACTGGAGAGAATACTCAGGCAATTTCATTCCCACCTGACAAACATGTGCGCTGTCAATGAACTGCTATGCAAAGCTTTGCTTTGCCGTTTTCGAAGTCTGAGTAGCTTATGGGGTAGCACTTTTACGTTAACATTAATTGCAAATGTGTGTGTGTGTGTGTGTGTGTGTGTGTGTGTGTGTGTGTGTGTGTGTGTGTGTGTGTGTGTGTGTGTGTGTGTGTGTGTGCTGTGTAATATAATGTTCCTTTTGTACGCTAAAAAGTGACAATGCTTGCAACAGTTACTTAAATATTTTATTTATTCACTTAACTTCACCTTATTTGTAAATTAAGATATGGTTCTCTCTGCGGAATAACAGTACTGTCGCGGCGAAAAGCACAGAAAGTTCGGTGCCGAGAGATAAGCGCGGCTTGTGTACACAAAGAGCCTGCAGATAAAGATAATAGTCGGATAGTGTATCACTGGGATAAGACTTACCGACACAGATAAGTGAGGTAATTGGAACATTCTGGTGACGACTTGATTACTTTATAGAACGTTCGATGTCTTGTTTATTCCAGAAATATCTAGTGATTGTTACAGAAATCTCTCGAATTTATCAATGAGGTATTTAAGAAGGTGACGACTCGCAAAGAGTCATCGTGAACAGTAGTAAACACAGTGAGGGTTAAACAATTGTAGAAGAGTGTTGTTGTAACGAGAGCGATCTAATCAGAACGCTATTTGTGTGGACATCGACCTTGGTAGATGATGTTATGGATGTGATGTAATTCTGCTGCTACGAAGTGTATTTCTACACAAATATAAAACATTTGGAATTTATGCAAATTGAACTTTTAATTCTACGAACCCACAAAGTCACAGTACTAAATAGCTGCGTGTAGCCACTTTGGCAATGACTTGACTACTGACATGCAATTCATAAAAATATTTTACGTATCTAATTGGGATCTGACAACGGAGGAATTCCTTAAACGATTTCCACTTCCGAATTTTCCTTTGATAATTCCTGCGCCACAATAATATATCTTCACTCTCAACACTTTTTTTTTTCCAGTTTCTGTTCACAAATTCAAAACCTATGTCGTGAAGAATGGTGTGGAAGCTCGGTTTTGTAAAGCTAGGCAGTTCAGGATTATTGTTTACTGCTTAAAGCACTTTTGTAACTGTTGGTGGCTCGTTTCTTTCAAGAAGTTATGCATCTTGCACGAACAGCACTTTTAACAAATTCATTACAACTAGGTATGTTTTCCTGGAGTGGAAAGTCGGTCCGTTTTCACAGCTCGCTCGCTCGCTCGTGCTAGCTGGCTGTATACAGCCAGAAGGTTTTTGCTGTGTGCCCACCCATTAAGGGTTTTACCGCAGGTAGGATTTTTATTGAAAGATGTAGGATGAAGGTGATGTAGGTTTTTGATTGGGAGTTAATTTTGAGGTTACCAAAGTACCTTCGGGTTGAAGGAGAGGATGCAGTACTTAGCACCCATTTTTTTTTAAATATTTTGTATTTTAGTTGGGGAGAAATTTAGATGCCAAACAGCTTGGAAGAATTATGAGGAGCTCAGATTTAGCTGCTGATAGGTTTAGCTCCTGGGTTATCTAGGGTGTCCGCATGCCATACGGGGGACCCGATGCAGTCTAGATCGGCGTCTAGTGGGGTCATAATTTCCCAATGATCTGACATTTTCACAGCTTCGTTTCGAGTGGCATTTATACGTACTTGATGCTGAAACACCGGTATATCCTACTTACTTACAAATTAGTCCTCCATTGCTAAATTCAGGTATTTTCCACACAAATTGCAAAACACGTTCAAATAATTTGTTTTCACCACTTTTTAACGATTTCCCTCTGTGCTTAATATTGCATGCAAGCAGCCATATTATACAACTAATCTCCCACTTCCTTCTGCTTCTAAATTGCAGATTAATACTATAAATGACGCTTATAAATACAAAATAAAATACGAATTAATTACTGTTTGTTAAATTTCTGAAACAGAAGTTTCTATTCCTTCTGTTATGTCCTAACTATGCAAAGAGATTGGAATTTCAAAGATATCACAAGGTGACTGAGACTTAAGAGATTTGGCTATCGCTTCAGCCTACTGTATTCTATTTCCATAGCACCTATAAGAAAAAATGTAGTGATACAATTTCTATAAGCGTTAGTCGCAATTAAAATTGAGTATATAGAGTAAAAAGTGCTTCTAATATTAGTTTATCTAACGGGAGTAGAAAAAGCAACATCAGTGCAGATATTAGATATTTTGTACAATGAAATTAGTTTTCTAATATTTAGCAACGTTGCTATGGATCGTAAGTTGACAATTGCAAGTCTAATCTAGTTGAACTACTGCAAGAGTCCAAGCTCTGTGTGTCTATGAGGAATGTGCGCAAGTTTCGTTTGAATAAGAATGGCACTAGAGATGGCAGAGGAGTGCTAACGGCCAGATGGACAGTGGCGTTTCAGATTGTTCAATGAATGCACAAAACTGAACAGTGCAAATAAATGTCAAAACCACAGTAACTAGCGCTATTAGTGTCATGTAGTATGACACTAATTAAGGGTGACCTTTTTACCATAGTCTACATTTAAATTTAACTTAATTTAACACGAATAATATTGGCAAAAAGTAAGAAGAAACATGCAGACCGTCATAGCCATTGTTCTGTATTCACTTCCACATCACAACGTTCGTGACAATGTATGGACATGATAGAACGTAAAGCTTTTGTGTCATATTTCATTTTAAAATATTGAATGTGAAAATAAAGTAGGCGCAATTAATAAATGTTATTGAACCTCCATTTTCTTTAGGCTAAATGCGCTCATATTTTTTCTGCGGAAGCCGACGGAACAATTGAATAACCACTTATTTCTCACAGCAGACGACTATTAAGTTTTTCAGATTTTACTTAATACAATCAGTTTCTCATGGTACGCAATGTCAAATTCTTCCTTTATCCTACAGATAATTTTGTTAAATATTTTAATTTATTTATTACTGCAGTTTGATTAGTATGAACGCCATTCGTCCAGAAACAATATGCAATACATACCATAGTGTATAAAGTGCATAACAGAATTTTGAGAATACTAAGATAGAGAACAAAGAGTTTAGAGATAACATATCATGTCCCATGAAGGGCAAAGGTCTCCTATACTTAGGGTAGCTGTGTTGACTACAACACGATGTTGGGTTTGTGTCGATTTTTGTCACTTTTTCTTGTTCGTATTCGCACTTATTCACCTGCACTCGCACTCGCCTACTTCTACGCTTGCACTTGTATTTTGTCGCCCAAGGATCTCCACTTCCTTCTGTCTCGAGCTGTTGTGGTGTTGTGTAGAAGTCCGCCCATTCCTGTCACAGTCTTCCTCGTTTTCCTGTGCGCGGGCCCCAAATCGTGATCTTGTAGGTCTATCTGTCGTCCTTCAACCTCGCGATGTGACCTCCCCATATCCACTTTTGCTTCTTGACTCTTAGCGCTACATCTATTGTTAATGTCATTTGTGACAGTGTAACGTTGTAGATTCTGTCCATTTTATTCCCAGCATCTTGCGCTCCATTTTCCTTTGGCATATCTGTAGTGTTTTCATCTGTCTGCTTGTGACGGACCACGTCTAACTTCCATAGTGTCTCCGATCGCATTGTTGCGACTGGCGCGGCTGGCGCGCACAAAGGGACAGATAGTGCAGCGCGGAGATAAAAAGCTTTCCGAAACAGATAAAGATAGATGACTTGGAAGGTTCGTCTTTCTAGTGCCATCTTGATTGTTAGAAAACATACCACAAATTTCTAGGACAATGAGCGCAGCTACAAAAGAAGCCGTGGATGGCCAGTCAGTCAGTCGTAATCGGAACTTGATAATGTGCGCGTGCAGCTGTTTTGAAAGTGAACTCTTTTGTTTATGGTCGACGACCTTGAAAACTGCATTTGTGTATGTTACGTAATTCTGCTACTGTAATGTCCGATTTCACCAACAAATGTTAAGACTTAACACGAGTTTAGCAATAGTTAAAACAAAAATTGCATTTCACCAACAAGTGTTAGCGTAACACAAGTGTTAAATCTCATGTTAAACTAACAAGCCGAATTTCTGATGTTAAGTCCTTAACGATTGTAAATAGTCAAGATGGCGAGCATGAACTCAGCTGTTGAATTCGATTTGCTATATTTAAGACCGTCTAAATGGCATTCATAATAGAGTACGGCCTATGAGGAGAAATGATTTTGAGGAACTATCCGAAGAAAATTGTTTTACGGAGGTATAGACTGTCGAAAGAAGTTGCTATGAAGGTTACTGTGGAAGTACAAGAGAGGGGTTAGAACATGCATCGAAAGGAGTATGCCGATCTCGCCTTTGCTTCAAGTATTAATAACTTTGCGATTTTATAATTCACTGAATTATGTGGATAATACACTGTCCACCTGCCGTCTTGAAACGTTCAAGTCACTTGTCCTTCTTCGCACCTCGTTTTAAATATACCTAATACTGAGTTAGAACATACATCGAAAGGAATATGACTATCTCGCCTTAGCTTCAAGTATTAGTAACCTTGCGATTTTATAATTCACTGAATTATGTGGATAATACACTGTCCACCTGCCGTCCTGAAAACGTTCAAGTCACTTGTCCTTCTTCGCACCTCGTTTTAAATTTACGTAATAATAAGTTAGAACATGCATCGAAAGGAATATGACTATCTCGCCTTTGCTTCAAGTATTATTAACCTTGCGATTTTATAATTCACTGAATTATGTGGATAATACATTGTTCACCTCCCGTCTTGAAACGTTTAAGGCACTTGCTCTTCTTCGCTCCTCGTTTTAAATTTACGTAATAATAAGTTAGAACATGCATCGAAAGGAATATGACTATCTCGCCTTAGCTTCAAGTATTAGTAACCTTGCGATTTTATAATTCACTGAATTATGTGGATAATACATTGTCCACCTCCCGTCTTGAAACGTTCAAGTCACCTGCTCTTCTTCGCTCCTCCGTTTAAATTTACGTAATAATGAGTTAGAACATGCATCGAATGGGATATGCCGATCTCGTCTTTGCTTTGTTATTAAACTTTGCAATTTTATAATTCACTGAATTATGTGGATAATATGTTGTTCACCTCTCGTCTTGAAACGTTTAAGGCACTTGTTCTTCGCACCTCGTTTTAAATTTACGTAATACTGACAAGTTGTTTGGTGCTTGTAGTACTGACACATGCATTTGAATTAAATTCGTTTCCAATATTTTCCCCGTGTCATCTTTCTCTTTTACATTCACTGCATCCGTCCTCTTATTTGCCACGACATCCTTACACTTCGTGACCATTTCAATTAATTCTTTCTCAGTCGATGAGAAATTTGTCTCACGGCTTTATTTATGATTTTGTTCATCCGCCATTTGTGCAGACGAAAATGAAAACAAAAGCGCATCGGAGTACGTTCAGAAAATCATCCATTGCCTTCTATAGTGATATTTACGAGTTTCTTGGCGTTAACAAAGGTTTGTTAACATTTTAAGAAAACAGGTTGGTGAAATGCAAGAAATTTAATATTAGTTTTAGCGCTGTGACAATTGTTACTTTACATTTGTTAGCGGCGATTTTAACATCTGTTGGTGAAATCGGATAAGTGTTGACCAAAGTGCGTTTCTACGGAAATGAAGAGAATTTTGGAATTTCTGCAAACTGTACTTTTAATTCTACGAAGCCACAAAGTCACAATATAATAGAGTCTGTTGACGCAAGTTTCCAATACTTCCAGCTTGAGTCGTATGTCTCCTAGTATAGTCACTGTCTCATAAGTAATGTCGTTTTTTAAAGAAAAACAATTAATTTAAATGTGTTCTGACAAGCAATTAAGTAATTTTCAAAATATAAACCATTAAATTCCATAGTCTTGAGCCATCGAGGTTCAACGAGGTTCACTATTCCCACAATGGTACTAGTCTGTGGCTTTTGATACAAAGAATTCGGTGACACCCACTTGCGCTGCTTCATTGTTGTCAAAATTTATTCCACTTAGAAAATGGGCCATGGATCGAAAAGGATGATAATCTGATGGTAGAAGATCAGGAGTGTATGCTGGGTGTGGTAGGAGTTCAATTCCTCACAATTCCTGAAGTTTTCCCATGGTACTTCCTGCAGTATGGGGTGTTGCATTGTCCTATTGCAATAGAACTATATTTCGATTAACTAATTCTGGGTATCTCCGTCTCAAAATTTCATGAACTCATTCCAGATGTTGAGAATAAAGATTGCCCGCATGTTTGGAACAAACTCCCTGTGAATGACACCTTTGAAATTCCACCATATACAAAATTATTTTGGGATCGAATTGATTTCTTTTAACGATGGCTTTGGCAGGTTGGCAGGGATCAAGCCACTGTTTTCGAAGCATCATGGTTTCATTAATATACTCATTTTTCATCACAAGTGACAATTGTTCTGACAAATCGGTCATCCATAGGATTACGGATAAGCTGACAACAGATATTCATTCTACGTTCAGCCTGTTGAGGTGTGAGTTCATGAAGCACAGATCAAGAGCTTCTATATGTTTTTCCAAGTGTCTTAATTTGGCGATGTATGCTATCTTATGCTGCACCAAGTTCTTCTAAAGGCCTACGGGTACTTTTTTGCAGATTTTCTCTCAAATCTTAGCGTGTATCCTCAATACTCCATACTTTAGGGCCCGGTTGCATAAAAGATAATCTAAGTTCAAGACTATGAAAATGATCTTCAGTCAAACTGAACTTAGAATTTTGGTTGTATAAATATTAAACTAAGTTGATGGCCTCTTGATCTAAGATCAAACCTAACTGGTGAATTTTCTCTAGTTAACTTGATTGAACTTAGATCAGCAGAACTGCAGAATTTACAAAATAGTTTCTGAGAAGAAATAAGTAGTGCAGCTTTAAATAAATAGTAAATAAAGCATTTTTGTGGTTACTTGTATAAATAATTAGCCTCTTTATTTCACAAATGTATGTTAAATATGCATTGTTTGTGTTCATAACCTATACATTTTTATTGTTTTCAGAATTCAGATTACTCTGATATCTCTGAAGATTAGAATTTTCAATTTGAAAGGTCTCTTCGTGTTTTCCAACATAGAGGAAATCCCATTTCAGAACTAAATGAGAGAAAATTCAAAATGAGATTTCGACTATCAAAGCATGTAGTTGAAAAACTGGTGCATAGGCTAAATGCACAGTTAAGAACACAAGCCTAAGGAATTATGCACTCAATCCAATATTTACCATCCTGCTCACATTACGTTCTATGCAACTGAAAGCTTCCAAATAGTGATTGGGGATATGTTTAATATAAATAAACGGACTGCGTTTAAAACAATACACAAAGTTACAAGAGAGATTGCAGCTTTAAGACCTCATTTCATCAGGATGCCTATGGAAACGCGTGAAATAAGAAGGGTTATGCGAGATTTAAAATTAGTGGAACGCATGTTCTCTTTAGCTTGAACTTCCATTTTTATACACAAATGTAATAATTTGTAACTTAAAACTTCACTTATCTCCCATTTTTTTGTTTATATTTTGCAACTCACAGTATTGTAAACAGACGAAAATTAATAAGATGTACATTGGGTATATAATGGAGATAAAGTAAGCGAAATAATTAACTTTTGATAAATACTGTTTCAATATGGAGTAAACTCTTTTAGTGTTTGTTTAAAATAACATTATTTCTAGGACAAATAACCATAAAGCGAAAGATTTATTTAGTTTTTGTTATGTCTAGATTGGCTATTCTGTGCAGTTGAATTAAACAGAGTCGAATAGTTCCGATAATTCTCGAATCCTTTCGATGTCACACGAAAGTCTCAACATTGTTGGCGATGTTGCCGTATTTGTTTTGGTGATCTCAGATCAGTACTGAACGGCGTTCATCTGATCTAAGTTCAGCATTTTACAATCCACGCGGGTTTGTAAATCTAGTTCAATTTTGATCTTCGATTATAAATAAACTGCAGTTACCGATTTCTATGTAACCGGGCCTAGGTCTTCCAGAACGTGGTAAATCTTTAGTTTTTTCGGCTCCATTGTCGAAACGTTGGAACCTTCAATATGCCACGCGCACACTAATGACAGCTTCTCTTTCCACTTCATATATTGTTCGAGCTGCGCCAGCGGCTTTATTGTTTCCAGTAGTGTTTTAAAGGGACTCTAAGTTCAAACTTTATTTCAATTTGTAATTGTTTATTAACAACTAAACACTGATACATACTCGCAATGTACGCAGTACTAGCCATGATATCCTGTAAACAGTATTGCCAAACAAACAAACAAAAAAAAAAACTAATAAATTTTCCAAAACACCAAAATAAAAAAAACTGGCTTTATTTTATGGGGCCACCTACTATAAACTGGAGAGATCAGGATACTGTCCTCTTTAATTGTTTAGCTGTCCTGTCTTTGAAGGAGATTAGGTGCCCTGAATATGCATATTCTGCTGCATGTTTGCATTGTTCCACCAACTGTAATGGGAGTCTCTTGTCTGTTGGTTATAAATTGTGAATTGGTTTTATTCATTTGTAATCCTGCCTCTTTGCTCCTTGTGAAGAGGGGCATAGTCTGTAGTTCTTTTGGAGTTTTTGCAAACAAGACCACATCTGCAAATCTTAGATTTGCACGTCACCTGGCTGATCTGTTAAAAATCTCTACTAGGGTACTGCCCACATCATGTGAATAACAGTTTGTGCATACACTTAAGAACACTACCACTGGACCTTCTGATCTTCTTGTCAGCTTCGATGTGGTTTCACTCTTTACAAGAGTACCACTTCAGGTTTTCCGGCTGATATCACAGAGCTCTTCCGACATACCCTGACGTTCACTTTCTTTTTGTTTGGTGTTTTTTTTTTTTTTTTGTTGTATTTTACGTCCTCCAACATTAAGTCATATCGGACGATGAATGAAATGGGCGAAATGGTGCTCAAATGAGTCCGGGGTCCATAGAGCTTAGAGTTACCTAACATTCGTATTTCAGGATAAGGGAAAACCCTGGGAAAAGCCTTATCCAGGTAACTCACCCTGACCGAGTTTCGAACTCGGGACCTCTTGAACGTGAGGCAGATACGCTAACATCCACGCTACCGAGGCGGGCCTTTTGTTTGGTGGTATGTACAGATGTATTTTTTTATCTTGAAAAGTGCAGAGTGATGCGCAGTGGTATCTGGACGAGTCCACCTCAGAACGGTTGCAACTGGAGGGCAGGTCAGTTGCGTACCAGTTGCGAGCAACTAAACACGTGCAGAGCTACTCGGTAACACTACAGCTTGTTTCAAAATGTGCTTATCTCCTTGTTCCAAGAGATCACTTATAAATGACGCCTCCTAGCAGCACATTAGGAAATAAAGTGCTACATTTAAAAACACGAGAAGTAATAACCAATATCCATATATTTATAAAAAAGGAACAATGGTCTGGGTCAGCTATAAAAATCTGGGGAAGGGTATCTGAAGCAACAGTTGTGTCTGAAAGCAGTTTGGGAGAGTTATTAAGGAATGAAAAGCCATTGGTGCTAGTGCAACAACGTCCTTCTCTATGCCCAGTAAACAAAGATTAAGAACATGCACAAAATCTAATTTGGATGTTTTAATTCAGAAGTAGTTAGGCGAACTATGAATAATTTTAAAGCACAGAAAAACAAAGACCAACTTTGAAGAAACTGCTTATGAAGCTAAAAATTCTACTGACTTCCAAGGCAGTGTCTGAACATTAAGAAGAGTTCTTTTGAAGCTAGGAATATTTGAAAAAAAAAAACACTAAGCGTGACAGACAAATCTTAATCGAACATCGCACCATACGTTCAAAAAGGCTTAAGTATTTACTAAATATTCGGAGATATGGAAGTGAAGTTTATATAGTTTCAATGGATGAAACTTATATAAATACAGCACATACTGGACCATATGCCTGGAGTGAAATACGTTACAGGGACTCTGCAGCGATATTGAAAGGTCGACAGTTGTTTATCATGCCTGCTGGAGGAGAACAGGGTTTTGTTCCAAATGCCTATGTACTATTTAAGATCCAACAAAAGCGTGGAGATTACTACCATAGTAAGAATTACAACTTAGTTTATAAGAGCTGCAAAACTGGCTTCGAGAATGAAATTTGTTTTTAGACACCTTATGCAGCGCTTTCCCCTCTCGTAATCTTATGCGTGTGACGCATTGTGGCGATAGGTGCACTATCCCCACCACAGTTGCTACTCATCCCTACCGCGCAGGATTTCTGTCAAGATAAAATAATACATCTGTAATTTCTATAAACAAATAGACGGAATAGCAATGGGCTCTTCTTTGTCATCAGCTATAGCTAATTTCTATATGGAACACCTAGAACACGAAATACTTGCCACAGCTCCACTTAAACCATCTCACTTCTATAGATACGTGGACGACACTGTTGTAATCTGGGCATATGGATCAGAAACTTTGCCTAGCTTTCTTGCGCATCTCAACAGCCTTCAACCTCACATACAGTTTACCATGGAAGTGGACAACAGCAATGGTACACTGGGGCATGCTGTATACCACAAACCTACACACACCAATGTCTATCTGAACGCTTATAGTTTTCATCATAAGTTCAACGACTGGAAGTTCTCAATACTCTGGCCCACAGAGCTTTGTGTATTTCAGATCCCAGCTACTTAAAACAGGAATAATAGCACCCAAAACTCACTTTCCGTTGAAACGCCTTACTCGAATATGACGTTGAAGCCTCGATCACCACAGCTAAGAAAGGGAAACCTGTAATACAGCAAGCTTCAGATAAGTCTACTGCTACAGTCTGCATCCTGTTTACCGGCAATCTATCCGGCAGAATCAGCAGAATTCTCGCCAAATACGACATCAGGACCAACCACAAGCCACCTCCGAAGATTAAGCATCTGTTGTAATGTTTAACGCCCGCTTTTACTACATAAGGCACCGCAGTTAAGCATCTGTTGAAACCGCTGAAAGACGAACTGGACTTCCAAGTTCCGGGAGTGTACCGCAATACCTGTGAATGTGGGGCACCGCATATAGGACAAACTGGAAGGAGAATAAAAGAACATGAGACTGGCCCCTTAGCTCAGTCGGTAGAGCACCTCCCGGGTTCGATTCCCGTCGGAGGGGGTGGGAATTTTTCTCCGACCAAGATAATTCCCCATCTTCCCCAGAGTCTGGAAGTATGAATGAGAGTGTGAATGTGTGCGTGATCTAATGATTATAAACCAAAGATAACGAGTTAACACCTTCAGTGTGTGCTAAAGGAGAACGGCCGCCGGTATGACCATAGCAGTTAAAGGCGGGGTATAAATGGAACAAGGGGGAAAAAAAAACATGAACGGAGCATTCGTTTAATGCAACCTGAGAAGTCTGGACTAGCAGAGCATTGTTTGAAAACGACCATATAGCCAACTTTCGGGAGACGACCATCTTGGCAAAATGCAACAGTTACTGGGAGCGGAGATTTAAGGAGGCTTTGGTCATTTCCTCCTCCGCTTCAGTGCGATGCTGTATTTCAGTTCAGCTCCTCTTGGAAACCGGCCTTAAAAATGGAAGTCAATCTGCTTAAGAAGCACAGATCTATACAGCTTAATTATCAAATTATGTAGTACGTTTCTCTGACCTAATTAGTTTTCTGCACTCACGCCATCTCCTGACCTGGCAATTAATTTACTGCAAACAGTCTTTTGTTCAGTGATGTGAATATTGGTAGTGTTTTGTCTTTGTTGATTTTTTGTGTTGTACCTATTTAGTGTTTATAACATTTCTTATAAATATCCTGTTGATGGGAACGATGCACGGTCCCGAAACGTCGATTTCTAATCGTCTTTACACCTGGCTTGTTTCCCTAGAACATCTTGAATATATTTTAAACTTAGATTTGTTAGGCAGCTACCGTTATTCCTTGTTTGTTGCTCTTCATTGTTCTGAATGTATTCCAATAAGCTTCTAAGGAGTTTTGGTAAAATTGGATTTCCCTGTCTGATCCCTCGTTCTAGGCGAAACGATTCCCTTTTTTCTCAGTTTTCACTTTTGTTAAACTTTGCTTGTAAATTTTCTTCAATATCCGTATATTTGTCTTATACTTATTGTGAGTACAGCGTCTGTTGCACAGAGTCGACGGAGTGGTAAGAGTGGTAAGTGGAATTCTTCATATTTTTCTACCAGCTGATTTATGTTTTGTATATGATCCGTTGTGCTGAATCCTTGACGGAATCCTGCTTGTTCTGGGGGCTGGTTTTCGTCCAAAGCTCTCGTTAACCTTCTTGTTGTACTACAAAAACAATGAAGATCCGATTAGAACATAAAATTTATGAAAACTTTTCTTTACCTCATTAAGCTTCCGAGATATTAGTCTTTGTCTCAATATTGTAATGTTTTTACATTTGAAAATGCTAAGGTATTTCTCATCTCCTGAAAATGGCGTTGAATTTGAAAGGCAGCATACAGTTACCCACTTTTTAAACATTCAACTATCACCTCAGTCTATTGAATGTAAGACGAAATAAGCAACGAAACAGCTTCTGTACACATTTATCTTAAACTTGTAGCAGATAAGAAAATAAACCTTTGTAGAAAAGTGGATTGAGAAAGTATTGTGAATATAATAAATTAATTTTCTCTCGTAAGGAAAAGCAAATGTTATTGCATGGATTGCATGCTAGGAGTTACGTTTTGTCGACCACGTTCTGCTGCACATAGATGTCTCTACTTGTAGTATCTTATAGCGGAAATGAAATCTTTTAATGATATATTCATTTTTACGTCAGTATGTGGCTTATATTTAATTGAGTTTCACTGTATGAAAATAAATAAAAACTATAATGTATACTAAGAGAATATTGAACATACAAATAATTCTGAGCGATCACAGAAATCTTTTACAGCAACTACATATTTGGTGCATCTGGAGGTCGCAAATTCATATGAACTAGGAGAATTCAGTTACGGAACAGCTGAGGATGAGATCGAATGATCTTGAAAACGTTTCAATTATACAACAAGTAAGTGAAGACTGAGTGTAAATATAGTGACTCATAAATTCAAACTTAATAAGGAGAATTCTGTCCAATTTATATGCATAAACCTAAAATATGCTAAATATATTCAGACTTTTTGAATGAAATAGAAATGCGCGCAGACTTTATAATATGCTTTTAAAATAAAGTGATGGTAATGGACGAGAGCTTCTTATGATCTTTACCATTTGGTGGTTCACGGCTTCCACCATCGAGTGTGCAAGACAGAGAAGTTCCATACGTCCGACACAGTCTGCCAATGCAGATAATGTGGAGAACTGTGACAGGTGCCAACCATGTGCTGGCGTGTACTGAGAGGACACCCTTAAATTCATTATGCATAGACTGAATTTTATTTATGTGTGTATATCTGCATATATAAGTGTGTGTATACTGCATTATGTCTATTTGGCTGCAATAAATATTATTATTAAAATAATGTACCTTATTTCAATTTCTCACATTTATTAACCTTGAACTAATCAAATAGTATTCTTAAATATAGGCATTAATTATTATATATTAGTCTCTCTTTCAGTCTATTTTAGTGTTAGTTTGGTTTTTGCAATAAACAAGTAAATATTTTTCAGCGTTTTCTGGAAGAAACTGTTTTATTTTGTCACTTAAAATATTTTTATATTTCTATAAGCAGCTTATTTATTCGTTAAAAGGCTCCTATAATTATGGTATAAAAATAAATGGTTTATTTTAGTTAAAAAAAACAACAATCACTAACTCGAAAATCGCATAAAAGTTAATTTTTTAACATACACAGTATTACTCGACAGAGTATTGAGGCGTATTGACCTTGTGATCGTCTCTTATCGGGTCTTATCTGGTCGATTTAAAGAGTGAAATATTAGTAAGTTGGTGTAACAATAAGTTACGAAACACAAATAGAGCGATTGGAAGCTGCGTGTGTCTGCATGATATGATTTCTCGCGCCTGCCGATGTATGACACGTTGCTGTCCAGAAGAAATGATTATATCTGAACAGAGTATACATACACTGCACTCACCGTGTATGTGCGATAAGCTGAAGCAAACATCTCTGTGTTGCGAATTTTTTCCGATACGTCTTCTCGCTTTGCCATGTAGTACTACTTTCATATGCAAAGTTTTGATTTGAAGTTTTCGATGTTTTGAGTAGCTTATGTGGTAGTATAATGCGATCCATATAAACCTGAACCATTTCAATAGGCCACAAGTTTTGAACCAAAAAATTACACACGTACAATTTTGGGAGAATATATGAGGCATGTTTTTTAAGTCAGTACCGTTTTGGAATTAAAAAAAGACGTGGAAAGATATCGCAATAATTTTATTTTTACATGAAAGCCTGTACCTTAATCTACTTATCTACACAATTTCCATGAATATTGAGGCACTTGTCATAACGTGGCACCAGTTTTTGAATACCCTCCACATAAAATTCTGCCGCTGACGTGTTAACCACTGTATCACAACTGTGTTGGCTTCGTTATCGTCTTGAAGACGCTGACCACCCAGATGTTTCTTCAAGTGCAGAAACAAATGGTAGTCGCTGGGCGCCAGATCAGGGCTTTATGGAGGATGATCTAGAGTTTCCCATTGAAAAGACTTGATGAGATCTTTGGTCCGATTAGCCACATGTGGATGGGCATTTTCATGCAACAAATCGATAGCCTTACTCAACTTGCTACGTCTTTTGTTCTGGATTACACGGCGCAGGTTGTTCAGTGTCTCACAATAAAACGCTGCATTGATTGTCTCATTACGAGACAGAAACTCCACTAGCAATACTCCTTTTCTGTCCCATAAAACTGTGCACATAATTTTCCTGGCAGAAATTGTTTGCTTAAACTTCACTTTTGTGGGTGATGATGAATGTCGCCGTTCCATGGATTGTTGTTTCGATTCTGGTGTGACGTAGGCCACCCATTTTTCGTCACCAGTAACAATTTGGTCTAAAAAATCTTCACCTTCATTGTGGCACCGCTCAAGGAAAGTCAATGCACTGCCTAAATGTTGGGTTTTGTGCAAATCCGTCAACATTTTCGGAACCCAACGTGAATACAATTTCCGGCACTTCAAGTTCTCGGTCACAATGCGATACAAAACACTACGAGAATATTGAGGAAAATAGTCGCACAGTGATGAAATTGTAAAGCTTCTGTTTTCTCTCACCTTTTCGTCCACTTTCTGTACCAAATCTTCAGTAACGACCGAAGGACGCACACTCCGTTCTTCATCATGCACATTTGTGCGGCCATCTTTAATTGCTCTCACCCATTTCCTTACCATTCCATCACTCATAATGTTTTGTCCGCAAACTTTACAGATCTCACGATGAATATTGATTGGTTTTACACCTTTAGCACTAAGAAATCGTATAACAGCCCGTACTTCACAATCGGCGGGACTCACGATTGTCGGAGGCATCTTAAACACTCAGTAACCAACATATACAATGAAGAATCAGACTTTAATGGCGTTAGTGCGTAGACAAGAGATGTAGGTAACCAGCGCGCATGCGCGGAACGCCGACCGTAGCCCTGCGGCGGCGGAATCGCAAAACGGTACTGACTTAAAGAAACATGCCTCGTAATACACAAATGGGAGATTACATTAGAGTATTTACATGTCAGATAAAATGTTGTAAGTGTTTTCCACCAGCATTTATATATGTTTGCACTCGCCTCACCATATTCTCTGAAGTTTTACGGAGATTATCCTCGTCAATGTTACTTATTTCAGTACGAATGGATTCCTTGAGAACATCAATTGTCCATGGCCTATTCATGTATACTCTATATTTTAGATAATCCCAAAAGAAAACACCCGGTGAGGTTAGGTCAGGATATCTAGGGGGCACAGACCTTTTGAGATTATTCGATTATCAAAGAAGCTGGCTGCATGTTCCATGGTGTCATTAGATGTATGGTACGCTGCTCCATTTTGCTGGAAATAACCTTCTCTCAATTCGATATCATCCAGCTGCTCCACAAATGTCTTGAAGATAGCCACATAAACCTCAGTGTCTACAGTCGTACCATAGAAAATGGGACCAACGATACTGGAAGCTGACACAGCGCACCATACTCCAACCTTTTCCCTCATTCTTCCAGAGCCACTGAGATAATTAAAACAAATTTCTACATTCTACGAGCTTTCAAAAGGAAATTATGGCCCATTGAATCACAATATTTTTTGACAACGTACCTTTACTCATCCTCATAATTTTGATAGTCGTTCTCAAAAGTCTCTCCTGAGTGCGATGCACTTTTCCCAGCGTTTCTGCCAGGTTTTAAAGACATGCTGGAAACCATTTTGAGATATCCTTCAAAATCGCCTCCGCAGCCTTCAGCACTGCTTCTGATGATGGATAATGCCTCCCACGAAGGCGTTTCTTCAATTTAGGGAAAAGAACATAGTCACATGGGGCTAAATTCGGACTATAGGGAGGGTGAGGGATGTACTTCACGTTGACTTTTGCAAAATATTCAGCAACAACATTGGCAATATGCGGCCAGAAATTATCGTGGTGCAGCATCCGGCCTGCTTCTCGGAAATGTGGTCTTTTGCGCCTGACATGGACTTGCAATGTTTTCAGAGCATCCCTGTAGGATTATCCAGTTACTGATGTGTGTGCAGGTACAACATGCTCATAAACCATTCCATGAATATCAAAGAATGATATGGCCATAACTTTCTCAGCAGAAGCAAACACTTTTGCTTTTTGGGGGGTTGGCGATGAAGGAGATTTCCACACTGAGCTTTGCTGTTTGCTCTCAAGATCAAAATGATGTAGCCAAGTTTCATCAGTAGTGATTATGTTTGAAAGAAACTCCGGATCTTCCTCTAACATCAATTTTAACTGCATACAGACCTGCATGCGAATGTCTTTTTGCTCGGGAATCAACAGTCTTGGAACCCATCGCGCAAAAAAACGTCTCATGTGTAATGTTTCTGTCACCAACGTGTGGGTGGCACCCAATGAAATGTTCAGTATTTCATAAAGTGATCTTTAGGTAATTCGTCGATCCTCTCTCACAATGGCAGCAGCAGTGTTGATATTTTCTTTCGTAAGAGCAGTAAGTGGAGCACCGGGTCCACCTTCCATTGAAATTGATTGTCTCCCCTCTTTAAACCTTTTAAATCACATTCGAGCTGTGCTGTAGGGAAGAACAGACTCCTGTAACATTGTATAGGCCTCAACTGAAGATTTGTTGAGACGAAAGCAGAATTTCAAAGCCGCATTTTGTTCCTCGCGTGTTACCTCAATTGCAGCGGTAGGTGATACTGAACATGTCTAAACTTGCCTGGTTCTCACAGGTGGGAACCAGGAGTACCAACAATGAAACTACTATGATGCGTTTTCTTCACATTAAGCTAAAAGAATATAATAGGATTGTTTTAGTACGAAAAATTATGAGCGTAAAAAATTATGATCATTCTTTATTGAACAGCCCTCGTAGATCGCAGGCCGCGCCGTGGCTCAGTGGTTAGACCACTTGGCTCTCACCAAGGCGGCCCGAGTTCTATCCCAGGCAACAGCAAAGTGAGATTGGTGGTGGACAACACGGCGCTGGGGCGGGTTTTCTCCGGGACCTCCGGTTTCCCCCACCATCTCATTCCACCGGTGTTCCATCTTCATCTCATGTATCACCAGTGTCACCGCCTGCGGCGCCATATGTAGTAAAAGCAGGTTACATTTTTCCTTTTGTACGCTAAAAAGTGACTGAATGCTTACAACAATTACTGAAATATTTGATTTCTTCACATAATCTCACCTCATTTATAAATTAAAAATTAAAGCACGGGTCTTTCTACGGAATAACAGTACTAAATAACTGCGTGCAGCCAGCCACCTTCGCAATGAATTCATAATTCTATTGGCATGCAGCTGAAAAAAAATAGTTTATGTAACTATTAGAATCTGATAACGGACGAATTCCTTAAACGACTTCCACTTCGAATTTTTTCTTTGATAATTGCCTCGTCACAACAATATATCTTCATGGAAAGATAGAGTCAGCCTGAAAAATTCAATGCCATAGCCGGGATTTGAACCACGGATCTTCTGGTTGCCGTCCAGCCGCTCTAACCCTTGAGCTACTATGACCAACATGCCGATATGGCATTAAATTCTCCAACTAACCCGGCAATGCCATTGAATTTTTCAGTCTGACTCTATCTTTCCACACTTTAGCCTACACACGGCCAGTGTGAAAGAATAATTAATTTCTAATATATCTTCATGCTCCACAATTATATATCTTTCTGTTCACAAATTCGAAACCTACGTCGCGAAGAATGGTGTGGAACCCGTTTTTCAAAGCTAGGCTAATCAGGATCATTGTTTACTGCTTGAAGCACTTTTGTAATTACTGTCGTACTTCGTTTCATTCAAGGAAGCTATGAATAGTAGTTTTAAAAAATTCTTCGTGTTCACCTTCCACAATTTGCTTCTTTTTTTTTTTTTTTTTCCCCATGTTTTCCTGGAGTGGAAAGCAATCTCTCTTCGAGGGGCATTAATATTTGACACTGAAATACTGGTATATTCTTCTGACAAATTAATGCCCTCCATTGCTATACAGGCACCGTCCTTAGTCTTGGGGAGATGTAAACAAAGCGGGAAGAAGTATTACTCCGCCGGCAACTTGATTGGAGGGAATATTCGTTTTTTTTTATTTCCACGTGGCAAACATGTACGCTGTCAACGAACTTTAATGCACAGTGTTACAGGAGTATTGGGCACCATTTAGTTTAAATTATTGAGAGCGGCATATTTTGATATCAGGAAGCGCTCATTGTTGATAGCCACGTTCTCATTTTTTGCAATATTTTATGAATTTAGAAACATAATAGCTAAGTCCTACACAAACATATATCTAAAAGAGAAATTTGCTCTATTCCTCCTCTTCTTAAAGTATCGGGGTGAAATATTTGTAGGAATCATTACTGAAAAAGTAAAATATATGCATAAATATGGCCGCACCGTGGCTCAGTGGTTAGACCGCTTGGCTCTCACCAAGGCGACCCGGGTTAGATCTCAGGAAATCGCAAAGTGAGATTCATGATGGACAACACGGCGCTGGGGCAGGTTTTCTCCGGGATCTCCGGTTTCCCCCGCCATCTCATTCCACCGGTGCTCCATCTTCATCTCATGTACCATCAGTGTCACCACCTGCGGTGCCGTATGTAGTAAAAGCGGGCGCTAAACACTACATATTTATTAAGCATAAATATGCATAAATCCCTGTAATAAACTCCTTACACCGTGGAACAAATTTATTACTCACATATATATGTTTAACTATAAATGAATAAAACATGCAAATATGAAAAAAATATGAGCTCTGGGCATTAGCACACGTCGGTGGTCATTCTGTTGCCAAGCTATTACGAATCAATCATGAGGGTCTCTTTTTCCCTCTCACAAACGTCATGATAACCATACGATATTAAGTTAGTGTATTATTTGTGGAAAGACTTCATATGCATTTCCAAATGATGGATCATGTTTGAGAGACAGAGGTGAAGCCAATAATATAAAAAAAAACACTTTGACTCGCTTTATCTTACATATTCGATTTTGCTAAACACATTTTCCATCCTTATATCGCAAAATTATGATGGGTTTTAACCGTACCGAAAAAGAAATGTGTATCATTTAAATGGCTTTCTCTTCTTGCACTTCTATGATGCCTGAATTATTAATGGTTAATATTTATAATTTTTGAAAGAATTGCTAACCAGATAGGTAAATAATTTCTGTATCTTGAAATCAATGCATAATCTAGTAAACTGAGTTACAGCCATTATATTATTTTGTCAAGGAATAAGTTCATTCAATAGCGATGCAGTTTTAGGCAAAGATAATTATCTACCTATAATTAGAAGATTAGTTAAAGTCACAATGAACCTGAGTCGGCAAGTATACCTACCATTAGTTCAAGGTGTACCTAGAAATCAGAAGATGCAGTTGCTAGACACATATTCCATTTCTAAAAGTTAGAATTGAGCAGAGTCACAATTGTATGTCGGATAGAATTAACAGTTTTAAGATTTGGTAAGGGAAATCATATAGGTGGGACCTGTGTTATTGTTATTATTATTATTATTATTATTATTATTATTATTATTATTATTATTATTATTATTATTATTATTATTATTATTATTATTATTATTATTATTATTATTATTATTATTATTATTATTATTATTATTATTATTATTATTATTATTATTATTATTATTATTATTATTATTATTATTATTATTATTATTATTATTATTATTATTATTATTATTATTATTATTATTATTATTATTATTATTATTATTATTATTATTATTATTATTATTATTATTATTATTATTATTATTATTATTATTATTATTATTATTATTATTATTATTATTATTATTATTATTATTATTATTATTATTATTATTATTATTATTATTATTATTATTATTATTATTATTATTATTATTATTATTATTATTATTATTATTATTATTATTATTATTATTATTATTATTATTATTATTATTATTATTATTATTATTATTATTATTATTATTATTATTATTATTATTATTATTATTATTATTATTATTATTATTATTATTATTATTATTATTATTATTATTGTCATCATCATCATTATTATTATTATTTTAAGTTGGCTTTTGGTTATAATGATATAATATTTAAGGTTATGGTGTCTAAGCGAGAGCAAATATTGGAAGACAAATCCTGCATCACGCTGTGTAACTTGTTCACTAAAACGGAAGTAATATTGTTGTGCTTTATTTCATATTTCTACTGGAAAAACTTATGCAGGAATTTTCTTCTTCTTCTAGTTATTTTCTAAGTACTGTTGTCTATATTTCAGGAAGCATATTCTAAAGTATTAGGTACCCTTTGTGTTCGTTTTTCAGGGCTCTTAATACATTTGACTAGTTCTAGGAATAGTGTGACTTAGCTCGCTTCAATAGCATGGCGGCAGTATGTCTGTTAGCAGGTCCCGAGCTCGAATCCCAATCCGGGTAAATTATCTGAATAAGTTTTTTTTCCCAGAAATGTCTCTTATCTCGAAAGATGATTGGTAATTCTAAACTCTATTGACCGTGGGCTCATTTGAGCATCACTTTATACATTTCATCCATCGTCCGTTGTGACTTAAGTTAAATGACGTTAATAATTTAAAAAATCTGCCTCAATACTTTGAATATTATGAAGAAATCAAGAATTTTCTTCCTTAGTGTCAGTTTTCATATCTGCACCTCTGTATAAGTTAAACCCACTTTATCACATTCATAAAACACACAAGTTCATGGTGTAGAGACTTGAAGTTGTTATTTTCAATCAGTTCGCAGTAAGTTTTCGGTTTCATAATTATATTCTGATTTTAAGAGCGTTATTTCATAGTTTTGTTTACACAATAACCGCACTCTTGTACAAACACCTGAATTGCGAGGTAAGGAAGTTCCGTGGCAGCTGTTTCATTGCATTCCGCAGCCATGCTCTTTCCGGAGAAGATACCTGGCCTCGAGAGCATCCCATCTTAAATCATTCCTCCCCAATTTTTTCCCCCTTCTCATCTACCGGTACCCTTAGGGCTTGTGGCTACTGTGTTTAAATTCCAGCCCCTTATTTTACTTTTAAAAGCGAAGATAGGCGAGCCACCGAGACATTTTACATGAAATATGTAACTGACCCGAGGAGATGAAACAGAGAGAGGGAGAAAGAGAGACAAAGTGTGTGTGTGTGTGTGTGTGTGTGTGTGTGTGTGTGTGTGTGTGTGTGTGTGTGTGTGTGTGTGTGTGTGTGTGTGTGTGTGTGTGTGTGTGTGTGTGTGCGGTAGCATACTGGGAGAAGACCAGTAGACTCTTCATGTCATCACAATTTATTTAGTATATGTGTGGAATGCTAGATACTACTATAGGCAAAAGAGTTCTCCACGATATTTTCAGTACCTACATTAACTTCAGTAGAAGAAAAACATTGCAATTCTATTTTTTAAACTAATAGCATTAAATTAGTAGTAACAAATACGTTTTGGAGGTTTCGCAAGTTTTAATTCAAGGTGTCCTGAGTAAGCTGCTTTTGAAAATTTTTAACTTCAAAAACTAGTTCTGATAGTCACATAAATTTGCCAAACCACTATATCTACTTTTATACTGTTCCTATAAAACATTTTTAGAATGCCTATTGTACCACTTATTTATGTTAACAGATGTAAATCTTAGCAGAAATACAGATAGTAATTTCATTACACATTTTGTTGTAGGTTCAAAGAGACAGGACACTGAAGTGTTGGTCAAGTGTCTAAAAGAGGGTTTTAATCTCATACATAAATTACTTAAGGGACGTTCCTGTTTCATACTGCCTATTTGTAATAGAGCAGATCATTCAGAAAAGACCAAAATTAAATCTACAAACGTATATACTATTTAGCCAAGCAGGCTGAGCTAGCAAGATAAATAAGGAAAATGGCACCAACATTTATACAAGTAGAATAAGGAATATGTATTGTAGATAATACTATTGTAAACAGCAAGTTGTATAAATAAATAAAATTCCATTCATATTTTAGTTAATTGATGGAAATTAATCATTTCTCCCCACCAGCCGTTTATAGGCTAAGGTTTTTGATGGATAGAGTCAACATGAAAAATTCAATGCCATGGCCGGGATTTGAACCACGGTTCTCCTGGTTTCCGTCCAGTCGCTCTTAACCTTTGCGCTACCATGTCCAACGTGCCGTCCTGACATTAAATTCTCCATTTGACTCATATATTTCCCCGGTAGACCACTAGGGGCTCTCGCATACGAGATACACCGTTTGTGGCGACTTACTATTGTAAGTACTTGAGTCCCAGGCTTCATCATTTAACTTTTATTATTTTAGTTAATTGATGGAAATTAATCATTTCTCCACACTAGCCGTTTATAGGCTAAGGTTTTTGATGGATAGGAAAAAGTCGCACGGGGCTAGCTCCGGCGAATACGGAGCGTGGGGTACGACAGACCACCTCTGAGATGCCAAAGAGTGTGTCACTCGTAAGGCCGTGTGTGCTGGAGCGTTGTCGTGATGCGGAAACCAGTCACCTGATCGCCAAAGTTCCCGGAGTTTCCTCCTCACATCCTCTCGCAGACGCTTTAAAACATCCAAGTAGAAGTGCTGGTTAACAGTCTGGCCAGGGGGTACGAATTCCCGATGCACAATTCCACGAACATAAAAAAAAGACAATGATCATCGTCTTCACATTTGACCTCACTTGCCTTGCCCTTTTTGGTCTGCGAGAGTTGGGAGTCCTCCACTGGCTTGACACTTGTTTGGTTTCTGGGTCATACCCGTAACACCAACTCTCATCCCCTGTAATGACTTTGTTCAAGAAGTTTGCATCAGGTGCAATCTCTGTTTTCAAGTCCTAACACACATTCATGCGGATGGTTTTGTGCTCTTGTGTGAGAAGGCGCGGAACAAATTTAGCAGCAACACGTCTCATGTGCAAATCCTCTCTCAAAATCCGCTGGCACGAGCTCCAACTGATTCCAGTCGCTGCTGAAATGGAACAAGGAAAAAAAAAAAAAAAAGAATTAAGACGCCCGCCTCGGTAGCGTAGATGGTAGCGTGCCTGCCTCACGTTCAAGAGGTCCCGAGTTCGAATCTGTCAGGGTGAGTTATCTGGATAAGGCTTTTTCCGGGGTTTCCCTTAACCTGAAAGACGAATTTTGGGAAACTCATTGCTCCATGGATCACGGACACATTTGAGCATCATTTCACACATTTCATTCATCGTCCGATATGACAACGTTGGAGGACGTAAATTACAACAACGAAAAATTAAGACATAAGTTAAAGACTTAGTAGTATACAAAATTGAAGCATATGCTTGCTGTGTAGTTAGAGGCACATTTTCTCGTGTAACACGAATAATAGATCTAACGAAAAACTGAAGTAAGTTTTTAAATACTCAACGCCTCAAAATTTCTTAAATAACGAAAGTTGTTATGTGGGCTGAGTAAAAAGTATGGAACAATGCTTGTAACTTTGTTGTTATAGTTTTGTGAAGTGATAATTTTTAGAAAAGTTGTATGTATTACTATGACTGTGGATACAGCGTAGCCTCTATTAATGGCAACTTTTTTTTCCCTCAGGTCTCGGAACCTACCTGTAGATGCTTTTTTTGTACTGTAATTTAAATGTATTAGGACATATTACAGTACATGAAATTTAAACCAAGAACTCATTCACAACAAAATTAATGGTGCTGTGTTGTAACACATGATTAATTCTCTTCAAAAGGTCCTCAAAATGGCCTCAATTTACTGTCAAACAATGCCAAAGTCTTTCTTTGAAATTAGTTAAATGTTCCCAGCAACATTGTTCATCTGAACAGCTGCATTTCTTGTCCAATTCTTCGCTTTAACTCTTCAAGATCTCTTGGTTGGTCCTTTAAACCCTCCACTTCAAATATCCCCACAAGAAAAAGTCTAAGGGGTTCAGGTCAGGAGATCTTGGCGGCCATTCAATACTTCCTCTTCTGCCAATCCATCTTTCTGGAAATTCATGATTTAGATTATTCACTACCTGCCTTCCATAAAGTGCAGAGGCACCATGTTGCTGGGATAAAATATAATTTTGAATTCCTCCTCCTTCTCTAGGGAATAAAGTATAACAAGCAGGAATTATTTAATTTTGTAGAAGGCTAAATACACTTCAGAATTTAAGTTCCCACCAATGTAAAAGGGGCCTGTCAATCCGCTTTTAATTATTTGATATTTATTTATTTGCACAGTATCCATTACAAATTCAGTACAATAAAATTTAACATAGAACATGCTGTATTACATCTCCTGTACAAATACATGAAATTGTTGACCTTAAGATTTACTCGCTGACTCAGGTCCCCTGGCTATAAGCCTTTGGTTTTCCTGAGTAGCTTGGTGCCATTTCTTCTTGACCTTCACTTCTTTTATCCTAATCCACTTTTCTCTTATTCTATATAAGAAATCACCTATACATCTATTTTTCTTTCCTCCCATCCCTGTTAGCATGCGTACTGACAATATCTCTTTACTTAAACTGTCCCATTTCTTATACCATATTTTTCTCCTGTAATTTGTTAGCTCCTTACATTCTATCAGGTAATGAACAGTGCTTTCTTCATCTCCACAAAATTCACATATCTCTACCTCATTACTTCTCAACCCTTTTAAGTATAATATTCCTACTCTCATTCATGCTATGCCTTCTCTTCCAGTTTTGTCACATTGATCTATATATTTTTCCCTGTCCCATTGTGTCTTTAATTGCTTATAAAATTTCAAAGATTTCTTTTCTTATATACCTTCCCGTATTTATTGCCTATCTATGTCTTCTATTCTAGTTCTCACTTCCTTCCAAAAACCCCTATAATTTATCTCCTCTGCTCTCCATAAATCTCCCATGGCTAACTCCGACACCATTCTTTCCAATTCCGACCACCAACTATTTGTATTTTTATGGAATTAAAAACAGATCTGAATCTTCCTAATTCTAAAGAAAAAATTTAACCAAAGAAAACCCATTGACTTTTGAACCAATTAATATTCAATTAGATTTAGAACAAATAGTTACAAAATCTGAAACTTCCAAACCTGTACTAAAAGCACTAGCATTGGAAACTGTGAACAATAGATACCCACCTGAAGAATGGTTACATATCTACACAAATGGATCTAACTTGGACAACATCTCAGGAGCAGGAATTAAGTGTGCACTGTTCTCATTCTATCAACCAGCGGGATACCACACAACAAATTTTGATGCAGAAGTAACGGCTATTCATATTTCACTCCAACACCTTCTATACAGAATAGATAAATTTATAAATGCTGTCATACTTTCTGATACTAAAGCAGCATTATGTGCAATGAGTTCATATAAAATGACGTAATGCAAATTAAAGAATGTCACAAAATGATCCAACAACTTTAAAAAACTATAGAAAAGAATTATATTACAGTGGATACCTGCACATTGTGGAATTGCTGGCAATGAATCAGCTGATTTCCTTGCCAAAAAAGGTGCAAATTTAATTCAGAACAAAAGTAAAAACTTACCCTTCACATCTATAAAAAGATTAATCAAAAGCAAATATAAAAACAAACAAAACCAATCAATATCTAACAAAGCCAAAGATAAAAAATGGAACATTTTAATTAAAAATCCAGAAATTATTCCGGAAATCCCACGTAAAGCTGCAGTTGCAAATTTTAGATTACTTACGGAACATGATTATTTGGCCAAACACTTACACAGAATAGGAATTTATACAAGTCCAAATTGTCCTCTGTGCAACAAAGAAGAGGAAATGACTGAAGAACATCTTTTAACCTGTGAAGCCCTATCTGCCCGACGCACTACACAGAAATATTGGAGAGCAAGAGAGCTAATGGCTTCATTGCCAAAGCCTAGCATTTGAAAACAACTATTTGTATTTTTAATGCTTATCTGTTGCTTCATGCACAGATTTAATAATTCCCTTTTCTGCCCTTTAATACACTTATACCATAATTTCAATATTATCTCTATTATTATTCCCCTCCTTTTTGTATTACCTAGCTCTAGTAATGCCACTTCTCTCGGTGCCGATTTTGGCAGCACTGGTAGTTCTTTGCAAAACAGTCCATATACATCTGGTCTAATTGTGTTCCTATCTCTGATGTGCCCCATACCTTCACTGTATATGTTGTTCTGGCTTCAACGACCACTTCATACATTCTTTCTAACCAACTAACTGACATCTCCAGTTTATGTTTACATATTCTTACACCTGACATTGCCGCCCTGCCATTAGCTATCACTTTTCTGGCTTGTGCTATTAATTAAATAATGATGCGTTTTCCTTTGCTTAATACACATGCAGTAAGGTCCTAATAAATTTAAATTTCGGTTTGAAAGGGTATTTGTACGTTCTGAGACTTGAGTAATAGAGGAGTGCAAACAAAAAGGTCATTTAACAACAAAGAACTCACACCCTTTATTTGCAATCCTGATAATGTGAGGGTATATTGATATCTTACAGATTTTCTAAACTATAAGGGATTGTTAGTAGGTTAAAAATAGCGGTTCCAGAACAGACCCAAATGAGCAAGATGGCGACCATGCGCAATCGGTATGTTTAGTGGATTTAGACAGTGTTTAGGTAGGCAGTCAATCCTCTTAATTTGGTGTACCTTATAATGCTGTGTCTTGAGCTATGATCTGAGGCTCTAGGGTTAAGGGCTGCAGGGTTTCTTAGGTAAAGTCTGTTGGTCTGGAGGTGAAGTCTGTTGGTCTGGATGGTTTAGAGCTGTAGGATTTAGAGACTAGGTCCTGAGGTATGATCTGGGGCTCTAGGGTTAAGGGTTGCAGGTTTTAACAGGTGGGACTGCTGGTATGGGAGGTTAATAGCTATAGGACTTAGAGGTTAGGTCTCGAGGTATGATCTGAGGCTCTAGGGTTAAGGGCTGCAGGTTTCAACAGGTAGGGCTGCAGGATTTAATGGTAAGCTCTTGAGGTATGGTCTAAGGCTCTAGGGTTAATAGTTTCACAGGCGAAGTCTGTTGGTCTGGATGGTTTAGAGCTGTAGGATTTAGGGGCTTGGTCTCTATGTATGATCTGGGAGGAGGGTCTAGTGCTAAGAGCTGCAGGTTTTTCACAGGTAAAGACTGTTGGTCTGGATGGTTGTGAGCTGTAGGATTTAGGGGCTTGGTCTCTATGTATGATCTGGGAGGAGGGTCTAGTGCTAAGAGCTGCAGGTTTTTCACAGGTAAAGACTGTTGGTCTGGGAGGTTAATAGCTATAGGACTTAGAGGTTAGGTCCTGAGGTATGATCTGGGACTCTAGGGTTAAGGGCTGCAGGGTTTCTTAGGTAAAGTCTGTTGGTCTGGAGCTTGAAAGCTGTGGGATTTAGAGGTTAGGTCTTGAGGCATGATCTGGGACTCTATGGTTAAGAGTTGCTGAGTTTCTTAGGTAAAGACTGTTGGTCAGGGAGGTTAATAGCTGTGGGATTTAGAGGTTAGGTCTTGAGGTATGATCTGGGGCTCTAGGGTTAAGGGCTGCAGGTTTTAACAGGTAGGGTTGCTGGTATGGGAGGTTAATACCTATAGGATTTAATGTGGAATGAGCTCTAGGGTTAAGGGTTGTAGGGTTCATAGCTAAATGTTGTTGGTCTAGAGGATAAAGACCGTAGGGTCTTTTATCTATGTTTTATAGGCTGAGGTATGGTCTTATAATTTTGAAGTTAAGTTTGCTAGTCCAGCGATTAAAGGCGGTTAATCTTGGGGCAAGTACTACATTTATGCTTTACTATGTCATCCTATTATAACCTAACCTAACCTAATATACTCTTTCATTTCTACCTTCTTTCATCATTCTTATTATAACCTAGCTGTGTTTGGCTAGTGGCTTCCTTTGTTGCACCTGTTAACCTATTTGTTCTCTTTCCTTAAGTTCCTCTATTCTACCACTTTAACCTAACCTAATATATCCCATGGTTTTAGCTTCTTGATCATTGTTGAACCTAGTTGATTCTGGTATTAACATTCGTTCTCTTTTCTTAAGCTGCCCCGTTTTTACCTCCTTAACCTATCCTAAGCATGTTTCTTTTCTCATGCTAACTACTTGTATGTATGATGCAAAGTTTTTAGGCATATCGATATTATAGCTATCTTTGTCACTGCAAGAGGTATATATGCTGATTACAGATCTTTATACAGTAAATTTAACCCTTTGTGTATCTGCTTCTCTTTTCCTAAAAATTGAGGTTCTTTTGTTGCTAGGGTTTCTTGTTTTTCGTTCCTTCTCTATGCTTTCAGGAACTCTATTCTACCTTGTTATGTTATGAGGTCTTATGCTTATATCTTAGGCTTTTTGATTAAGCCTTTTGATCTGAAAGACTATGTATTTTGACTATGTTCCTCATCTCTTATGGTCACATGGCTAGGTATTGAGGTATGATCTCGGAACTCTAGGATTAAAAGCTATAAGCTTCATAGCTAAAAGTTTGCCAGCTAGAGATATCTTCTTTACTGTTAGAGGTATATTTGCAATGGTCTAGGCGTACAGTTTTCTTACATTTTTTCATGCAGATTGATGTCTTCGTACTCTTGTGTCTTTTTCAAGCTTTTACCCCCTATGCATCGTCTTGTAATAAGTCGTTACGCTAAACCAATGTTCTAATGCTATTTCCATGCTTTTTCAGATGTTATGAGGTTTATGCGCGTTTCAGGGATATTTTAGACCAAGTTACGTTACTCAATTCATTTTATAACTAATTAAGAAGTTTTTCAAGGATATTTCAGATTACGAGATAGTAGTTACTTTTTAAATTTACCTATTTAACATTAACTAAAGTGTGTTCAGTTAGCTTATGTGGTGAGGTAGACGTCCCTCGTCTTTTTTCTCTGGACTTGGGACCAGCGTCAGAATTTGTTTTCTGAACGGTAGACTTAACGCCCTCCTCTGCTCTTATTATTCAGTTGTTTTCATGCTTGGATATTTTAATGCTACGTTCTAGTGTTTATTTCTCGGAATGAAAATTGTTTTTTTTCTGCTCTAGGGTTCCTTCTTTCATTCGCCGTTCAAAATATGACAATGTCCATGGGCATATGTGGATACTCCATCATCTGCAATTACTCTCTTGTCATCATGTGGAGATAGGGATATTTTGTTCACTTCCACTGACGCAACATTATGTTGATGGGACATAATTAGGTTCATTGGCGTTCTTATGATTTCTCTGCTTTTAAGACAGTCCACATAGCTCTCAAAGGTGATGTACTGTTTAATGGCACTATGTTTTATGCCTTTTATCTTCTTGATTATGCCTCCATCGATGTCGAGTGCATACATCTTCGGTCTCAGTCCAACAAAACGACGAATGATTTTTCCATTGGCTTCATCTTTAAATTTTCCCAACACTTTCTTGTTTTTTGTAGAATGACATATGTGCTCGTTAGGATAATCAGCAGTATCCAGATGTTCCAGAAAACGTAACTTATCCTGGTATATGTCTCCGGTAGTCACACGATGGATGAAAGAGTCAGTATCCATGTACATGAGCTTCAGATTTTCAAGCCCGTAATACGGCATTAGCACATCATAATGATACCAATACATCAAGGTCTTCGAGATATCCAGCACACACATCCCAATGTATATAGGCTTGTTGAAGACTATCTCCCGGGACGCCATGTGTATTGCAGCCAGATTAGGTCCATATATAGTTCTATCAATAAATGTAGGCTTAGCAACCAGTTTTTCCAATGTCTTCCAATCGGCGACAAGTCGTATATTCAGACGGTTTCTGATGTTTTCCATAGTTTTACCAAACATGGCATTGTTAAAAAGTTTGTAAAGATCCTTCTCGAAATCATTTCTCGATCCTTGTCGTAGCCGGTTATTGAATTCCACATAAGGCTTTAACCAACATGACTGTTGAAATTGTAGCACCCGATGGATTTTAGTCAGTTGTAACCCATGACTAAGGGCCTGCTTCAAGGTCATGTAATGCACCACATACCTAGTTCGTGATCCAAGGTGAGGAATTAGTTTCCTTGTAGAAGAACCCGGGGGCTTGATACACTCAGGTAGGAACGGTAAATCATTGTGTAGGTCATGGAGTTCTGTAGGATATTGAAGGTCCACTTCTAAGATGTATCCGAGAGGGTCATCTTCTCGTAGTATATCTAGGTTGATATCTTCAGGAGAAACCCACTTAAAACCCCCGTAAGCAAGGGGCTTCCCCATAGCCCACGCGTACTGGTTATTCGAATCCTCGTACGTAATATATTGAGAGGGTTTACTTGAGTCATACTCCTTCATGTAGTGATTGTTCGCTTCTGCATACCGATGAGAAACTTGGCATAATCCTCCTCTTATACCTGCTTCAACCATGAGTAGCTGGTCATAATCCTGTAGTAATTCCAGTTCAATTCGTGTGTACAACAGCATTGCATCCCACGTAAGTCCGGGTGATGTATAATAATGTGCGGGATCAACTTTATGGGTTTTCAGGGTCTGCTCTCTGAATGTTTCAAACACATCTGCTAGTAGAAGGACATCTGAAGTTAAGTAGAGGTCACTGTACTCGCCTAGTGTTCTGATGTTGAAGTGACTCCATACGGTTTTTGCATGCTGATACTCTGCATCACTAATTTCTTCTCTGTTTAACTTACTGTAGAATGCTTCTCTCGGAGGAAGTTCTGTCTCACTCAAAACATCCCATGATGTAACGTAATCATAGGGAAACACACCTTTACGCATCATCAAATCGATCTTCTCTGCTCCAAAGTACTTCTGAGTTTCAGGATATGATGTTAGATTTTTTGCTAGTTTATCCAAGCTGGTACTAAGGAAGCGATAGGTATCCACAAAACGAAGTTTAATGTCACCAACATACTTGGAAAATGATATATAACTTTCCTCAGAGCTAGGAATAACTTCTACTCTATCGCTAGTACAGCCTAACTCCTTAACAATGAAATGGGAGTCATATCCACTCAGGTTATGTATGAAGACAGGAATATAATTAGGCGTTTTACAGGTTAGATTACACTGATTATGTAGACTTCCTCGATATTCACCACTTATATGATCATGATCTCGTACTTTCCAGTTATCGTCGGTAAATTCTTTACCACATAAGTAGCATTCTGTAGAAGATTCGAATGATTTTTGTTGCTTATCTGTCAGAGTTAATGGAGCACCAGTTTTGTATACAGCATTAATTTTCTTTGCGAGAGAACTTACATACTCCATAAACTTCGGTGCAGCATTATATCCTCGATATACATAGGGTTCAGTAGGAAGACCAGTCTGTAAACCTTCAATTGTAGCTGAGGATTTGACATAAACACAGAAACTCATAGGAATATGCTTCTGATATGGAACTGTATAAGACGTTTCGGGATTAGAAGAACACCCATGGTAAGGGGTAAGAATGCTTTCAAAGTCAGCGTATATGACATAAGGTAATTTCAACATCCTTTCATGATTCTTGAATCTAACAATAGATTTCTCCTTAGTTGGCATAACAATCTTAGCAACTCCGTGTTGGCCACATATTTTTCTATGCTCATTTAACCTCTCAACTCCTCCATTTCGATACTCAAAGTGCGTAAAACAGCGTTTGCAGATACAGAGTTTTCCCTCACATTTGGTTTTTTGTTGATGAATAAGTCTCTCGAAATTCTTTATATAAACGTAATGATGACGTCCAGCTGAATTGCTTAACAGAAGCAGATCGCGATGATCGGACAGTTCTTCATCGATAACCTTCATAGGAAACACTTGATTTTTCTCATCCAGTCCGAAAACATTTATAGAGATGTTATTTTTTCGTTCAAATTTCGGGATATCAGTCAGGCTCGTAGGAAACGAGAGGCAGGAAAAGTCATATCTCTCTTGAAGATCCTTATACTTGCTAACACGATGAGGATTCTTCTGAATGAACTTTGCGAGAACAGCATACATAAAACACTTTTCATCTTCATAATTCTGTGGATTTATGCAGGCTCCTTTAGCTCCAATAGAGGTCGGTAGAGGGATGTAACTGGTCCCCCTCAGTTCATTATTCTTGTTGATTCTAACACGCACGCCATCAACAGCTAATAAAGCCCAGCTGCTTCCTTTAAGTTGACTTTCCTCCATTTCAGTACAAAGTTTCTTGAATTTACTTTCCAATATGGCGTCCAAGTCACTTTCTAAAAATATTGCTTGATTTGGCGTTTTAAAGGCTTTATCAGTAGTGTCACCAACGGCATTCACAAACCGACATTCAGCCATGAGGTTAATTTTCACACTTTTATGCATCCTCAGTTGCTTCTGAACGGCTTGAATTATCCGCTGTTTTGATTCCTGGAGATATGTATTCAGGTCTTGGCATGTATAGCACTGGATGAAATATGATTTCAGTCGATCCTGGAAAGCTGTTTCATATTCTACGACATCGTCTTCATCAGGAACCATTAACAGCAATTTATGTTTGGTAGGCTCGATCTTGAGTTTCTTAGCAGTAGTTATTCTCTCGCATCGTTCTTGGTGAGTATCTCTGCGATTCTCAGTATCATAAACGTTACCACAATGTTTACATTCGTAAAACCGGCCACATACCAGCTCATGTCTCTTTTTATTGTAGCTTTTCAGGAAACTCTTTGCACATATGCTACACCTATTTTCAGGTATAGTGTCTAACAGAGCTTCCATCGCTATAGTTTTTTGTTGTGTGCAGGCTAATTCTCAGGAATATGCTGCCAAGTAAGTGTCTTGATACACTTCTCACTTCTCTTCTTCACCTTGATAAGTTATCAGCGCTACTGATGATGAATTTCACTGTAGAAGCTGATCCGCTATGCTATAAACACACTAGCGTAATTACAATCTAAGATCGATAAAGCTCTCTTTATACACTTAGCACAGACCTAATAGAAAACTTCATCATCCCCTTCACCAACGGGATTCGAAGGTGGCACTCCTATCGGAGAAAACCTAAAGGAAAACTTCATCACACCACCACCACCACCACCACCACCACCACCACCACCACCACCTTTGTAGTTCGAAGGTGGCGCTCCTATCGGAGAAAACCTAAAAGAAAACTATTATCTTGCTACCACAGGGGTTCGAAGATGCTTCTACTATTGGAGAAAACCTAAAAGAAAACTCTATTAATTTCCCAGTTTTCGATTATTCTTTAACTACTTTACAATTCACATGAGAGAAAAATTTTGACAAATTAAAATTGAAAAAGGAAATAAATAGCTAGATTTGAAGATAAAATTTAGACAATTCAAACGAGTATAAACACGACTAAGCTCCGCCTTTTAGTTTTAAAGTTACATTAGGAGCTCCCATTGCCACCCGTAGACACCTCTACGTCATCTTCAACCACGTGTTCTTGATTCTTTTCACAAATATCTTAACATAACAGTTATATTTTTCCCAAGTTCATCTATTACACCGTTTAACTGATCAACGGGGCACCCTTAGAATCCTTCACTTCATCCTCAAACACACCTTCTTGAACCCTTTTGATATATTTTAACCTATTTATGTTTGTTGCTACGGGCATCCGTTCTCTTTTCTTAAGTTAAATTATTACGACCATCTTGTTATGTTTAAGTCTCATGCTTATATATTAAACTTTGTGATTAAGTATTTTGATTTGAAAGTCTATGTAAATCGGTTAAGGTAAACATCTCTTCTCAACATGAGACAAGTCATGATGTATGATCTTATGGGGTGAGCTTGCCAACACGTCTAAAAGCATTTATATTCAAAGGTATTTAAATTATCCCACCGAGATTTGAACCCTGATCCTAAGGCGCAAATTACCATTTCAACAAAAATTCAGACCTAAAGTATATATGTATACGCTATTTCATTGCGCTAACGTTATTAGTTCAAGAGTTATTTAAGATTCAAGTTATTGCGACAGAAGCGGTTATCGAACCACGGGTCTGTAGGATACGGAATCATAAATCATTCACAGCATATGTTGAATGAAAAAAACCTGCGCTTTCCCCTGTTGTTCTATGTGCAATAGATCAGAAATAGAACACAATTACATAATTCAGTGGACGATGGGAACTGAACCAGGGACCCTTGAGCTACACGTTGTCAGCATATGATTAACTATGAGAAGCATAACCATATAAAGGTTATTTCACTTCTCTAGACCCAGCGGTTTCAGAGATATTTAAATTAAACGATTCAGGACTCGAACTAAGGACTACAGGTATACAGTATATACCCTGCGGACCCCGCTAACCATATGTAAGTAATAAAGTTTATCCGAAGTCGCTATCATAATTAATTTAGGAGTTACTCAGATTTACCGATTCAGGACTCGAACCGAGGACAACCAGTATATGAGAGAACGTCTGTAGATGCTCCTTAACGATATAAAAGTAATAAAGTTTATCCGAGCTCGCTATCGTTACTAGTTTCGGAGTTATTCGAATAATAAATGTACTGATTTGCACGGGATTCGATTAGGCGACCATTGATAAAACTATCAGTCAGACAGTCAGTAAGGGCACGGACACCCCTGCGCGGTAGAAAGGCAGCATGCATCGTCTTTCCACCCCTGGTCGGCATCCCATTAGTTTGCGAACACTATTTATCACATGCAGGTGTGCATGCGTCTTGGGACAAGGGCTTGACAGGTCATTAATCAAGGAGTAGTAGATAAAGGCTTTTTCCATACCACCTGCAACATCTTGGGTGGTCCTCACACCCCCTCCCCTCCCCGTTCCATACCACCTGCAACATCTTGGGTGGTCCTCACACCCCTCCCCTCCATTTATGCAAATTTATGCAAAGTGATCTGGAAAAGGCTTTTATATACTACTCCTTGATTAATGACCTGTCAAGCCCTTGTCCCAAGACGCATGCACACCTGCATGTGATAAATAGTGTTCGCAAACTAATGGGATGCCGACCAGGGGTGGAAAGACGATGCATGCTGCCTTTCTACCGCGCAGGGGTGTCCGTGCCCTTACTGACTGTCTGACTGATAGTTTTATCAATGGTCGCCTAATCGAATCCCGTGCAAATCAGTACATTTATTATTCGAATAACTCCGAAACTAGTAACGATAGCGAGCTCGGATAAACTTTATTACTTTTATATCGTTAAGGAGCATCTACAGACGTTCTCTCATATACTGGTTGTCCTCGGTTCGAGTCCTGAATCGGTAAATCTGAGTAACTCCTAAATTAATTATGATAGCGACTTCGGATAAACTTTATTACTTACATATGGTTAGCGGGGTCCGCAGGGTATATACTGTATACCTGTAGTCCTTAGTTCGAGTCCTGAATCGTTTAATTTAAATATCTCTGAAACCGCTGGGTCTAGAGAAGTGAAATAACCTTTATATGGTTATGCTTCTCATAGTTAATCATATGCTGACAACGTGTAGCTCAAGGGTCCCTGGTTCAGTTCCCATCGTCCACTGAATTATGTAATTGTGTTCTATTTCTGATCTATTGCACATAGAACAACAGGGGAAAGCGCAGGTTTTTTTCATTCAACATATGCTGTGAATGATTTATGATTCCGTATCCTACAGACCCGTGGTTCGATAACCGCTTCTGTCGCAATAACTTGAATCTTAAATAACTCTTGAACTAATAACGTTAGCGCAATGAAATAGCGTATACATATATACTTTAGGTCTGAATTGTTGTTGAAATGGTAATTTGCGCCTTAGGATCAGGGTTCAAATCTCGGTGGGATAATTTAAATACCTTTGAATATAAATGCTTTTAGACGTGTTGGCAAGCTCACCCCATAAGATCATACATCATGACTTGTCTCATGTTGAGAAGAGATGTTTACCTTAACCGATTTACATAGACTTTCAAATCAAAATACTTAATCACAAAGTTTAATATATAAGCATGAGACTTAAACATAACAAGATGGTCGTAATAATTTAACTTAAGAAAAGAGAACGGATGCCCGTAGCAACAAACATAAATAGGTTAAAATATATCAAAAGGGTTCAAGAAGGTGTGTTTGAGGATGAAGTGAAGGATTCTAAGGGTGCCCCGTTGATCAGTTAAACGGTGTAATAGATGAACTTGGGAAAAATATAACTGTTATGTTAAGATATTTGTGAAAAGAATCAAGAACACGTGGTTGAAGATGACGTAGAGGTGTCTACGGGTGGCAATGGGAGCTCCTAATGTAACTTTAAAACTAAAAGGCGGAGCTTAGTCGTGTTTATACTCGTTTGAATTGTCTAAATTTTATCTTCAAATCTAGCTATTTATTTCCTTTTTCAATTTTAATTTGTCAAAATTTTTCTCTCATGTGAATTGTAAAGTAGTTAAAGAATAATCGAAAACTGGGAAATTAATAGAGTTTTCTTTTAGGTTTTCTCCAATAGTAGAAGCATCTTCGAACCCCTGTGGTAGCAAGATAATAGTTTTCTTTTAGGTTTTCTCCGATAGGAGCGCCACCTTCGAACTACAAAGGTGGTGGTGGTGGTGGTGGTGGTGGTGGTGGTGGTGGTGTGATGAAGTTTTCCTTTAGGTTTTCTCCGATAGGAGTGCCACCTTCGAATCCCGTTGGTGAAGGGGATGATGAAGTTTTCTATTAGGTCTGTGCTAAGTGTATAAAGAGAGCTTTATCGATCTTAGATTGTAATTACGCTAGTGTGTTTATAGCATAGCGGATCAGCTTCTACAGTGAAATTCATCATCAGTAGCGCTGATAACTTATCAAGGTGAAGAAGAGAAGTGAGAAGTGTATCAAGACACTTACTTGGCAGCATATTCCTGAGAATTAGCCTGCACACAACAAAAAACTATAGCGATGGAAGCTCTGTTAGACACTATACCTGAAAATAGGTGTAGCATATGTGCAAAGAGTTTCCTGAAAAGCTACAATAAAAAGAGACATGAGCTGGTATGTGGCCGGTTTTACGAATGTAAACATTGTGGTAACGTTTATGATACTGAGAATCGCAGAGATACTCACCAAGAACGATGCGAGAGAATAACTACTGCTAAGAAACTCAAGATCGAGCCTACCAAACATAAATTGCTGTTAATGGTTCCTGATGAAGACGATGTCGTAGAATATGAAACAGCTTTCCAGGATCGACTGAAATCATATTTCATCCAGTGCTCTACATGCCAAGACCTGAATACATATCTCCAGGAATCAAAACAGCGGATAATTCAAGCCGTTCAGAAGCAACTGAGGATGCATAAAAGTGTGAAAATTAACCTCATGGCTGAATGTCGGTTTGTGAATGCCGTTGGTGACACTACTGATAAAGCCTTTAAAACGCCAAATCAAGCAATATTTTTAGAAAGTGACTTGGACGCCATATTGGAAAGTAAATTCAAGAAACTTTGTACTGAAATGGAGGAAAGTCAACTTAAAGGAAGCAGCTGGGCTTTATTAGCTGTTGATGGCGTGCGTGTTAGAATCAACAAGAATAATGAACTGAGGGGGACCAGTTACATCCCTCTACCGACCTCTATTGGAGCTAAAGGAGCCTGCATAAATCCACAGAATTATGAAGATGAAAAGTGTTTTATGTATGCTGTTCTCGCAAAGTTCATTCAGAAGAATCCTCATCGTGTTAGCAAGTATAAGGATCTTCAAGAGAGATATGACTTTTCCTGCCTCTCGTTTCCTACGAGCCTGACTGATATCCCGAAATTTGAACGAAAAAATAACATCTCTATAAATGTTTTCGGACTGGATGAGAAAAATCAAGTGTTTCCTATGAAGGTTATCGATGAAGAACTGTCCGATCATCGCGATCTGCTTCTGTTAAGCAATTCAGCTGGACGTCATCATTACGTTTATATAAAGAATTTCGAGAGACTTATTCATCAACAAAAAACCAAATGTGAGGGAAAACTCTGTATCTGCAAACGCTGTTTTACGCACTTTGAGTATCGAAATGGAGGAGTTGAGAGGTTAAATGAGCATAGAAAAATATGTGGCCAACACGGAGTTGCTAAGATTGTTATGCCAACTAAGGAGAAATCTATTGTTAGATTCAAGAATCATGAAAGGATGTTGAAATTACCTTATGTCATATACGCTGACTTTGAAAGCATTCTTACCCCTTACCATGGGTGTTCTTCTAATCCCGAAACGTCTTATACAGTTCCATATCAGAAGCATATTCCTATGAGTTTCTGTGTTTATGTCAAATCCTCAGCTACAATTGAAGGTTTACAGACTGGTCTTCCTACTGAACCCTATGTATATCGAGGATATAATGCTGCACCGAAGTTTATGGAGTATGTAAGTTCTCTCGCAAAGAAAATTAATGCTGTATACAAAACTGGTGCTCCATTAACTCTGACAGATAAGCAACAAAAATCATTCGAATCTTCTACAGAATGCTACTTATGTGGTAAAGAATTTACCGACGATAACTGGAAAGTACGAGATCATGATCATATAAGTGGTGAATATCGAGGAAGTCTACATAATCAGTGTAATCTAACCTGTAAAACGCCTAATTATATTCCTGTCTTCATACATAACCTGAGTGGATATGACTCCCATTTCATTGTTAAGGAGTTAGGCTGTACTAGCGATAGAGTAGAAGTTATTCCTAGCTCTGAGGAAAGTTATATATCATTTTCCAAGTATGTTGGTGACATTAAACTTCGTTTTGTGGATACCTATCGCTTCCTTAGTACCAGCTTGGATAAACTAGCAAAAAATCTAACATCATATCCTGAAACTCAGAAGTACTTTGGAGCAGAGAAGATCGATTTGATGATGCGTAAAGGTGTGTTTCCCTATGATTACGTTACATCATGGGATGTTTTGAGTGAGACAGAACTTCCTCCGAGAGAAGCATTCTACAGTAAGTTAAACAGAGAAGAAATTAGTGATGCAGAGTATCAGCATGCAAAAACCGTATGGAGTCACTTCAACATCAGAACACTAGGCGAGTACAGTGACCTCTACTTAACTTCAGATGTCCTTCTACTAGCAGATGTGTTTGAAACATTCAGAGAGCAGACCCTGAAAACCCATAAAGTTGATCCCGCACATTATTATACATCACCCGGACTTACGTGGGATGCAATGCTGTTGTACACACGAATTGAACTGGAATTACTACAGGATTATGACCAGCTACTCATGGTTGAAGCAGGTATAAGAGGAGGATTATGCCAAGTTTCTCATCGGTATGCAGAAGCGAACAATCACTACATGAAGGAGTATGACTCAAGTAAACCCTCTCAATATATTACGTACGAGGATTCGAATAACCAGTACGCGTGGGCTATGGGGAAGCCCCTTGCTTACGGGGTTTTTAAGTGGGTTTCTCCTGAAGATATCAACCTAGATATACTACGAGAAGATGACCCTCTCGGATACATCTTAGAAGTGGACCTTCAATATCCTACAGAACTCCATGACCTACACAATGATTTACCGTTCCTACCTGAGTGTATCAAGCCCCCGGGTTCTTCTACAAGGAAACTAATTCCTCACCTTGGATCACGAACTAGGTATGTGGTGCATTACATGACCTTGAAGCAGGCCCTTAGTCATGGGTTACAACTGACTAAAATCCATCGGGTGCTACAATTTCAACAGTCATGTTGGTTAAAGCCTTATGTGGAATTCAATAACCGGCTACGACAAGGATCGAGAAATGATTTCGAGAAGGATCTTTACAAACTTTTTAACAATGCCATGTTTGGTAAAACTATGGAAAACATCAGAAACCGTCTGAATATACGACTTGTCGCCGATTGGAAGACATTGGAAAAACTGGTTGCTAAGCCTACATTTATTGATAGAACTATATATGGACCTAATCTGGCTGCAATACACATGGCGTCCCGGGAGATAGTCTTCAACAAGCCTATATACATTGGGATGTGTGTGCTGGATATCTCGAAGACCTTGATGTATTGGTATCATTATGATGTGCTAATGCCGTATTACGGGCTTGAAAATCTGAAGCTCATGTACATGGATACTGACTCTTTCATCCATCGTGTGACTACCGGAGACATATACCAGGATAAGTTACGTTTTCTGGAACATCTGGATACTGCTGATTATCCTAACGAGCACATATGTCATTCTACAAAAAACAAGAAAGTGTTGGGAAAATTTAAAGATGAAGCCAATGGAAAAATCATTCGTCGTTTTGTTGGACTGAGACCGAAGATGTATGCACTCGACATCGATGGAGGCATAATCAAGAAGATAAAAGGCATAAAACATAGTGCCATTAAACAGTACATCACCTTTGAGAGCTATGTGGACTGTCTTAAAAGCAGAGAAATCATAAGAACGCCAATGAACCTAATTATGTCCCATCAACATAATGTTGCGTCAGTGGAAGTGAACAAAATATCCCTATCTCCACATGATGACAAGAGAGTAATTGCAGATGATGGAGTATCCACATATGCCCATGGACATTGTCATATTTTGAACGGCGAATGAAAGAAGGAACCCTAGAGCAGAAAAAAAACAATTTTCATTCCGAGAAATAAACACTAGAACGTAGCATTAAAATATCCAAGCATGAAAACAACTGAATAATAAGAGCAGAGGAGGGCGTTAAGTCTACCGTTCAGAAAACAAATTCTGACGCTGGTCCCAAGTCCAGAGAAAAAAGACGAGGGACGTCTACCTCACCACATAAGCTAACTGAACACACTTTAGTTAATGTTAAATAGGTAAATTTAAAAAGTAACTACTATCTCGTAATCTGAAATATCCTTGAAAAACTTCTTAATTAGTTATAAAATGAATTGAGTAACGTAACTTGGTCTAAAATATCCCTGAAACGCGCATAAACCTCATAACATCTGAAAAAGCATGGAAATAGCATTAGAACATTGGTTTAGCGTAACGACTTATTACAAGACGATGCATAGGGGGTAAAAGCTTGAAAAAGACACAAGAGTACGAAGACATCAATCTGCATGAAAAAATGTAAGAAAACTGTACGCCTAGACCATTGCAAATATACCTCTAACAGTAAAGAAGATATCTCTAGCTGGCAAACTTTTAGCTATGAAGCTTATAGCTTTTAATCCTAGAGTTCCGAGATCATACCTCAATACCTAGCCATGTGACCATAAGAGATGAGGAACATAGTCAAAATACATAGTCTTTCAGATCAAAAGGCTTAATCAAAAAGCCTAAGATATAAGCATAAGACCTCATAACATAACAAGGTAGAATAGAGTTCCTGAAAGCATAGAGAAGGAACGAAAAACAAGAAACCCTAGCAACAAAAGAACCTCAATTTTTAGGAAAAGAGAAGCAGATACACAAAGGGTTAAATTTACTGTATAAAGATCTGTAATCAGCATATATACCTCTTGCAGTGACAAAGATAGCTATAATATCGATATGCCTAAAAACTTTGCATCATACATACAAGTAGTTAGCATGAGAAAAGAAACATGCTTAGGATAGGTTAAGGAGGTAAAAACGGGGCAGCTTAAGAAAAGAGAACGAATGTTAATACCAGAATCAACTAGGTTCAACAATGATCAAGAAGCTAAAACCATGGGATATATTAGGTTAGGTTAAAGTGGTAGAATAGAGGAACTTAAGGAAAGAGAACAAATAGGTTAACAGGTGCAACAAAGGAAGCCACTAGCCAAACACAGCTAGGTTATAATAAGAATGATGAAAGAAGGTAGAAATGAAAGAGTATATTAGGTTAGGTTAGGTTATAATAGGATGACATAGTAAAGCATAAATGTAGTACTTGCCCCAAGATTAACCGCCTTTAATCGCTGGACTAGCAAACTTAACTTCAAAATTATAAGACCATACCTCAGCCTATAAAACATAGATAAAAGACCCTACGGTCTTTATCCTCTAGACCAACAACATTTAGCTATGAACCCTACAACCCTTAACCCTAGAGCTCATTCCACATTAAATCCTATAGGTATTAACCTCCCATACCAGCAACCCTACCTGTTAAAACCTGCAGCCCTTAACCCTAGAGCCCCAGATCATACCTCAAGACCTAACCTCTAAATCCCACAGCTATTAACCTCCCTGACCAACAGTCTTTACCTAAGAAACTCAGCAACTCTTAACCATAGAGTCCCAGATCATGCCTCAAGACCTAACCTCTAAATCCCACAGCTTTCAAGCTCCAGACCAACAGACTTTACCTAAGAAACCCTGCAGCCCTTAACCCTAGAGTCCCAGATCATACCTCAGGACCTAACCTCTAAGTCCTATAGCTATTAACCTCCCAGACCAACGGTCTTTACCTGTGAAAAACCTGCAGCTCTTAGCACTAGACCCTCCTCCCAGATCATACATAGAGACCAAGCCCCTAAATCCTACAGCTCACAACCATCCAGACCAACAGTCTTTACCTGTGAAAAACCTGCAGCTCTTAGCACTAGACCCTCCTCCCAGATCATACATAGAGACCAAGCCCCTAAATCCTACAGCTCTAAACCATCCAGACCAACAGACTTCGCCTGTGAAACTATTAACCCTAGAGCCTTAGACCATACCTCAAGAGCTTACCATTAAATCCTGCAGCCCTACCTGTTGAAACCTGCAGCCCTTAACCCTAGAGCCTCAGATCATACCTCGAGACCTAACCTCTAAGTCCTATAGCTATTAACCTCCCATACCAGCAGTCCCACCTGTTAAAACCTGCAACCCTTAACCCTAGAGCCCCAGATCATACCTCAGGACCTAGTCTCTAAATCCTACAGCTCTAAACCATCCAGACCAACAGACTTCACCTCCAGACCAACAGACTTTACCTAAGAAACCCTGCAGCCCTTAACCCTAGAGCCTCAGATCATAGCTCAAGACACAGCATTATAAGGTACACCAAATTAAGAGGATTGACTGCCTACCTAAACACTGTCTAAATCCACTAAACATACCGATTGCGCATGGTCGCCATCTTGCTCATTTGGGTCTGTTCTGGAACCGCTATTTTTAACCTACTATTGTTCCATACTTTTAACTCACTAAGTATCTACAAACCTTTGTAATATAACACCTTTTTTATAAAAAAAGCAATTAAATGTCAGATATTTCAATGGTTCGACTATGTACTTCATGTACTTCCCCTCTGTAGATAAAGTATAAACCATATTTTGATCAGTACCGAGGTGTGTGCATTCCTGTTATTTTTGAAACCTCGTTAACAATTTTAACAATTATGTTTTAAATCTGTAAGGCGTCTGGTTTCTAGACATCACCAGTTACCACAGACATTGAGATTTGTGATGCGGTATGCTCTGAGGAAATGAGTCAGCATTCCAATTATGAATCTAATCTGTGCTTTGTTTATAAGAGTCGTTGCTCCTATAAGGCATCCAAGTTTTCTGTAAGACGGAAACGGATGTTTACGACAACTTACAAAATGTGCTGCTGTGTAATAATGATTACTGACTGTAACTTAGAACTGTTAAAACTTCAGCATTTCGTATTTTGCCGACTCGTAATCTCGCAATTCTTGGAATTAATTAATATTCTTGATGTTATATAGGGCACTCTAAAGACCACTTCTCATAAACGTTGCTGGTAATTACATGGTGAAGAAAAATATGAAAACCTTAATTACGAAACAAGGACAATTTAATATAAGAGATCAGATCAATTTTCTGAGATAGGTGTATTTATTTCCAATTGTGTATGTGCAATTGCTTTCTCCTCCTCCTTCTCCTTCTCCTTCTCCTCCTCCTCCTCCTTCTTCTTCTTCTTCTTCTTCTTCTTCTTCTTCTTCTTCTTCTTCTTCTTCTTCTTCTTCTTCTTCTTCTTCTTCTTCTTCTTCTTCTTCTTCTTCTTCTTCTTCTTCTTCTTCTTCTTCTTCTTCTTCTTCTTCTTCTTCTTCTTCTTCTTCTTCTTCTTCTTCTTCTTCTTCTTCTTCTTCTTCTTCTTCTTCTTCTTCTTCTTCTTCTTCACGGTTTGGGCTTCAGCCCGTTCTGGCTCCAAATTGTTGATACCATCGATTTTTGGGTCTTCCTGATTTTCTTATAGGGTAAGGTAAGGTAATTTCACAGTATTTTCACAGAACACAAAGTTTTTATTATATTAAACTAAGATACATCTTTGGAAACATTTTGTTTCGTTAATCACATAACTGACAAGCATTTTAATAAAGAATAACATTTTTGTGAACAATGTATTTTGAACAATGATAAGCATAATGACAGTCTGTGCAGGTAGGCAAGTTCGCAATAGGTAAGTTAATTTTGCAGTAGTGGTAAGGTAATTTTGCAACAGTAGATCATTCGATTCCTAAAGTTCACAATCATCGTCTTCAGAACCGGAAGCTTCACAACATGTATCACACATGTAAACAGCTTGGTTCCGTTTGCTGTGTTTGACAATTGTCATGATAAGGTGTCAAAACAAAATGAGCACTGTGTCCATGATGCACCTGTCTTCTTCACATTAACCGAATAGGCCTTAGAGCAAACGCCACGAATCCAATCATCATCCTTATTGTTGCCTGGATGTTACTGTTTGGTCGAACTCCCTGCAACAATCACTGTGGACTGAATGCCCTCAACTAGATTGAGGCATTTGGCTAATGAACCCTTTTTTCTGTTTCCTTGTGGGGTGCTTAGGGGCCTTAGGAATTTGCAGCAGGTGTTCAACGTTTGGCACCGACTCATCCCGTTCAGCTGAAGTTGGAGTTTCATTTCTAGATTCATCAGATACAGCAGTTGGATTAAATGACCCTTGCTCAGTCAACTTACTGGGTGCTAGTGCCTCTTTAGGAACAGCATCATAGTTCGAGGAGCAAGCACCAGCTTTTTTGAAAGCATTAATGATGTTCACAGGTAAAAAACTTTGAAGGAAAGGCATGTTGAAGAGTTCTTAACGATTGGGTTTTTGGTGGGGATGTTCCAACATGTAGGAGTTGAGTTTTTTTGGACCAGTGGCTTTTCAAAGACCTGTAAACACCCACATCAAGAGGTTGCAGCAGGTATCGTCATTATGACCTCAATTCCAATATGAGAGCTGTGTGAGTCCATTAATAAAACAAGCGGCCTTTCTGATGTAACAGAAGCAATGAAGAATTTGAACCATTCGAGGAACAGTTCTGCAGTAATCCAGCCTTTTGGCTGGATTTGGCAATATTACGTAACGTAATTTGGAAATAGTCTAAAATTAATTGGTTTTTGTGATTATGTATGCAGAATAATTACATCTGTTAAATGTATAACTGTTGTGCAGGAACACGTAGAACTGATGTAAGAGCAACTTAAACAGCTGAAGAGTTGAATGATTCAAGATGTAAACGCAATTTCATAACAAAATACTCTGCTTTCTTAAGGTTCTTGTACGCTTATGCGTCACAAAACAAATTCATACCATTGTTCATACAACACAGTACACCACATAGATCAATTCCGTGTTACTAAAATGTGCGTAACTTGCTTCAAATGGCTGGAAATTAAATTTAAACTTGGATAGGTATATCATGTCTTCCACTTTGACGGAAAACTCGTCACTAAATGAGAAAATTTTTGTTCTGTGCATTCCAATGACAGCATAGATCTGGAATGCGTCTCAGTTTCAAGGGAAGATATTATTCTACCTGCTGAGAAAGCTGTGAAACCTTATTACAATAGGCAAGTGCGCAGCATGCTCTTAAAAATATGCTGCGAAATTACCTATACTACAAAATTACCTTACCTTACCCTACCTTGTGGTCCATAATTTATAGCTATTTAAAGTACCCTACGAGGCGCACTATTTGTACTTTGAGTCTTGGCAACCCTGAATGTTGCAGGTGACATCTGACGTTTCCAATGGAAAGTTTAATACTGTTGACCATAATCTATTTCAGACATTTTGCCAATAGAGCGTCATTTGATTTGTTTACATTAACTTGAAAATTGTGTCACAACAAAAGCATGGTGATCCAAGTGATCCACGAAACCCCACTGCTTGATGAAAAGGTTGGAGTATGGTGCGCTGTGTCAGCTTCCAGGATCGTTGGCCCCATTTTCTTTGATACGACTGTAGACATTGAAGTCAATATCGGTATCTTCAATACATCTGTGGAGCAGGTGGATGATATCGAATTGAGAGAAGGTTATTTCCAGCAAAATGGAGCAACGCGCCATACATCTAATGACACCATGGAACTTGTAACCAGTTTCTTTGATAATAGAATAATCTCAAAAGGTCTGTGGTCCCCAGATCCCCTGACCTAACCTCACCGGAGTTTTCCTTGTAGGGGTATCTGAAAATAGAGTGTAGAAGAATAGGCCACTTATTTCGAAACGAAATAAGTAACATTGACGAGGATACTCTCCGTAAAACTTCAGAGAATATGCTGAGACGAGTGCAAACGTCTATAGATGCTGGTGGAGGACACTTCCAACATTTTATCTGAGATATAAATAGTGTAATGTAATCTCCCAATTGTGTTTTATATGCTCCTAAAGTTGCACGTGTGTACTATTATTGGTTCAAAAGTTATGGCCTATTGAAATGGTTCAGGTTTATATGGATCACACTGTACTTTATTCTAACAGCGAACAGATTATAGCGCGCGCAGTAACAAACCCCTCAAAAGTAAGCAATATAGCTTCATACTCTTTCAAGTTTGATCTGGTGTTTCGTTTAACCACTCGTCTTCAATTGTTACTTTGTTTTTTCAAAATTTCATAAATTTGAGTTTTCTCCACTTTAAACAACACATTAATTCTTTAGCTGAACATTTGTTCTTTTGTGTTCAATATGTTTAATTTTTTGCTCCAATAATAATGTCTTATGTTTAGAACTTATTTTACAGAATTTGTGTACACACAAACTATGTTTATAAAAGTCACCAAAGTTAACAGTTTTCCTCCACTTGTACTTGATCACTCGTAACACCGAAACTGACAGTGAACACACCACAAAATAGTTGTATAGTCACTATGTGTGTTGGAAGAGAATTAAGAGAGCTTATGGTTTGTTTTCCCTTTTCCTCCAAGGATCACAGCTTATGACCTTATGGAACTTTGGTGTAAGTGAAGTCACCCTAAACATTATTGCATTTTTTTTTAAATACATACCTTGTAACCCATTACACAGTAACTAATCCGTTTTAATCAGGTTATTTACGTAAACGGTTCACGAAAAGTATTTCCGTTTCCGCGTTAGGCACTTTTCCGGCTTAAAGTATAATTTTTGTATGTCTCCTTTTCTCAACAATGCTCGTGTTAGGAGTCGATGATGATGATGATGATGATGATGATGATGATGATGATGATGATGATTGGGTTAAAGGGCGCTCAACTACAAGGTTATCAGCGTCCTTAAAGTGCTGAAAAAAATAAAAACGAGGTAAAAAGCTAAAAGATGGTAATTTAGCAAAAAACTATACAAAACAACCGCACAACAGTACGTCACACACTAAAAGAAAAACTTAAAACCGGTGAAAGGCTAAAATGATTAAAATGCCCAAATGGTTTGGACCTATATTCTAAAATTTAATGATAAAAAGGAAGCTAAAACTTTGGTCACCACTGTCTCGTTATTCGCCAGTACCTCTGCCAAGCTGGCCGGCAGCTGGAGGGACCGGCGGAGACGTGCTAATCTAAAACAATCTAAAACTACGTGTCGGACCGACAGGAAACAACAGCACAGGTCGCAAATCGGTTCTGGGGTCCGGTTTAATAAAAAATTGTGACTAAAGTAGCAGTGACCAATACGTAAACGCGCTAAAACAACTTCCTCCCGCCGGGATGCACGAGAGGAATGGCCCAGGGAATCGGAAGCTCCTTTACCTCTCTTAAGTTTGTTGCTGCGGAGAGCAGACCACTCACCGCGCCAGCACGAGAGTACCGCTCTCCGCACGAGCCGAAAGTCTTCCGAGAGCACGACAGGGATGTTCACACTGGGCCGTGTGGTAGCCGTCTTAGCTGCCGAATCTGCCATCTCATTTCCCCACAACCCTGCGTGACCAGGAACCCAGGCACATACCCCTGAGGCGTGTATAACGTGGAGGGCGTCCTGGATACTCTGTACAAGAGGGTGTTGATTGTACAGGTCACAAAGACTCTGAAGTGCGCTAAGGGAATCGCTGAGTATAAGGCAATTGCCCAACCTTCGGTGGCGAATATATAAAAGGGCTCGATGTATGGCGTGGAGTTCTGCAGTGTAGATGGAAGTGCTGCCATGGAGACCGAATGCAAAGGGTGTTAGGAGTCGCTTGGGCTCCCTCAGAGAGAGGGAGCCGAAGCATATTAACCTGATAGAGGAGATCAGGGTTGAGGGGTCAGCCCAACAATTGGGATGAATGAATGATGGAGCAAACCCACCCCAGCGCCCTGTTGTCCACCACAAATCCTACTTTGCGGTCGCCTGGGATCGAACCCTGGCCGCCTAAGTGAGAGCCAAGTGGTCATAGAGTATAATTTTGCATAAGAAATAGCTCCGTTCTGAAATTTATTTTTTTGTTTTCCCAGGTTTCTGGCAATAAGGTTTTAGGCAGATTTTACTTACATTCCAGAGCAGTTCTATCTTTTTTAAATTCAATCAGGCAATCTCAGAAATGCAGTATAGTGTTTAAGGGCACTGGGAGGTCGATGGGCTTAAAAAATCGATTTTTTGTTTTTAGTGTTAAAAATTATATAATTCTTCAGCTTTTAAATGATATATAACACAGGGCATCAACTGGTATTAAAGCCCTTTAATCCATCAATTTAAAGATGGCGGCGCAATGACACGCCCACTTTCTGAACTTCTGCATACACATTTCACTCAGCATACTTCCAACTCTCTTCCAGAAGAGGTTCTTTTGGCAATTAAACCGGTATTTAGGGACCTTTCTCAAGATGAATTACTGAGAAAGTGCTTGCATGGTCGAACCCAATACCCAAATGAAAGTTTTCATCATATATTATGGGAAAGAATTCCAAAAACTGTACATGTTGGGCCAAAAACTTTAAAAATTCGTGTATGTGCTAGTGTTATTTGTTATAATGATGGGTGCAGTGGTAGGCATAAAGTAATGACAAAAGTGGGTATAAAGGTTGGTGAAAATATTAGGGCAGCATGTCTAAAAGAAGATGTGCGTCAACTCTCAGAGGCAAAAAGAACAGCTCAGTTGTTTGAAAGTAGAGCTAGAAGTAAGAAAAGGAAAAGAAAAGGTGAGGAAAGCCTAACTGAGCAGGAATATGGAGCAGACATGTTCTGAAAGTACGTATAATTTAAAAAGAATCGTGCTTAATCTTTGATCGTGATTTCCCAAAACCTTGATTTTTCATACTTTAGGTGCATGTTTCTCTAAACCTATAACATATATTGATACAAAATTTTTAGTGCTTATTTGTTAATGATCCCTGAACACATTAATCTAACTTTTATATTCATATGATTTATAAAATGGAAGGAAAATAAATTTCAGTCCTTAAAAAATAATATTTTTTAACACAACTAAATAATTTTTATGTCCATAGTATAACTTATGTATGCTTTTTATTTAGTTTAGATTATAAAACTGTGCTTTGTGTTATTTAAGAAAAAGATTGATTCCTATAGCTTTAAATTCCTACAAGGAACGTAGACCTGAAATATAGGGTGTAATACTTTTTTTCAGGATACACAGAGTGCCTTATGCCCCTTTTGCAAGGAACTGTATGAACTTAATGTAAATATTATACCGTAGATAAATGCACACATCCTTATAATATAATCACACCAAATTTCAACTTCTAGCAATGTTTAGGTTTTTATATATTTATATTTCAATATCGTTATAAACTAGCCCTGTCTGGGTAAAAATAACCTCCCAGTGCCCTTAAGAGCACATGAGAATATTGCGTTACTTCAACAGAACGAGAAGGAAGAACTATAACAAAAGCCCTTACATTTTGCATGACAATGTTCATTGGTATACAACTACAACTTCTGCAGAAGGTGGGCTGGGAATAATTTGAATGCCCTCCAAGTTTAATTGACATGTATTGCAATTTTGTTGTCTTGTGAGGTGGTAGACATCCGACCAGGGGCGGCTTCTGAGGTAGTGCCGCTGTACCATGGCACCGTCTGTATGAAAACGAAAGAGAAGTGTATAGGAATTCCGCAAAAAAGATTTTCTGACTATCTACTCCCTCGTGTGAATAGGCGCGTTAAACGCTAGCGCTCTGTCCTGATTATTTTCCGTGGCTTGGCGCCGATTCCAGAACGGCACCGTCTATGCTCATAAGCGCCTGTGTTAAGGGCTAAGATGTCTGCTTATACACGGCTTCTTATGGGAGCAGGTAGTGCTAAGATTTCTCTGGCGCATAACTTACGTTTTATCCGCTAGAGTGCAGTAAAGCACGGGACTTAAGATATCTGCCTCACTGTCGCGAAATCGTATACGAACGCTTCGTATCACATTCTCCATGAATTGTATTATCAAACTTTTACTGTACTCGTTACAATTGTGCGTAACAAGAGTATGGATGTTATAAATATCTATTTCCGTTTCCCTGTACGTTCTGTTTGGTACAGTATACTTTTAAATATGATGGATTACTGATAAGATTACCTAACTCATTCGAAATTGGTACACATATTTATCTTTTAACAACCCTTATTTATTTATTCATTCATTTATTCATTTATTATTTGTTTATTTATTTAATGTATATATTTATTCTTCATTCATTTATTTATTTATGGCACCGCCAATACAATGCCTTACCGGCCGCCCCTGCATCCGACAATACCAATACAGCCTATTAGAGTAGCTACAAAATAAGAATGAAGATGGATTGAGCCAATACACTTATCCTACTGTCTTGGTGTTTCCAATACCATGGCAAGCGGGCGACAGAGATGGAAGACATATGTCTTTGTGTCACCGAATCCATAGGAGAGAAAGTCTCCGGGGCCTGAGACGCAGGGGGATTGCAGAAGGTTCCCACACCCTCCCTGGACAGGTTTATGACACCCCATGTCAGTACAGTTACAGACTATTCAAAAACATTGTGACGGCCTCTAATTTTGTGAATGAATCTTCTCGGTTTTAGTGTACAGAGGGAATAGGGTGCATGTTCTTCTAACGGTTCTGCTCCTTGTGTAGAATACGTTCCCTGTCACACACATTCGCTGTCCTTATGCCACTGTGTAAGGGAGCTCATTCCTTTCAGGCGCCTTCTTTGCGTTGCTGGATAGTAGCAAGTATCATACAGATGTACAGTGATACAATGATGACAGAGAAATTCGCTTAATAATTCAGCATGAGTGTGAGGACATACACAATGATTATGGACAATCTGAACCTTAAAACCTTGAACTGGAGAAGATGCACACAAAACAAAATGATTCAAATTAGATGCGTTCTACGAAAGAAGGTGTTTGCTACAGTGAAACGAAATAGTGACATTTCAACGATTAGTGAATATAGTTTCTATTTTAATGATGCCATATTTGTATACTGCCTGTAATGGACTCTAAACCAAGTTTTGTTTCATTAAAATATGTAATACGAGGGTGGGTCAAAAAGTAATACCTCCTATTATTTTTCTCTTTTAATTGCCAAGAAAATTGAATCCAATTTACATAGCTTGAAATCTACAACATTGACGGTTAATTTGTCACCATTCAATATAATCTGCGTCCTTTTCCACCGTTTTGGTTCGCCTTTTAATTAGGGAATGTATTCCAGTGTGGTAAAACACACGGTCTGGCTTCCTAAGCCATTGACGCACGGACGTTTTCACAGCCTCCTCATCTTCAAAATGAATCCCACGATGAGCTTCCTTTACTGGCCCGAACAGATGGAAATCTGATGGTGCAAGGCCATGGCTGAGGTAAGACTTGCCATCACAATTTCTCAATTTCTGCACTGGTGTAACGGCTGGTGTGTGGTCTTGCATTGTCATGCAAAAGATGAACATCCGCCTTAGTTTTTGTTGGGCGAACTCGGCGAAGACGTGCTTTCACCTTTTTGAGAGTCCTCCCTGTGCATCCCTGCTCAAAAAAAAATCAATCATAAGCACACCCTCTGCATCCCAAAACACTGTCGCCATAACTTTCCCTCCCGACCGCTGAATTTTGAATTATTTTTTTCTTCGGTGACGTTGTGTGATGCCATTCCATTGACTGCCTCTTTGATTCAGGTTTAAAAAAAAAATGAACCAACGTTTCGTCTCCAGTAACAATTTGTTTTTTTCCAGAAACTCCTCTCCCTCCAAATTGAAGGGCTGCAAGTGTTCGGAGGCTATTGCTTTCCTTGTTTCTTTGTTTTGGGTGGTTAACATTCTTTGTACCCAACGTGAACAAACGTTTGAGTAACCCAGTTGTTGAATAATCGTCATCACACTGCCTTTACTGAGGGAGGTAATACGACACAATTCACCTGTTGTTACCCGGCGATCACCACGAATGATGTCATCGACTCGCTGAATGTTGCATGGAGTCACTGCAGTCACCGGCCTACCACTTCGCTTTTCATCTGCCAATGGTGTTTGCCCTTCAGCTTCATTACAGCGACGAACCCATCGTCTAACATTGCTGACATCCACCGTTGCACCACTATACACATTTTTTTAGCCTTTCGTGAATGCGAATTGGCGTTTCACCTTCCCCAGTCAAAAATTCAATCACAAAACGCTGTCTAATACGAATGTCGATGTCAGCATTTTGCAAGAGGATGCAGTGCTGCCATCTGTTGACTTAGGAAGTTACTACTGCAGGGGTTTGTAGAAGAAGGTTTGAGGAATTGCGCCAAATTCAAAGTTTTCACATATCTTACTTATTTAAGGGGAAAAAATAGGAGGCATTATTTTTTGACCAACTCTCGTAAATACGTAAGTTATGAACGTGTATATATGAAGCATTTTTACACCATGAATGTCAATGTTATGCCTTGTGCGCAGAAATTTTAGTCTTGCAGCAACAATATCGCTTCTTTCAAGCATAAATTTGAGACCATCATTGGTTCTACTATATTTGAACCCAAGAGATTTCAGAATATTATGCATAGAAGATATTGAATCCGTATATTCTATTTTCCTCTTCATTAAATTGGTCAGCCGTTTGGCATAAATTGTTCTACGTGAAACACACTTTTGAAAATTATCTAAGTTGGTAGCACGTTTTTTAGCTGCCCGGTATTTCCCTGGAAATCTAAATAGGAAACCTCTAATTTGGTTAACTATTTGCCTTCTTTAACAATGTTCGTCACAGAATGAGTACCAATAGGCTGTCATGATGTTCTGTCTCTGCTGACAGGATCTGTCAACTTGCAGTAATATGCTGGAAGAATGGATTTTAGTAGATATAAACTTCAGCTCTGGTTCGATGTATAAGATGCCGCTATTACTGCTGGCAAGTGTATCTAATCAAAAAGTCACTCTCAGAGTGTACACGCGTCTCGAGGCAAATGGATTCTGAGGTCCGTGGCCCTGACCACGAATGAGAAGAAAATCCTTATTATGATACGTTTCTGTTACAATGGCTGCGCCAGCACATTCCAAGGCGTTCCATTGCGTAATGAGATATCCTTGAAACCCCGAAAGTGACTGCCCCCTCCTCGTCCACCACAACACCTCGGCGAAACCTGGCCGAGTGCCTCTTTTATTGCTCAGGAATTCTTTGTATCCTCTCGTGTGGCCGCTTGAAATAAAGCATCTCAATTGTATTATGTTTAATTTATGAACTGTCGCCCGTTTTCTAACGAACTAAATGAAATTATGGATGTACTGCTTCTCATCGTGGTCATATTTATGATCGCTATATATCTGACATGGGTGCACAAACAAGTACAGGCAAATCCTTTAACAAAACGTCTCTCTGACTTTCGTAGAAGCAACATCTTACAAATGTTTAGTTCTTGTGAATTGATGTAATGTCTCGTTACTTTCCGAAGTAATTATAATTTTAATGAGTTGACCCTTAAGCCCTTGAGAAAGTAAGTTCTGTTTGATAATAAAATTAAATTGTGTACAGATACAGAAAAATTATTTATTGCATAAAATTCTAAAACGCTTAAACCACTTTTCCACATAACTGCCGAAATTTTGCAGGCATTTGTCATAGCGAAGCACAAGTTTTTGTATACCTTCTTCATAGTTTCATTTTGTTCGATAGAGAATTATGTGCTCTTAGTTTTTGTATGGTTAATATACTTTTTTTTCAGGTCAATAAAATGGAGTGTCAGTTCGAAGACAAAGAGCATTTTCGACACCCTCTGCATTCTGCAGTTAATGAAGATGTCAAAGCCGGAGCTGTTATTATCTAATTATTATATGTTTTTCTTTTTTAGTTTACGTCCTCCAACGTTAAGTCATATCGAGCGATAAATGAAGCGGGTGAAATGATGCTCAAATGAGTCCATAGAGCTTAGAATTACCCGACATTCGTCTTTCAGGATAAGTAACTCACCCTAAACGAGATTCGAACTCGGGACCTCGTGAACGTGAGGCAGACACGCAACCCTCTACACCAGTGTTTCTCAAAGTGCGGTCCGCGGACCCCGGGGGTCCGCGAGGGGTTGTCAGAGGGCCCGCGAGGTGGTCGCTTAAGTCAAGCTATAATATTGAATTAAAACCACAGAAAACGTAGAACTGTATTTACTGAGTCACTTATCTGATCGGTGCCGAACTACATACGTTTTACTTAAAATTTTTATGCAGCTATTTCGTAAAAATGTAACGTAACAGTTGGGAGCGTATAGTGCACCGCTATAACAGCAGCGACGCAACCGTACTGAGCGTGAGCGGTTAGCTGCGGTGCGGGTGAAATCAGCCGAGTTTGTGCGCGCAGGTCTAAGTCAGCGCCGTCTCTGGCACCGGCTACACGTCACACTCACAACAAACCAGTCGTTCTCGCTGCGTTGAAGTCAGTGATGATAGTGATTGATTGTCCTGAGAGTTTGTAATTGTGAATTGTGAAAATTTATTCGCGTCGTTCAACATGAATCGTTGATTACAGACTGGATTTAAATTCCAATTATAAAATTCAACCAAAGGTCGACTCGTTCATATAAATTGAGTTGCCAACCCATGGGGGTCCGCGAACAAATTGTTAGACGATAAGGGGGTCCTTGAGGCAGAAGAGTTTGAGAAACACTGCTCTGCGCTATCGAGGCGTGAAATTATATGTGTGTAGGTCTTATTTGTGCAATACGTGTTATAAAGAAACAAACATCTCTAATTCAGGTATTCATTATACCTACAAGTCCATAGTTCATTGGTTTTGTATAAAAGTTTCAACAGTCTGCACCAAGCAAGATGGCATCGCGGTGACGTGTGTGACTCCCATTCGAAAAGTCGCGAGTTCAATCGGTCATTTTCGTGGCCTCCCCTTGTCATTTCGGTGAAAGCTAGACAACTATTAAAGGACTAAGAAAATCATTTGAGAACTTACGCCCTGGTTTGAATTCCAGATGGCATGGTAGTAGTATTGTAAGTTTTTATTTATTTGTCATTAGGCTCATCATTCCATTTTCTTATCATTCAGGTGAGCTTTAGGCTCGGGTGTATGACGGTGTGGGACAGATGATGCGTAGACTTGCATTTTGTTGATAAAGAAATTACGGATCAGTTGGAAAAATTAATACTTATAATGAAATTAAGTATGAATATTTTGTGCATTGCATTTATACTAAATGTTAAAGGGTTTTAGTTTGGCGAGGGTTTGCAGTGCTGAAAGTATCCAGAGTTGCCAGATTGAGTATGACGGGCTAGATTGGCATTCTTGGAATATGTGAGAGTATTCCTTAGAAATTTATAGAGAGAGTTTAGGATGGAAAGAAACAAATTTCATAAATGTAGAAATGAAGTGGAAACATCGTATTATAAGCTAGAACTGAGGGTCTTGTAGTCATTAGCAAACGGGAAGATTATTAGGGGAATCTTGGTAGCTGAGTAGATCATTCTGGGCATAATCTTGGACACTTTTGATCGGATCGCCGGTGGAATATGACGTAGCAAAATGAGGTGAGTCAGCTGGAGAATTTAATGTCATATCGGTACGTTGGCCATAGCAGCCGAATGGTTAATAGCAGCCGGACAGAGACCAGAAGATCCGTGGTTCAAATCCCGGCCTTAGCATTGCATTTTTCAGTCTGGCTCTACCCTCTCTTAGAGTTGATACAGTTTATTAAAATGTTTCAAACTTAGATTCCAGTGTCATCCTTCTTTGATTACCCACCCACGTATACCCTGAGATAGAACTCTGTTCAAGATTAAGGCAGACGCAGACGGCTACAAATTGGAGCAACAGGGTGAGGCACCCGCCTCGGTAGCGTAGATGGTAGCATGTCTGCCTCAAGAGGTCCCGAGTTCGAATCTCGGTCAGGATGAGTTACCTGGATAAGGTTTTTTCCGGGGTTTTCCCTTATCCTCACAGACGAATGTCGAGTAGCTCTAAGCTCCATGGATCCCGGGCTCATTTGAGCATCATTTCGCCCAATTCATTCACGGTCCGATATGACGTAAATTACAAAAAAAAAAAAAGGTGAGGCAGACAAACCGCTTCATTGTATAACAGCCGCGTTCATTCCATCCCATGTGGCATCAAAGCTTTCACTTCTGACCACACATCCTCACATGTAAGCAATTATAAGGGTCTTCCACCCTTAAACATATGGAGTGGTCCTTCTCAATACGTTCACCAAGTTAAAGCGCTGTTGCAATATTTTTCTTGTGTCCTCAGATCTGCGGTACCTACTATTAGCTTAGACTGTGCAAACGTACTTCTTATGTGTGTTAAGCTTATATTTATAGAAGTTACATAGTGTTTTACTTAGTATAGTTTTATAAATTTATTAGTGTTTAATAGCTATTGGCGTTTAGCACTTGCGTAATTTAATTAAGATGTGGAAACGTGGGAATCGAACCTGGCATGGATACGCTAACATGGTTTTCCATTCATACTTCTAATATATACCTAACAGTATTTCTAAACTTTCTCGAGTTCTAAAGCGTTTATGACATTTAATTATTAAGCGGAATGTACGTGATTATTTATTTAAATTGTGTTTAACAGAAGCACCCCCTCCCACCCAAAAATTACACTGCTTAACTATATTTAAACTTATAAAATTAGCAGACATCCTTGTAAAAAGCTTCCAGCATTTAAAAAGAATAATAGAGTTTCCTTACTAGTTTCTTCTTTAATTCCTTAGTTCGGTTTTTTTTTTTTTTTTTTTTTTTTTTTTTTTTTTTTTTTTTTACCTTTGAAGTATTTACTGCTTTGTTAAATCAACTGAAATTTGATTCACCACCTGTAGCTGCCATATAGGAAAATCTTTTAGGATAAATTGGCTCACGATTGCAATAAACAAAGCTCTAACGTGCAATCTTTGCTTATAAATTATTAACTACCAGAATATCCAAAGTGCTTCTTTAATTTGCAAGTAAATATACCTCGCAAATTCATGCACACTGATGCAATTTAACCCTTTTAAAATTGTAATGATGTTTTACTAAACAGCATAGGTAATATATCTCTTTTTAGTTATGTTATTTATTTGAAAAGATCAATGTCTATTTCTTACAGAATTTAGCTTGATTTTTTTTTTGGGGGGGGGGGGGCCCTTCTAAACGTTATTTTCAACAATGGCAACCCTGGGTATTCTCAGCTGTAAACATGTGCCTAACATTCTTCACCTCCCCCCCCCCCCCCCCCCGATAAGTGTATCCTAAGATGTTTATGACATTGTGGTTAGGGGGAAGAACAGTTTTTCCGTACAAAGCGAGTCACCTGGGGATGCTTTAAGCGCGGTCACTATAAATGCTGCTCTTGACACTGGAGGGGTTGTGGCGACGCTGCGCTCAGGCAACTCTACCCCATCTTCCGTTCCACCATGCTCATCCGCCTCAAACTGCGGGCGTACCGTGCGATAGTCCCACCTCTGATCCTGTATGGATGCGAGGTCTGGGGTTCGGTGGCTCATACCACCTTCCGCAGGCTGCAAGCCGTACAGAACAGAGCCTTAAGGATGATCTACGGTACCGACCGCAGGTTCCCATCTCACTTCCTGCACACCCAGTCTGGCATACCATACGTCGAAGAGGTCGTGCGTGAACGAACGCGCACGTTGTATGCCAAGATCACTCCTCATCCTAACCAGCTGGTGAATTTACTTGGTCAATACGACCACCGTCTCCCCAGGAGACGGAGGAGCTATCGCCTACCCAAGAATGCCCTTGGGTGGTAGAGTCTGCCTCTCCTCCTGCCCCCTTCCAATCACCGCCAGGTCAACTCGCGCCTTGACCGCGGCTGGAAGGTTAACACCTGCAGTCGTGCCCTGGAGCGCGCACACGACCTGGTCTTATTAAACCTAAAACCCTAATTCCCATCTGGTCTCTCGCTACTGGTTCCCCCTTTGCTTGACGGATCACTAGCGACCGCACAAAGTGAGGTGGAACGGGCACTGTCCCCCCGCCAAGGGGGAATATCCCGGCACCAGAAGCATCAGTAGAGGTCAACTGCGCCGTCTCACCAAACCACACGCAAGCTTGCGCAAATACATTTATCTTTTATACCGCACGGGTAAATCCGCACAGCGGATAGGTACCATGGCGTGTAGCCCTCCGCCCGGGAGAACCCGGGCGATCTGCACCTGCTCTTGGCTCTTGGAGGGGTTGTGAGGTCGTATGGGAGGAACATTTGTCGACACGGACTCAGGGTATAGGTGGCTGTGCAGGGTCATGGTGCCGGGATAAATTACCTTCAACACTTGTTAGGGACCTCCACGCGCCTCTGTACGACTCTCTGGCCTCCTGCGGATCCTTCTCTTCATCCATTCCTCCTGTGGTGTGTTAGCCGCAATTGATCTGTGTGAAAAGAGAATGTTACAAACGATCTGCCCTGATTGGCCTGCATACAAGCTACTCTCAAACCTGTACCAATTGTATATAGAGTTCATAAGTTTGCACCAGCATTCCTCCAACTGTTTCAACGTCATTTTAACAATGAGTTACATCATATCCAGAGGGACAATGCCACATCTATAAATATTGTGTGGTAAAAGGAACCTAAAACACCCACACACAAACAAGCACCAGCATTAATAATAATACAAGCTTGACAATTCGATATGATGAGCAATAATTCCTAGGATTGGTAGAATCGAGCTTTATTGTTAAAGAACAATAAGCTATAAGTCATCCCTGACGTAGCATAAAAGCTAATTTACATTCTTTAAATGAGTTTCATCCTCAACAGCCCATAGACAGGAAGAAATAACCCTGAACTCCGTGCCAAAGATCTATGCATTTACAAAGGAGAGTTCTTTGAAAAGGATTGCGGGATCATTGAAATCGCAATAAGCATATATCAGAGGATTGTTTTCTTATCTTTAAGCTGTGTAAGGTAACGTTGGATTTGAACGTTTAATGCTCGAACTAATTTGTTCCGCAGTTAGTTTTTCCGAGAAAGTTGAAAATCAATATGCAGTACAAGATATCGCACTTATATATTCTTTAGCGTAAATAAGCTCATGTCCTGCATTAGATTTGCCATATTGCCAACTTTGTATTTCGATATTCTCGGACGAAGGAAAGCGAAAGCTTTTAGAAGAAACACTTGTTCAGTTGAGTTTCAATCAACAGCTGAGGAAGACATTACACAAAATGATGAAATTGTACTTGAGGTACTCCGTGGTGTTGGTAAATGTTGGTGTTTTTACATCATTTCATCTGTTTGAGGTTTGTAGACCTAGGTGAGGACGGTTGGTTTATTGGGCAGAAGGATGGAATTTGCGTTTTGCAAAGATTCCTCTTTGGCACTTAGCTGGACTGCTCGTCTGCACCAGGACTGGTGCCATTGTTGGAATAATTAGGGACACAGTTCTACTAGAGCACATTGTCGTCTGGATCTTGCTAGCCTTCCAGTCTGTCCTTCATCCCTTCCTTCCAGAATTTACGATTGGAGCACAAATGGTCCACTGCAGTGCATGGTGTTGTGCTCCGGTTACTAGAAGTCCCTTCATCTGTTTGTTCCACGCTCCCAGTACAACGTTTTTGCTGTTTTTCTGTGTAATTATGCAACAAATATATCAATTAGACTTACAATACAGCGACACCTAAGCCTCATTCACGACTGGTGTAGGCTTTGGCGATTTTCCATCAACCCGGAGAAAAGCCAAGCCATACTCTTCACCAAGCGTCATTTTCCCGCCAATCTCTCCTCCTTTAATTATTCTGGCAGAAGGATAGAGTGGACAAACTCTCTTAAGTATTTGGGTGTAAAGTTGAACAAGGGCCTAACTTTTGGGGGTCACATCCAGGAGGTAGCTCATCGGGCATGCGGAGCTTCTGGCTACGTTATACCCCATAATGCGGTCAGGGATGCCGACACCCCTTAAGTTGCGCCTTTTTCAGGCTTTAATTCCTCCAATTATGCTTTATGCGTGCGAGATCTGGGGCATGGCCGCAGGAACCAATCTGCGACAACTTCAGCGTGTACAAAATGGATGCCTTAGGGCCATCTATTCTGTGTGCTGGAGGTTTCCTGTGAGATACCTTCATGAAGCCTCATCTCTCCACTATGTGGAAGATGTCATTAGGCGCCGGGCCACAAAATTCTACGCGAGTTTGCCTTAACATCAGAGCGCCCTGGTTAGATCTCTAGGGAACTATAGGTCCTCAGAAAGACGCTACAAGCTCTACCGGCTTCCCCGCATGGCATGCGGGCACACCCGATAGCAATAAAGTTGTTATTACAACCTCAAAATTATTACTATTTGAAAATTGGTAAATAATTCTATATTAAACTCTTCTTAAATGTTCTCACACCAGCGGTGCACACAAGCGTTGCACCCGAATTGGCTACCATGAGGAGCTACGGCTACCTCCCTTCTTTTCATCCACCTAAATTTAAACCACCACCCTGCAAAACCCCTTATATCCTGTCATTAATTGGTTAAGTCCGTGTAGGACAGGTACACGAATGACACACGTCGTGCTGACCCTCAGTCAGCCACCAGCTGCTTGAATGAATGAATGAATGAATGAATGAATGAATGAATGAATGAATGAATGAATGAATGAATGAATGAATGAATGAATGAATGAATGAATGAATGAATGAATGAATGAATGAATGAATGAATGAATGAATTAGACTTAAAACAAATCAGACGTCGAACATTCACTATATGGTTCTCGAAAAAAATCTGGCCGCACCGTGTCTGAGTAGTTAGATCACTGGACTCTCACCAAAGCGGCCCGAGTTCGATCCCAGGCGGCCGCAATGTATGACTTTGGTGGACAACAAGGCGCTGGGGCGGGTATTCTTCGGGATCTCCGGTTTTCCCCGCCATCTCATTCCACCGGTGCTCCATCTTCATCGCATGTATCATCAGTGTCACCGTCTGCGCAGCCGTATGTAGTAAAAGCGAGCGTTAAACATTAATGCCCGATTTCACCAAGACTTAACACGGTTTTAACAATAGTTATAACAAAAATTGCATTTCACCAACTTGTGTTAGCTTAACACGCGTGTTAAATCTCTTGTTAAACTAACAAGCCAAATCTCTGTTGTTAAGTCCTTAGCAATTGTATATAGTCAAGATGGCGGGCGTGAACTCAGCTGTTGTCGATTTGCTATATTTAAGACCGTCCAAATGGCATTCGTAATAGAGTACGGCCTATGAGGAGAAATGATTTTGAGGAGCTATCCGAAGAAAATTTTCTGCAGAGGTATAGACTGTCGAAACATGTTGCTATGAAGATTACTGCGGAAGTACAAGAGAGGTTAGAACATGCATCGAAGGGAATATGCCAATCTCGCCTTTGCATCAAGTATTAATAACTTTGCGATTTTATAGTTCACTGAATTATGTGGATAATACACTATGCACCTTCCGTTCTTGAAACGTTCAAGTCACTCGTCACTTGTACTTCTTCGCAACTCGTTTTAAATTTACGTAATACGTTTCATGTTTCCAGTAATTTGTAATTTATTTTTCATCTTTCCTTTTACAACATCAAATGAAAATACAAAATCAAGATTACAATTATAAAATCCATACTGAAAAATGCTATATATTCCTAAATCCTGGAAATCCTATCATGTTGCCCACCATTGACTAATAATTCCGTCCCCATACACCTAACCCTAGGTTTTTGTGTATTGTAGGCCCTCTACTCCTTTTTACAGATTTTTCCATTTCACCTATCCCACCCTATATTTTTCTCTTAATTGTTCTTAGCCATCTATCTTTAACTTTCCCTAAATAATTCCGTATATTTCTCCTGTTCTTTTCCCCTTTTACAGACAAAATTTTTGTAATTACTACCTCACCCCCCAAATTGTCCCATTTACGTAGCCAAGCCTGCTCTCTCCATATATTTGTTTGACTACAATATAATATGCAATGGAAATCTGCATTCTCTTCTCCACACAATGGACATTTATCTAGCTCCCTCTCTTGACCTATACCGTTCAAGCTTCTCACTCCTGTTCTCGCCCAAGCAAAACCTTCTCGCCCTAACTTACTACATATATCTATATATCCTTCCCTCCCCCAGGTTGTATGTTTCTAGTAATGACACATGCATTTGAATTAAATTCATTTCTAATTTTTTCCCACGTGACATTTTTCTCTTTTACATTCACCGCACCAGTCCTCCTATTTTCCACGATCACCAATTCAATTAACAATTCTTTCTCCATCGATGACAAATTTGTTTCACGGCTTTTGTTTACGATTTTGTTTATCCGCCATTTTTTGAGCTGTGTGCAGACTGCGGTGCAGACGAAAATGAAAACAAAAGCGCATCGCAGTACGTTGAGAAAATAATACGACTCATCCACAGCCTTCTATAGCTGTGATATTTACAAGTTTCTTGGCGTTAACATGTGTTTATTAACATCGTCATAAAACAGGTTGGTGAAATGCAAGAAATTTAACAGGTTTGTTAGCATTGTTACAATTGTTACGTTACATTTGTTAACGTCGATTTTAACACCTGTTGGTGAAATCGGGCAGAAACATAGCACTGCTTTTTTTTTTCTAGAAAGCTGTAATTTCTTATCCCAAACTGACTAGAAATGTTGAATATAACTTAAGTATATAATTAATAGCAGTAAGTGTACTGTTCTTCATTGTTGCTTTTAATTATTACGAGTCATACAAAAGGTTCATTTTTTGCAGAGAATAAATTGTGTGTTGGCAAGTCCTTGCGACTAATTCATTAACTTAGAAATTGCTCACCATAAAAGATAGAGAATAGTGATAGTGTCGCTACTAGTGCTTCTTGCCAAAAGTTAGATTTGGCAACAAGTGTTTGTCAAGCGATAATGATGTGTTTGTCAAAGAATGTGAGAAATCAGAATTCTCAGACGCTCATTAGTCTTGACATTTATCTGAATTCCGAACTGTGCCATCAAACCCTCTAATCTGCATGTTTCTCGGAATGTCGTACTGTCCGGACAATCAGCAATGGGAAATACTTCTTTTGTTAGAGCAGCTTTCCGGTCTTCTTCGGTCATTTCGTTTTCCTTTTCCCAGTTCTCGATTGTTATCGACATTATGTAAAACCGTAAATGCCTTCTAAATTATCATGCAAGCCGTATTTCATAGTGCTTGGGTTTTCCTGTTTGGAATGTCCATTTACGTAAACATGTATTTACAGTTTTATCTTCACAAAACTGCTAACGCATTACCTAGCGTAGCAAAGGTGACCTTTCATATTTAAGACGTATTCTGCAACAATAAAAATTATATGCACCCATATTTGAGAGACTTAACTATGAAATGTACAGTTAAATGAAAATGAACTTAAAATTAGAAGAAGAAAAAAAGTTTAATAAAATATTGCAATTAAGAGAGTAGTATTAACCCGGCAGCGGCCACTACCTGAAAAGTTACGCAGCAGATCACTTTTACTTGTTCCATTTATACCCCGCCTTTAGCTCCATTGGTCATATCGTCGGCCGTTCTCCTTTGGTATATATTGTGACTTTGTGGGTTCGTGAAATGAGAAGTCCAATTGCACAACTCAAAAATGTTCTTTATTTCCACCGAATTACAATCGGAACACTTGCCGATTACACAGAATTACGTAATGCACACAATTACAATTCACCAGTTCGTCTGTCACAGGTCCACTGCACGCAGTTACGTACACTTCTCCGATGCACGTAGACAGTCTTCCGGTCCGTTCTCTCACTGGGCGCTCCTCACAGCTGCTCGCCAAGAACTGAACTGACTTCCAGCCCAACGCGTTGCTTATATAGGACCAACTGGCCAATCTAGAAGGTTCCGGATTAGATTAAATATCCTGTATGTTCGAGAACTCAGGGGGAGCGGAAAGAGACGGCACAGTGATGACCCCTCGTTGCCGCTATAAGACAAATGGGTTGGCGTGGTCGAACGCCTCCCGTCCGGCCCCATCGCCGGCCGGCTCCACAGGAAGTCCCGACGTTCGGGTGACACTATCGAAGGTGTCATCTCGTATTCGTTGTGTCTTAATCATTAGATCGCGCACACATTCGCACTCTCATTCGTACTTACAGTCTCTGGGGAAGTTGAGTCCAGAGGGTCTACTCCCATTAGCCTTGAACCCGTAGGAACAAGACCCGGGCCTCTTTCAACCAGGGCGCCCGGCATCCTCCGTGGGGCTTTCCATTAGGGCAAGACCTAGTTTCCTAACAAGCCCCTCCATCTGGTCCTAGGGACAGTCTCTGGGGAAGGTAAGGAATCCACCCCCACCGTCGGGAATCGAACCAGGGACCCCTAGCATGGCAGGCAGGTGCTCTACCGACTGAGCTAAGGGGCCAGCCAATAGATCACTTGTTAGTTTCTTACGCACCAATAATCCTTGAGATTTACGTAATCATTCTGGTGGAAATGTAAAATTAAGTTAGAAAAATAAATTATTCACGTTTTAACAAGTACATCTACCATATGACACCATAATATGATATGTCCTCATTTTTTTAACATTTCCATACCAGAAAATTAAAGTTTAGGTCGTGGTGAACGGATAGACCTTCAGTTTCTCTAATATTATTCTGGATGAAATTTAAAACTATATATTACAAAGTAGATCATATGTTTTCATGTTAATCTCTCTTTGTACAGAAAACAGTGTATAACTTTTAACTTTTTCGACATTTTTGCTATCTGAAAGTTTACAAGGGTGGCCGTGGTAGGTATATAAGTTTACCGTTCACATACACACTGATTTTTGTAGTGTTTAACGCCCGCCTTTACTACATACGACACCGCAGGTGGTGACATAGATGAAGATGGAATGAGATGGTGGGGGAGTATCCGGAGAAACCCCGTCTTTATGCCGCTTTGTCCACCACAAATCTCACATGCCGTCGCCTGTAATAGAACCCGGGCCTTTTTGGTGAGATTCGAGTGGTCTAACCACTCGGCCACGGCGCGGCCTAGACTCTCTGTGATTTAATTGAAGTTTAACGTTTTGAGAGTAAACCAACAAGTAAATCCTTCTCTTCGCACCACAATAATACAATATGAGTATACTAGGCCTTTGATATTCTCTGTGCTTGTGATTAGCACACTATTTTGTAGAAAATATTGCCAGCTTATGTTATTTTCAGAATGTTTTATGTATATAACATGCCTAACATGAATACATATAAAATATTTATTCCAATTTGAATTACAACTTGAGCATTTGATTCAGAGTACAAAGCAATATGTGACGGATCACTGCAAAAAAAATGTCTATAATATGAAAATGCCTAACTGAAAAGCATCGCATTGAAGCCCGATTACATCAACAGATCTTAAGACTTAACACGAGTTTAGCAATAGATAAAACAAACATTGCATTTCACCAACAAGTGTTAGCTTAACACTCGTGTTAAATCTCTTATTAAACTAACAAGCCAAATTTCTGTTGTTAAGTCTCTAGCAAAAGTAAATAGTCAAGATGGCGGACATGAACTCAGCTGTTGATGTCGATTTGCTATATTTAAGACCGTCTAAATGGCATTCATAATAGAGCACAGCCTATGAGGAGAAATTATTTTGAGGAGCTCTCAGAAGAAAATTTTCTACAGAGGTATAGACTGCCGAAACAAGTTGCTATGAAGTTTACTGCGGAAGTACAAGAGAGGTTAGAACATGCATTGAAAGGAATATGCCGATCTCGCCTTTACTTCAAGTATTAATAACTTTGCAATTTTATAATTCACTGAATTATGTGGATAATACACTGTCCACCTCCCGTCTTGAAACGTTCAAGTCACTTGTCCTTTGCACCTCATTTTAAATTGACGAAGTTGTTTGGTGTTTATAGTAGTGACACATGCATTTGAATTAAATTCGTTTCCAATATTTTGTCACCTAACATCTTTCTCTTTTACATTCACCGCATCCATCCTCTTATTTTCCCGATATCCTTACATTTCATCGCCAATTCAATTAACAATTCTTTCTCCATCGATGAGAAATTTGTCTCGTGGATTTTGTTTACAATTTTGTTCATCCGCCATTTTTTCAACTGTGTGGAGACGAAAATGAAAGCAAAAGCGCATCGCAGCACGTTCAGAAAATAATACGACTCATCCATAGCCTTCTATAGCTGTAATATTTACAAGTTTCTTGGCGTTAACACGTGTTTGTTAACATTTTCAGAAAACAGGTTGGTGAAATGCAAGAAATTTAACAGTAGTGTTAGCGCTGTGACAATTGTTACGTTACATTTGTTAACGGCGACTTTAACATCTATTGGTGAAATCGGCCATTTTAAATGCAAAAATTAGTAAAAATCACGAAACAACAAACAATGCAAAAAAATTACTCTTTTATAGTTTAGTAGTAAAAAGAACAGGAAATAAACAAGTACATACATAATACTGTACTTAGGTGATTTTGCTTCAATAATGCAAGTTTGTTTCTGGCTCAATGCATTTTCAAAATACAACATGAAATTACAAATACTGTAATTCATATACACAACACTAGAACAAAGAATAATTTATTTGTGAAGTCACACAAAACAAAGATGTATGAAAATAGTTTGACATATGCTGGCTTACATCTTTACAATAAGCTACCTGAATCTATAAAAAAGATTGAATCACAACATCAATTTAAGAAAGTGTTATTAAACTTCCTTAGAGCCAATAACTTCTACAACATGGATGAATTTTTAAATTTGTAAATATTTAGTTAGCTACATTAATTGTAAATATTGTACTTAGTTTTTAATTTGACGTGTCCTATAACATGTACATGTTTTAATGGATGAATCAATAAATCAAATCAAATCAACACATAAGTTACAACTTTGCAGGAAGCACTAACAGATTTTGTTATGTGAAGTCTCAGTAACATGTGAAGAAAGGTTTTTCTTTTTATGTGGTGCTTTTAATTGCAACTTTAAGTATATTTCAACAGCTTTAGCAATATAATATTTTAGTAGATTCCTATTTAATGGTGACAAATAGGACATTCTTGTGAAATTTTAAGCAAAAGTGTGTGCGAATTGCATACTTTCTCCATGTTGGGCTTACAGTTCACACAGTATGGGCCAGCTTTAGGAAATTTTGGAATGTCTGAGTGGAGAGGGGAGGCAGGAATATGTCGGCTTATAGTGTGACCAGACTTACAATGAAAGAGGAATACATGTGACTGTACAATAGGAAGAATATTAAAGAGTAGCCTTGGTTCTTTGAGTCATTATTCTCTCTTATTTTAATGAGAATTATTATTTGGAGCTTCCTTCGCTTTAAAACTCATGCTTCATCACTGAGCATAAGTATAAAAATATTACTGCAATAAGTATCAAATGGAGTAAAAATGCATATAAGGGATTATAAATAAGGGTAGGTTTATTTTAATATTCTAAATCACATGCATTAATTTACAAAACCTCTCCTTAATTCTTTGATAGTATTTCTCTCTATGATGCGAAGGTACATGAGTTTGTTTCTTAGCACTGCATAGAAAGTTTTGTCCTTCCAGGAGACATGAGGGTAGAAGCTATTTCATGGAACACAAAGCAAAAGCATTTTGGGGAGAGGAGCATGTTACCTTCAGCTTTCAGATAGGACATACGAATATAAAATACCTTCTAGAATTTTACAGTTTCAACATACATCTTCACAGAAGTAACATATATTACAAAACATTTAGTTCATTTTGTGCAGTAGGAAATGATTCAGTTGAGTAAAATATTTATTTGATCATATTCATTCCAGTATTGAGTATGATTGCTTAAATATTCAGTTATAGTAACTTTTGAGAAAATACAATTGTATAAAGTATAGAGTCAAACTAAAAATTCAATGTGACGGCCGGGATTTGAACCCCCTTCTGTAGATTCAAATCCCAGCCATGACACTGAATTTTTCAGTTTAACTCTATCTGTATTTTATATTTCTAAAGTGTGCCTTTGCTCTTGTTTCTAAATTTCTTTTCGTTTTTCCAATATAAATTTGACTACAGTCACTGCATTCAATTTGATATATACCAGATTTTTTGTTAGATGGAATGGCATCTTTGATGTTTGAGCAAATTAGGTTTTCTAAGGAGAAATGGTTGACTGGTGCTAGTTTAATGTTTTGTTTTTTTGAAGACTTTTTTGAATTTATCTTACCGTGGATGGTAAGTGAATTTTTTGAAAATCATATTAGTTTCTGTAGCTGAGAGGGTTGTGGTTTCCTTTATTAGCTTCTTCTTTTTTTGCTAAGTCACTTTTTTGTCTACTAGTGATTTGGGAAAGTCATTTTTCTGGGCTATTTCAATAATTTTGTTGTATTCTGTTTTGTATTCTTCTGCTGTGAGAGGGATGTTTACCAGTCTGTGTGCTAAACTATTGAAGATTGCCTGTTTGTGGGATCTTGGGTTGTAGCCATTAGTTTTATGTACTTGTCTGTCTGTGTTGGTTTTCTGTAAATGCCAAAGTTTATTCTGTTTTTATTTATCATTATTTTTAGAGCCAAAAATGATAAATACTCGTCTTTTTCTATTTCTACAGTGAACTTCATGCTTTCTTCTTGGATATTTAAAAGTTTCAGTGCATCACTGATGTGTTTTTTTTGGCACTATTGCAAAGATGTCATTTACATATCGTTGCCAGAGTTTGAACATCCAAGGGAAACCTTTGGTGATCATTATTTCTAATGCACTCATGTACAGATCACCCAGGAAGGGTGATAGGGGGTTGCCCATTGCTAAACCTGAAGTTTGGTGGAAATATTTTGTTTGAAACTGGAAGAATAGCAGCTATTCAAGAAGTAAATGTTACTGAAGACACCATTAAAAAATTCCAATTTAATAATTATGTAACTAACTTATTACCCAAAGGCTGGCAAGTACAAATGGTATTCTAACTATAGTACATCAATCTATCATATACCGTTTCAAAATAGTGAAAGAAATGTCTGAAGAAGACAAATCATAAATAATAAGAATTGACATATGGAAAAATCAGCTGCATTTCTTGTGTAACGCACCCAATAACAATCCAGAATTAAGCAATATAGAAATTAAAACAAAAACAATTGTTGTTGGAGATTTAAATTCTCACAGTACCCAATGGGGTTATACAAATACAAATAAAGCAGGCAAAACAACTTTAGATCTCATACACTCAAATAATTTAGAACTTCTATATAAGAAAAATGACATATCTAATTTCCTTCATTACAGTAGATCCACAACAAACACAGATCTTACAATAATTTCATCAGATATATCTTCAAACAATTCCAAGACAATGGTTTCCATGTGAGTTGTCGATCCATGAGTATGCTGAGGTAGAAAGTATGCTTAAAAATATTTAACTTAATCTAGGAAACCTCTAAACCATCTCTCTGGAGAAAGGAAATAATTATACCAATCATGAAGAAAAAAAAAACAGCAAACCAGATCGAGAACTATCGACCTATTACACTAACAAGCATGTTAGCCAAATTGATGAAAAGAACAGATTAATTGGTGTCTTGGAACTTAAAACTTAATAACAGAAGCTTAAACTGGTTTTGGAAAACACAATTCAACAGTTCAACAAATAGTAAATAAAATTAAGAATAATTAATAAAATTAAAGAAGGAATAGATAAGAAAGAAACAGTATTAGCTTTTTTTGTTGATTTCGAAAAAGCATATGATTCTACACAAAATTAAAATTATTGAATAAAATGTTGCAAACTGGAATTTGAAGGAAAAATGTTAAAAATGTACTATAATCTTTTAGTGCAAAGCTTCTACACAACTGAGTACAATGAAGTTTTCTCAAACAAACACACAGGGGATTATACCCCAAAGGAACAGTCACAAACAACTATCTTCACTATAATGATAAATGACCTCCCATCCAAATTAAATGATATACAAAACATACAATGTGCATTATAAACAGACAATCTAGTAACCTGGACATCAACATCACACAAGAGACATGCAGATCTAAACAAGCAAATGAATATAGCACTCTAAAAATTAGCATTGTGCTGTCAAAATAATGAAATGAAACTAAAACTAAATACCAATTGTTTACACTATGCCACTGACCACAACTCCTTTCCTTAGTTCTTCGTAAAGAAAAAATTAAGCAAACAGGAAACTACAAATGCCTAGGAGTTACCTGAGATTCAAAGCTCCTAGGAAAACTCATTAAAACAATCATAGAAAAAACATGATGAAGATTAAGAATACTGAAAAGATTAGCTGGTAGTAAGTGAGGCTGCTCAAAGAGTACCTTAAACACAACATACAAAATATACATAAAACCAATACTGTATTTTGGAGGTGAAGCTCTAGTAACAGCTACTAAATCTAAATTAAATGAAATTAAGAAGGTTCAAAATCAATCACTAAGAATAATTATAGGAGGAGTTAAAACTATACCAATCACTGCAAAGCAAATAATCACAAGAAGTCGACCCATATACAGTAAAAGAGAAAAGCAAGCCCTAATGTTATATGAAAAACTATAGAGACTCCCTTGTAACACATACTGGAATACACTAAAAATAAACACAAACAATCTTAAAACTCAAAATTGTTTTTTGTTACATACAAAAAATAAATAATATACAGAAGACTCTACCTATCCAAATTATCGCCTACACATGGCTGATGTGGAAGAACGATTAATTTTCTATATAGAAGTATATTATACCATCAAATAAAAATTGAAAAAATTTGCTCCCAATGAACCTAGAAGATCAATAATTGAAAACATCACAGCTAAGAATTATGATTCAGTGCAATTGAGATTATTAGCCCTGGAAACAATTCATACACGATGCCCAGAACAAGAATGGTTACATATTTATACAGATGGCTCTCTTATGGAGAAAAATGGAAATGTTGGAGCTATGTACATTGTAAACTGTTTAACCTATGTCTACCTATAGGCATGAATGCAACAAAATTTCATGGAGAGATAACAGCCATTAATACAGCTTAAAACAACATTTTAATTATATTATTAAATTCAACAAAACTACTATATTCAAAATCTGCCTTACAAGCAATAATAAATCAATACTCATATGATAGCATAGTAAATTAAATAACCCAGTCAAGATACTACAAAACTTAGGTGGCTGGCCCCGTAGCTCAGTTGGTAGAGCTCCTACCTGCCGTGTGGGGGGTTCCGGGTTCGATTCCCTGATGGGAGTGGGGATTTTTCTCTGACCAAGATGATTGCCCATCTTCCCTGAGTCTGGAAGAATAAGAGTGTGAATGTGTGCATGATCTAATGATTAAAATCCAAAAAATACAAGTTAACAGGTACAATATGTTCCAAAGGAGAACAGCTGCTGATAAAACCATATGGAAAAAAAGAGCTTTAGGTAAACAAACAGTACTACAATGAATTCCAGCACATGTAGGATTGACTGGAAATGAACAAGCTGATATGCTGGCAAAAAACGGCACACACATGAAACAGGTAAGAAACAAAAATTTATCTTTCCCCTCTGCCAAATCACAAATTAGTAATAAATTAAAGAATTTAAACAAGAAGAGTTTGAAACGGTAAGTATAGATAAAAAATGGAGTATCATTCAAATACAATCCTGACTACCCACAAAGAAAATCAGTGGCAACATTTAAGCTAACTACTGGACATGACTGCTTAGCCGCATACCGTCATAAGATATATATATATACAATACTCCACAGTACACTCTCTGTAAACTTCCAAATTCAATTATGGACAAAGAAAATTTTCCACTATGCTGAGCAATTTCAGAAATAGAAGAAGATCTTTACACGCAACTAACATCTTATTAGTGGGGTTCCAAAAGGAGAATGGATAAAGTCCAAGATCCAAAGCATTAGCAAACAACAACAGTTTTGCATGCTTTCAGTAAACAAAATCAAGCTTAATAAAAAGGGACAAATAAAAGAAAGGAGGTAGATAGTTTTAATTTTTAATGCTTTACACTTCCTTTGTATTCCTTATTTAACTGACTACATTCTCGGGTGACTGAAGGAACATTTGCAGAAAAATCATAGAATACATTTTTATTTGATAATAGTCCTGGAAAATGTAACAAGGCACATCCCCTAAAGAAGAATTTGAAACTGAATTAGGAGAACTTTATATTAATTAGATAAAGGAGTAATGTTTAATTCAGAATAAAAATATGAGAAAGTCATAAGAAGAGAAACACCGGCCTGGCTCCTTGCTTACCTACCTCTCTTTCTGTTTGTTTTTCAGCTTAGAGTGCCATAGTGATTTATGTTCATGGCATATTGTTTGATTTTTCTTTCCATCCCCTTGTTGCACTCTCTTTAAGTTTTCTCTATGCAATCAAGCCCTCTAGTTGGTGGAAAAGTTCATTTCCTATAATACGAGTAATACTAGCAATTAGTCATAATACCACGTTATACAAATATTCCTTCACTTACAGTGATACCAACTGTACAATAAGTTACCTCTTTATTTAAAACAGATTGACAACCAAAAGACCTTTAAATTAAACTACACAAATTTTTAAGTGAAGCATGCTTTTATTTTATTCAAGAGTATTTGGAAAGTTAGTTATATTATTCTATTTTGGCATTTACTCTTATATATGTGTTTTGTAATTTCTGTATTTAAATTTTGTACATATTTTTGTTTTAACATGTCCACAATCTTGTATGGAGATTTAAAGGATGAATAAATTGAATTGAATTGATTACAAGTAGATAAACAAATTCATTAAAAATTGTATGCACCTATTATATTCATATGACTTCCTCTGCTACTCTTTTACAAATTATTTTTACAAAAGTTTGTTCTATTTAGTTCCTAATAACTGAGATAAACTTTCATTGCATATTTAAACTTAAAGTTTTAGATTTAAGAAGGTTACCGTATATAACAGCTATATTAAAAACTATCATAAAAACAAGACAGAGGTTCTCCTGTAAAAGTATTTTTAGAGATCTTCAATTCTTCCATTGTGTTGCATATATATATATATATATATATATATATATAAACGAATTGCTGATATTTACAAAAAGAAATCTAAGAGAAAAAAATTATTTCACACTCATCAACTCAGAAATACATAATTATAACACAAGGCTAAACAATAACTTCCACATAAATAGAACTAATACAAAAACTTTTTAAAAAAGTGTGGTACATATGGGTGTAATACTACAAGAAATTACCAAAATCCATTAAAATAATTGAAAGTCCAAAAGTATTTAAAGCTAAGGTAAAAGAATATTTGCTTGATCACTGCTTTTATAGCATAGAAGAGTATTTAGCCCACTAATATTGAAGTATTAACTTATATAAGAAAACATGTTAATACATACCAATATCTTTATTGAACTTAGCTCACAAATATTGAAGTATTAATTTAATTAACAAACCATATTGATATGTAAATACCGTTATTCAACCTCTCTTTAATTTTTGTACTCTTACTTGAAGTCTGCATTATAAATTGTTAGTTTTCATTGGTCACCTCTGTGGCCAATTTGTATTGATTGTGAGTATTCTGATACTCTCATATCAGTCGCAGTTGAGAATGCAACATGAGTGTTATGGCCACACCACTGAGGAAGTTCGATGCAGTTTTGAACGAAATGTCTGGAAAAAGCATTTGCAATAGACCATGGTAAACAAGCCCGGTGGCCGGGCCGTGGCTCAGTGGCTCAGTGGTTAGACCGCTTGGCTCTCACCAAGGTGGCCCGGGTTCGATCCCAGGCAACCGCAAAGTGAGATTTGTGGTGGACAACATGGCGCTGTGGCGGGTTTCCTCCGGGATCTCCGGTTTCCCCCGCCATCTCATTCCACCGGTGCTCTATCTTCATCTCATGTATCATCAGTGTCATTGCCTGTGGTGCCATATGTAGTAAAAGCGGGCATTTTTTGTATTTGTATTTATTTCATCCTTTGGAACATAATACACATGTTTAGGACACGTCAGTTCAAGATACAAAGATAAATATAAAAAGTTACATAAGATTAAAAACTGTAACAGATACAGGATCCAACAAAAGTCTAAAACACTACACACATTTTTACACAAGCCCAGATAATCATTATCTACCAAATAAGTTTATTGTTTTCTAATCCTTTATTGGTTATTGAAAATACTGGTAGCAATGTCTTATACTGTTTATAGTGATGAATGTTGGGTAACTCTAAGCTCTACCTGGACTAATTTGAGCATCATTTCATTCATTGTCCCATATGACTTAACGTTGGAGGATATAAATAAATAAATAAAAAAAAAATATACTCAGTAATTCAGCATGAAGTATTTCTGAGTGATTTAGCAATAATTTTATCGGTTGTTTTTATTAGAGTTAGCAATTTCCCCCCTTTCCCCCCCCCCCCCTAATTTATGGCAGGAAACTTTTGCTTCTGTCACTTAAAATCATTTTCCTTAAGTCATGGGACAATACCATGAACTATTGTATTACTCATACAATACTAATTAAAATGTATTCAGAGTAATCATGAAACACATTGTTAATAATGCAAAAAAATTTTAATCCTGGATTCCTGATTTTCAGCTTTCCAATTTGTGATGAAGGTTCTTTCCAATTTCTGCAGGTACTTACTGTCTGTCCAATATAAGAAGGCAAGGGGAGGGCAGCTTGAACTGTTTATCTAGTCTGTTAGTGGATCTCCTTACTATGAAATGAGTGTATGAGAGTGCATATGAGTTACCCATTCTGCCAGATCTAATACTTGTTTCAGTAACTGCAGTGATAGGTGTTATGTAAGTGTGACAACACTGAACCTAGCTTCCATATCATATTCGGAAGTCGAGTATAAAAACAGCAAAAGTGATTATGTTACACATTCCTCTGCCTTGCCTTGTTGCAGTGGGTAGACAGTACATCTTTGGCAATAGCAGTTCCATGTACCTGCTGGAAAAGATAGTGGTAAATTTGTTTCTTCCAGACATGTGGCTGGTAGTTCATGGAAATTAATCATTTTTTCACACTATCTGTGTGTAGACTTAAGTTTGGATATAGAGTAACTGTTGAAAATTTAACTTTTTTCCACACTAGCTGGTGTTGCAATTGTAATTCAATGGTTAACAGCAACTGGATGAGGACCGAGAGATCTGTAGTTCAAATCCAAGCTATGGCATTGAATTTTCCAATCTGATTCTACCTATGTGGCTGGTAGTTTACTAAAATGGCATTTAGTAAACAATAATTTCCCCGATACTCTTCTCATTGCGAGCATTCATTACAGCAGCAATACTTATAGGTGTTGCTGTAATACAATGGTGTTTCTATCCATGCTTCCAATCTAGTAACAATCAGCTCTGGCAGCAAATGAATATCTGATATCTTATCAGAAATCTTGATAGAGTCTTCACAAATATTTTCTTCATGGAAGAACTAACATAAACTCCAATTGTGAAAGCCTGTGAAACTCAATAAAAATTATGTTAAGATTTTCAAATATCTAACAGAAGCTGAAGGGCTCTATACAGATTAAATTAGAGAGCTTATGAAATGAAGGCAGTGAAAGTAAAATAAAAAAAAATATCACAGTTTCCTTCTGATGGTTTAAAATTTATTTATCATATACATACTTAAAATAGAAATGTAGTATACATAAAATTTTAACTATGTGCTATTTTATTATTTTTAAACCATGCACTTTCTACAGGATTACTTCCTTTTCTTCAATTTCCAAAGTTAATTAATAATTTCTGATATATAAAGCATCTCTATCACTTAATAATCTATAGTTCTTATCAAATCACTGTTAAGATATACATTTTTTATTCATAAATGATTACCTTTAGTTATGCTAATATGAGATGTTCTTTGGGCCTTGTGGTTTATCATGTAACTCCCAAATTATTAAATTTGAGCTTAATACCCAAGTATAAATAAATTCTTGTGTAAGTCTTTCTTAGTATTAATTAATGGTTAAAAATTATACATGTCTTTTTCTTTTTTTTAATTTTTCAACCTTTTCAGCTTAAATTGTGGAAAATAATTTTGGCATAATTATTTCATACTTTTGACTAATACATAAGAATACATAAATCCATATTATCTGAAGCTCTCTTGACATTTCAAGCTGATACATTATAAACTGTGGTTCAAGAAGCATTTATGAAGAGAGTAAAAGACTCAAGAAAACGAACTGAAAAAACTGAGACTAAGTATCATGTTACTTTACCTCAAATGGTACAAGACCAATTAAATAAGCATTTGTGGTTTTAAAACTGTTAATATTAAACAATCATGTATGAGAATGAAAGTACAAGTTAGTAAACAACCAAAAGCAAAAAATTAAAACTTTCTCAATTTTTTCATCAAATTTCACTGATACACATAAGAAAATGAGGGAAATCTTTATAACCTATGATATATGTAATATTATATGGTATTAATTAATTTTTTATAAAATTATGGGGTTTTTAATGGCAAAAATGTGCAATAGCTGTTAACTTTTTATTTTAAATGTTAGAATCAAACAAATTAACAGTTTTTCCAGGAGATACTTATTAACTTCTTCTTATGAGATCATAGTTCAATAATCAAGTTTTCTATTTTATGTTATTACTATGTAGAGGAGGGTGCTGTACTTAGGGACAATTTTTTAAAATAAATTTTTCACTTTTTTAAATTTAAATTTACAGTAATAACGACTGTCACTTTATTAACCTTCATCTATTAGCTAAAAGATAGAATATTATTTGCATACATTTTGTTGCACATTGAGTGTTAAAAACAACATTTGTAATATTCTGCAAGCTGTCCCTAGGTACATAATCATGCTATAACAAGGGACACAACATTCTCTAATAAGATACACTTGCAACATCTGATTGCTTTACTTATAGAAAAGTAAAATACATGCATCTTTGAATTGCCAACAATATTTCAGTATCCTAAATTAAATTTATTAAATTCTACTGGAAAATGTAATAGATTTTTGCTCCGAGAAGCGCCTCCAGCCGGCACTGGTGCTGGTAATTTTCAAATAACATCTGCAGCAACAGAACAGACTTCTGCTTCCTCATTCATGATCATTTTTTTACATTTTCCTCCCATTTATTTTATTTTCCTCCCATTGTAGCATAACTTTCTCATTACTCTTAGCTTATTCGTAAGCAAGTTTCCGAGTCTGATAGGTTGTCAAATCATAATGCAGATAGGCAGCCATTTTCTAATAATGAACCAAATCATTTTCTTCTTCTTTGGAAAATATTCTTTTTACATCAAAATTAGGATAAGTAAACTTTGTGTTGGAAGAAACAGTCCTTGCTTTACAAACTGGATGTGCTCTGGCAAATTTTGAAATCTTGTGTTTGTCAGCGGATTCTCGAAGAGACAACTTCCTTTCGATAACATCCCTCATGACTGCCTTCATTATATCTTTATCTGGTGGTGGTCTCTTGATACCATTTTGCTTTATGGCATTTTCTTCACCTAAGAAAGCAGTTCAGTAAGCAAAAAAGTAGAATTCAAGTAGCAAGGAATACATTAATGTGCTAATGGATGTTCCTTAGTTCATCATATATGTGTGTCCCCTGGTTCATTTTATGCACCTTCATTGAAAAATGCTCATATTTGCAGATCAAGTACAAATATTGAGCCAAATACCCTGACCCATGTTAAAACATATTCTTAACATTCAATAAATACATTCACTAACATTTCTTGCAATATTACCTGTAAAATACTTAGGTTCTCCAGCAGTATGAAAATTTATAGATACCAGCAAAAGGCAAATATTGGTCAGTTCACTGCTCAAGAAACAGTCATTACCATTACAAACACATTTGCAGGGAAGCTTGCAGAGCAGCCAGCATAATATGGAAGTCACAGACATTTTGATGGACAAAATCTATCCCATATAACAATCTCACCTTCCGTGAACAAATCTGCTTATCTCATATGTAGGTACTGATGGATACAGCAAATCATATCATATCACTGCTTAAAAAGTATGTTGCACCTTCTCTGCCACTGTTACTGAAAATCATTTATCATTATCAGTAACATAACTGTCCAATGGCAAATATTTCATTCTGCTCCTACTTGTCTTGTTCGTCATGGAAAGAATTCTCGCATTGCAGCCTCCAGCTTACTGCGCATTAGACTGCAGGAGGAAAGATGAGATGAGTACTCTACAAGTGTCACCACAACTGCAGTGGGTCCCTAACATGTGTATGCAAGTTCTTACAGAATAAATATTAAAAGCAGAAGCATTATTAACAGTGAAGTATTCTTCATATTTAAGTTTGATTTATGAGTCAATATGTTCACATTCAACTTCACTTACTTCTTGTTGTATAATTGAAACGTTTTCAAGATCATTCGATCTCATCCTCAGCTGTTTGGTGACTAAATGAACCTTTCTCTTCTTCCACTACTAAGGAGCTGTTAAAATCTTTAAGTACACCCATAGAATTGGATATTTGGGAAAAAATATTCATAAACAAAAACCGTGATAAAGTTATAAATTTTGAAATCCCGGCATTAAATGAAGTATTAAAACTTAGTGCCCCTAACACCAGATGGCAGAGTGATCGGAGCTCCGTAGTAGTGGAAGAAGAGGAAGGTTCATTTAGTCACCAAACAGCTGAGGATGAGATCGAATGATCTTGAAAACGTTTCAATTATACAATAACAAGTAAGTGAAGTTGAGTGTAAACATAGTGACTCATAAATCAAACTTAAACATGAAGTTCTTACAGTCCGATGGAGTTCCAGGTCACCACAGAGAGCTACTACTAGGCCAGCAGCGCCCTTTGGTAATATGGCCAATGGACAGAGTATCTCCCCTTCATCAAACACCAAACACTATCGCAGCGCAGTACTACTGACAACTTAACTGATTATTAATTTGGAAAGTTTGGATGGAGAGAATGAAATGAAAAGAAGTGAAATGGGAAACATTAGGTGAACATCCTTCCTAAGTATTTGCCTCGTGATATGAGAAAACCTCTGAAAAATTCCATGGTCAGAAAGGCTGTGGGAATCGAAGCTGTGAGCTCCCAAATGCAGGCCACAAAGTTACCACCATAGCCATTGATTCTGTATGCACCTACTCTTATAATGTAAATTTGTGCAATAGGATGCCACATACCATAATTTTATTCTGTGAATGCAGAGTGAGAACAGGAAACATATTCACTGCTTAGTGCATTTGTCTTTTCATACAACTGTATGTCTCAAAAATTCAGATGTAATGATTATTAGACTAAGAGTGATACGACATGGTTGGTATTTGTGTTTTTTTACTGTATGGATGTCAGACATGGTCACTAACAGCAAAACTGAAGAACAAAATTCAAATATGTCAATGGAAGATGCAAAGAAAAGTCCTTGGAGTGCCTCTGAAAGACAGAATCTCAAATGCAGCGTTGAACCAGCAATCACAGACCAAAGAAAGATACAGCCACAAGATAAAAATGGACATAGGGAGGCCACATGGTGAGACTACGAGACAGCAGGTGGATGTACAAGGCCACCATGTGGGATCCTCGAATCGGAAAATGACTACAAGGAAGACCAAGACACAGATGGGCAGATATCTTCAAGGAGCATGCAGGTAGAGGTGGTCAAGAGTAGCATGCCAAAAAAGAGACTGGAAATCCCTGGAGATGCATTTGTGTAGCGACTAATTGTGACTAGTGTAAATACAGAACATTGTGGTCAAATAGTGAACAGTACAAATACTAGACAGTAGTGACTAAATAGTGAAAAGTGTACATATAGAATAGTAATGGCTAAATAGTGACTAGTGCAAATACTGGGCAGTAGTGACTAAATAGTGAAAAGTGTACATATAGAATAGTAATGGCTAAATACTGACTAGTGCAAATACTGGACAGTAGTGACTAAAGAGGGAATAGCATAAGCACTAAATAGCGTTATTACTAGGCAATGACTAAATAGTGCATCGCATAATCAGATAAAAGTGACAATAAGCATGTCCAATGCCTAATGTGGAATAACTCACAGCTTTAGAATAGATGAGCTTTCCCTATCTGATAGGACCAAATGACCTTGTTGTTGACGGGCCCTAAAACACTACACTACACTATCTGATAGGAGGTCTTTGCCTTTCATGGGACATTTTAGGCTATTTTTATTTCATTTATTTCATATTTTATTTTGTACATATCAGAGGTACACAAAAATGAAAACCTTAATTATAAAACAGAAATAATAGATCAAAATTATTACTTCTCCAGGGATGAGAACATGCAACAAAGAATTATATTTACTTTAGTCAAAGCAGATACGTGCTAAGATCACCCATGAAATCTTATAAAAAATTACTATAGAAGTCAAAAAACTCTCAGAGATAGCAAAATCAAAAATTAATGCAGATTATTCTATGAGAAAGGAGAAAGCAGTTGCAGATGATGTATGAGCAGGGGCGGCTGCTGTTTAGGAGCACAAGAGTATGTGAAACCCCAGTATTTGTCTTTAGAAGCCCTTTTCATCTTTTCATTTGTTATTTGTATTTACCGCGCTCACTCCTTTAGAATGTGTAGTAAGTAGTTGGCAATAGCATGAGCATGTGGCAACGTTGCAGCTAGCACACATCCCTTATGCTAGCACATCATGTAACATTTAAAGCTCTGCGCATGCATAGACGACAAATGCTACAGACAGGCATTGTTTGGGTATGCCCAGATCATAGCACAATTACAATGTGTACCTTAATTCACATTGGCAATGCCAGAGTTCTTGCTCATCTCTGGGAAGTGCTACTATCTATAGAGTTTAACTGCAACTATCTCCAAATACAAATAATATTTATAACTCCTGGTACTTTCAGCTATTCTTGCTTTGAATATGGTGTGTTATTACGGTCCAGTTTCTAAACAGATTTTTTGTTTTAAACACTGTGATAAACTTGGAATATGTAGGTGATCAGCAGGTGAAACAATTGTGAGTTTCCTAGTACATCAAGTACAACTAGTGCTTTAGCGCAAAACATTTATTCTTTGTTGTGTACAGCGACCCATCATGAGGTTTTCGAAAATTTGTGACTGTTGAGCTTCTCTCAAGAGGTAGCTATGAACTCGGTGGATTCCATTTTAAGAAGTAAAACAGATAAACTGACTTATGAAGAAAAAGTTGTAATAAAGCGACTAGGACGTCCACAGTCCAATTTGACAGTTGAGCGTGTTACAAAAATCAGAAGCAGGACTACAGGCACAAATTTAACAATGTATACACAAACTATATATGGCTATGCGATTCCAGTATTAGAAATGCGCTTTTTGCTTTCCGTGCCTTATGTTTAGCTCTGAAGTGAGTAACTGGACAAAAGGAGGTGCCGACTTGGTACATTTTAGTGAAAAGATATAGAAGCACAGGAATTCACACTCACATAAGAATGCATGTATTCAGTTAGCCATGTTTGGTCGTGTGAATATTAGTGCTCAGCTGGACAGTGCCTACAGATTGTCAGTAAAGCGATACAATGAGCAGATTGATAGGAATAGATACATTCTTTCTAGGCTAATAAATTGTATAAAATTTTGTGGGGCATTTGAGTTAGCACTTACTAGTAGTAGTGGTAGCAGTAGCAGATAGTGCTAGTGTGCATTTTAAGTGTAGGTCTTGTGAACCCCACTCTTTTGTTCCACGAGCCGCCACTGTGTATGACAACTGAATATTGTATCCCACATTAAGAAAAATGGATAGAAATAGTTGTGAAATGTGAAGCACATGCCAGAAATGCAACTACCATTATATGGGCATTCAGTGGAGCAAGAGTAAGAGATTTACACTTAAGATGTGGAGGAAATAGATTGGAGTACAACTGATATCAGATGATAAAGAATGAAGGTAAAGGATAGGCAAGAATAGCTTGAACTAATTGAGGAGGTCCAAGTGCTATGTGTAATGAATGAGTGAATGTATGAATGAATTAATGAATTTTGGTCTTTCTAGATTATACATAGGAGTATGTGAGAGTACAATATTCCTTGGATCTTGGGAATATACAGACAAAGAAGCATTTAAACAAATTAAAACTTGAAGTTCAATAACATTACTTATGAGACAACCTAATGCCAGACGCCAACATACCAAAGTTTATTTTTTTTTTTTTTTTTATCTTTCCTGGTAAGTTTATTAGTTGTTTTGAAGCACAGCTAATGAGAGCTTTTCGTCATATGTCCAGATACTATTATTGACATATAGATTGTTTTTTCATTAATCCATAGAAATATATTAGCAAGACCCATAAAAACTGTTAAATTCAAAGAATGGATTCAACCAGTTTATAATTGAGAGTGAAATAATGCCTAAATATTAAGGCTCAGATATTGAGGACCTATTAATTGTCTAAAATTATTTAAAAACATTCTAAAAGATACCTAGTAACTGGAAAAAAGAAATACAAAAATGCCCCTGAAGTGACTACCCTTTCAATGATTTTAGTCTTAATGAAATATTTAAATAATGAATACATATAACGTTTGGCATAGATATCAGTATCACTCCATCAACCACTCTAGAAAGGAAATGTGTGTCACGTTTCTCCAAGTTGTGTTATTTATGGACTCTTGTTATGTTCATTAACACCATGCAGTTCTAAACATTTTGGTTTTCATCATGCAAAATGTTACTCTTTTAAATAAATTTAAACATTTTTGTTTAAACAATACAAATTTCTGGTGGTAGATTTTTATGTTAATTTGTATAAAATAATTGTACTTTTTAATGGAAAAAGGACATCAAAAATATAGTTGAAAGAAAGTAAAGTTACAAAACTGGCCATTAAGCTATGAAACAAGCTAAAATAGGACAAATAAATAGCAAAACAAACAAAAATAATTTGAAAAGGTAAATTGGAATTAAGATTGTGAAGTAATGTACTGATGGATGAAAAGAACTTCATGACAGAATATACCAAAATAATAGAAACCGACAACAAACAATTTCAGCAAACAATTGGTAGACAAGAAAATAAAAAGATACAGTAGGAGAAAAACAGTTGAACCAGATCAGCACTTTAATAGCCTTCAGTCACAGATGCTAACAGACAAATGATTAAAATACTACTTCACTATTTTATACTTATGTATTATTAAAGGCAGATAGCTATAACACTGAAACATCTACAACCAAATCTAAATGTAACTAAACTGTGTAGGAGTTTCAGTATATGGGGTAAGTAAAAAGTATGGAACAATGCTTGTAACCTTGTTGTTATGGTTTTTTGAAGTGATATTTTTCAGAAAATCTGTAAGATAACATGTTTTTTCATATTAGCATGATTAGGGCGTGACTTTTTTAATGGAAACTGTTTTTTTTATTTTTGTCCTCAGGTCTCAGAACGTACAGGCAGATGCTGATTTTGAACTTTAATTTAAATTTATTGGGATGTATTACAGCACATGAAATTTAAACCAAGAAAACACATTCATGATAAAATTAGTGGTGCACATGATGAATTCACTTCAAAGGGTGCTCAAAATGGACTCCATTTACTGTCAAACAATGTCAACATTTGTCTTTTAAATTATTTAATGTTTCCAGCAACATTGTTTGCCTGATTTGCTGCATTTCTTGCCCAATTCCTTGATTTAACTGTCCAACATCTCCTGATTGGTCCTTGTAAACCCTCCACTTCAAATATCCCCACAAGAGAAAGTCTAATGGGTTCAGGTCAGGAGATCTCAGTGGCCATTCATCTTCCTGGAAATTCATGATTTAGGTAATTCACCATCTGCCTTCCATAATGTGTTGACAAATAGATAAATATGGGTTTTCTTCCACTGATAAAAAGGAAAAAAGGAAAGGTAGGGAAAAATATATAGATCAATGTGACAAAACTGGAAGAGAAGGCATAGCATGGATGAGAGTGCGAATAATATATCTAACAGGGTTGAGAAGTAACGAGCTAGGGATATGTGAATTTTGTGGAGATGAAGAGAGCACTGTTCACTATCTGATAGAATGTAAGGAGTTAACAAATTGCAGGAGAAAAATATGGGATAAGAAATGGGAGAGTGTGAGCAAAGAAGTAGTGGCGTTATGCAAGTTAACGGGGACAGGCAAAAAGAAAAATAGATATATAGGAGAATTCTTATATAGGTTAAGAGAAAAGTGGATTAGGGTAAAAGAAGCAAAGGTCAAGAAGTAATGGCACCAAGCTGCTCAGGAAAACCAAAGGTTTATGGTCAGGGGACCTTAGTTAGCGAGTAACTCTTAGGGTCAGCAGTTTCATGTATTTGTACAGGATGTACAATAATTTAAAGTAATGATGCATTTTCCTTTGCTCAGTACACATGCAGTAAAATCCTAATAAATTTAAATTGAGTTCAAAGAGTATTTGTTTGTAAGTTCTTAGACTTGAAGACTGTAAGATTACAGAAAAAAGAAATGTTGCCATTTTTTAAAAAAAAAAGAAAAACCTCACATCCTTTATTTGTAATCATAGTAATGTGTGTGCAAGTTGATATCTTACAGCTTTTCTAAAAAACTATCACTTCAAAGAGTTGCAGAGTTGCAACAACGGGGTTACAGGCCTTGTTTCACACTTTTCACTCAGCCGGTATGGTAGCCTATGCTGGAGTCGTCCTAAGTTTACATGGCAATGTAAACAGAAGCACGTGTACGTGTGTGACACCATTAACTCTCTGTGGATGAAAAATATAGTTTGCATATCAATTTTAAGGACTTTATATCTAAACATCATCACATTAATAAAAATACAACAGTCAAACAGTAATTAATTTGTATTTTATTTGGTAAATTATATATATATATATATAAAAGCCTAATTTGTATATATTAATCAAAGTGCACGCTGCGCTTGTGTAGCATAAAAGTAAGTGAGAAGACAATCAGTTTAAGCATGGCGGCTTTCGTGCAATATGTAAAACATCACAAAGGGGAAACCTTTAGAAAGTTGCAAAAAGCAAATTATATTAAACGTGTTTTGCAGGTTGTGCAACCTTAGCACTTGAGGACATTGATAATTTGTCAGCAGAATTAACCAGTGAAAATTAATTGTTCTTTCACACTGGCCGTGTGTAGGCTAAAGTATGGAAAGGTAGTCAGACTGAGATATTCAATGCCATAGCCAGGATTTGAACCACGGATCTTCTGGTCTCCGTCCAGCCGCTCTGGATTTGAATTTTTCAGTCTGACTCTATATTTCCATACTTTAGCCTACACACGGCTAGTGTGAAAGAACAATTAATTTCCATTAATTGTACCTAATACTGATCTGAACTATAAAGCCCGGGCCTTAAAGTATTTATAGCATTAAGTTGCCATTAAGGTAGTTGTCTCATGTGTTTATGAAAACTGCTAGTGGTTTACCGGGAGAAACACGAGTCAGTTGGAGAATTTAATGTTATATCGCCACGTTGGCCATAGTAGCTTAATAATAATTTATTCCCCATTCAGTAATTACAATAATTACAATAGGCTTCGTCACATGTAATAGCTAACTTAAATCTAGTAAAAACACTTTATATAACTACATTTCAGAAACATAAAAAAAACATGTTTTATATGTCTTCCTTACATTTGTCTATAAACTCTTGTAAGTTATAAAAAGGGTTCTCAGTTAACCTTTTGTACAGTCTCACCTTAAACATTTGAGTAGGTAATTTATGTATATTATCACAAGAAGTACATTGAAGAGTTTTATGTCACTTGTTTTATAATACCGAGAGGTCTTCTGAAGCCTATGGAAGGGCATATCCAGTTTTTTCATGTTGCGCATATTGTATGTATGTATTTCATTTCTTATGTTATAATTTTGTGTATTTTCTTTAATATATACCAGCACATCATAAATGTATAAATTAACTACTGTAGGAATTTTAGCTGCTATAAACAGTGGCTTACAATGCTCTAATTTCTTTGAATCTGTTAATATTCGAATAGCCTTCTTTTGGAGTTTTAGTACCTCCACTATTTTTGATTACTACCCCATAGTATCAAACCATATCTAAAAATACTTTGGAAGAATGAAAAATATGCCATGCGTACATATTCTTTTGATACAGCTCTTTTTAAATTTGCTAATAAGAATATCACACGTGATAACTTATTACAGACATATTCAGTGTGAGGGTTCCATGATAATTTGTGATCGATAGTCATGCCAAGGAGCTTTACAGTTCTACTTGTTTTGTCATTTAAACAATTTGTATTTTTTAAAGTAAAAAGGATATTTTGGGATTTAGTTTCATTCATAAAGAAGCCATTGCTTTCGAACCAAAGTTGGGCTTGTTTTAAGGATTTATGCACTGACTCTGATAAGAATTTTAACTCACTGTTGTGCCGTTTGTTTTCTCTCCGGCACCTCTTTACTTGCCCTTCCTGTTTGAGGTCGCTGCTGTCACGTTGCTTTGGTTTTCCGCCGTTCCTCTTTGGGGGCGCTGCGGTGCCCGAGGCTCCTTGGGTGGCTCCCTCAGACCGGCAGGGGTAGAGTGTGCCTGGCTCGCGTCGCGTCCGTGTCTCTGGGTAAGTCCTCCATGTTCGGGTTTCCTTATATTCTCTTTGGGTTTTCATGCGTTGCCTTTTGGTGAGCCGTGTTGTTTTATGGGGCTCTTTCCTCTCAGTTCGGGATCAGAAGTTGATTGTTACTTTATGTGCCTGGGTTGATCAATACTAAATGTAGCTGGAAGTAAATACTATATGAAGATAGGACAGAAGTATTGTTATTGTATGTTTATGTACTGGTGAGCGCAAAGTGTAGTAAGAAAATAAATTCAAATTAAGGTTTGATAAAAGCTTTATGGTTTTAATTAATTACATGACCCTGGGTTGGCCCGCACACTGTCTACATTCAAGAATGATGTATCATCTGCATACACCACAGTGTGGCATGGAACACACTTCTCTATATCACTTATCATTATTAAGAACAATAGAGATCCTAGCACCCAGCCCTGCGGAACCCCTATTTCCACCTAGGTATTTTGAGAAAATTTTCCCTGTAGTGATACGAGTTGCTTCCAATCCTCTAAATAAGATTTGAATGGTTAGAGTGGCTGGACGGAGATCAGAAGATCCCTGGTTCAAATCGCGGCTATGGCATTGAATTTTTCAGTCTGACTCTATCTTTCCAGAATTAACCAGTGTTTCAGCACCAAGTATCAGCGCCACTCGCAGTGAGTTTATGAAAACGGGTGGGCTTTCCACTCCAGGAAAACACTGAAAAAGAATGAAACCAGTTGCGGAAAGTGAATGTGATGAATTTTTTAAAAGTGTTATTCCTCGCAAGGTTTATAGCTTCTTTGAAACAAACCAGCGTAATTACATGAGTGATTCAAGCAGTGAACAATGATCCCATTTAGCCGAGCTTTGAAAAACGAGCTTCTACACCATTCTTTGCAGCATATGTTTTGAATTTTTGAACAAAAAGAAAAAAATACAATTGTTGAGCATGAAGATATATTGTTGTGGCGAAGGAATTATCAAAGGAAAGTTTGGAAGTGGAAATCGTTCAAAGAATTCATCCTTGTCAGATTCAAATTAGGTAGGTTTTTTTCTTTTTTTTTTTTTCTTTTTCTTTTTCCAGTTGCATACCAGTAGAGCTTTCAAGTCATTGCCAAAGTGGATACGCGCACTCATTTAGCACAGTTGTTCCGCAGAAAGATCCATGCCTTGATGTTTAATTTATAAATGAGGTGAGGTTATGTGATGAAATCAAATAGTCGAGTAACTGTTGTAAGTATTCAGTCACATTTTAGCGTACGAAAGGAAAAATATATTACACAGTATAACGTAAAAATGCTACCACATAAGCTACTCAAAATCGAAAACGTCAAAGCAAAGCCTTTCAAGTTTGTTGACGGCGCTTATGCTCGACACGTTTTTGATAAAATGGTGCGACTATTCCCTCCAATCACAGTCGCCTGCGGAGTAATACATTTTCTTTGTTTACATCATCATATAAATTAAGGACGGCTCCGGTATACAGTTCTTTCCGGAATCTACAAATGTGTGGAGGAAAAATATGAGAGTCGGTTATATTTCATACTTATTCACGTGAATATCAGGAGATTTGTTGTAAATAATTACGCAATAATTTCATAAAAATAAAGAGAGGATTTAATAAAAGCTATGAAACTCGTTGTGAATTTAAACTGTAATCCGTTCAACATCAGCTTGTACCCAGTTACATAAGGCTTCAAGAATGGTTGAACGACATATAGAACCATATATTTATCACTGTCCATTTTGACAGTATCAACAAGATTAATGCTTGTGTCTTCTAATTATTCACAAAAGTAACTTATTTTAACCCAGTTTTTATGTTGTTGCAGTCTACATTCTCTGATAAATAGAAAGTAAACTAAATAAATCAACTGTATGAAAAATATTTAGGAATATGCTTACAAAATGGTTTACAGAGAGACATTTTGTAGCCTAGCGACATAGTTTGTATCATATCTAAATGAAAGAAAACAGAGTGTTGAAGTAGCTGTCAGTGATATTGGTTATGAGAAACAAACTTCGAACTGGAAAATAGTAACTCATGGAGTACCCCAAGGTTCCGTGTTAGGGCCTTTATTATTTCTTATCTATATAAATGACCTCTCACTTTATATAAAGGACATTGCAAGTACAGTTCTTTTCGCTGATGACACTAGTGTCCTGGTGACCAGTACAAATTTAAATGAGTGTATAATTAAAATGAATTATGTTTTGAACTGTATGTCATGCTGGTTTAAAGCAAACGAATTATCTGTGAATCTAGACAAAACAAAAGTGGTCAAATTTATAACGTGTCGTACATAACATACTGAAATAGAAATCGGGATTAATTATATGTTATTAGAAGAAATTGACAGCATAAAATTTCTGGGCCTTCAAGTGGACAGATGTTTAGATTGGAAAGCTCACATAAATTATATCTTACCTAAACTTAGCTCTGCCTGTTATGCTATCCGAGAGCTGGTTAATGTGAGTTCTATTGACACACTTAAATTAGTATATTATGCGTACTTAAACTCTATTATGGAATATGGAATATTATTTTGGGGCAACTCAGTAGAAAGTAAAAAAAAAACATTTCTTATGCAAAAGAGGGTTATAAGAATCATTACTAACACCCACACCAGATGCTCCTGTAAAGATCTTTTTACAAGATTGAAGATATTAATGCTTCCTTGCCTGTATATATTCTCGATCCTAAAATTCTTTGTATGCAATCGTGCCTTATTTGCAACAAAGAATGTAATTCACAAAATAAACACTAGACAAAGGTATAATATCCATTATCCCAGTGCTAAACTTTCTTGCTTTCAGAAAGGTGTGTATTATGAAACTATCAAAATATTTGGCGCACTTCCTAATGTTCTTAAAGAAAATTTTGATAATTTCGGTGCTTTTAAAAAAGCTGTTAGAGAGTACCTTTGCTCAAAATCTTTTTATTCTGTACAAGATTATCTGAATGACAAATTATCCTGATAATGCTTCTGTAGCTCTATAAGTAGTATTTAACTATTCCAATGACAAATCATTACTTATAAATATTTGATGCAAGCTGAAAGTTTATTTTTAATCTATATGTATTTAATAAATAACAAGAATGGTATTCATTGCAAGAAGGTTGAGACGTACTGGCATAAGCCAAGTGAAAGCTGGTTTAAAAAAATGTTTCATTTTCTATCATATATCCCTGCTTTGTTTTCCATATTGTTGTTCATATTGCCTGTGTACTATAATATGTGTCTTATGTTTTTTGTACATATATATGCTATTAAACTTTATACCTCTAGACATGTTCAATGTTCACAGCCTTTTCTGGCTACAAGTGAACCTACTGAACGCAAATCAATCTAATCTAACCTATGACTATGTAGAATAAAAAAGTCGCTAAATTAGTGTCTGGGGTTAGAAATCTCACATCATCAACCAAAAGTACTTTTTTGTTTGTTTTCATTTCCTGCTAACTCAAGTTTAAACAATACTGTTTCGTGGAAAGTAGCTTGCATCCCCTCTTTTTCTTTCCAAAACGGCAATAGTAGTTAACCATTTTATAAACAGATTACATTAACTTACTATGGACACCAAATTAGGATTCTTCACAGAAAATTCAAGATTGACATTTTGTCGACCATATTAATATATTAAATGTGCGATTTTCAATTAAAATTCATAAACTAATTTGACGAAATAAAAAAATAATGAAACATTTCACGAGAAGAGAATATTTGATGCGAGAGGAAATACTTGAGAATCTTTGCATGAAATTCAGACTTTTCGGTTTTACTTCTCCTAACAGGAAGTAACATTAGTAATAATAGGAAGTAAGGAAAGAAATATGGTCCACCCAAAAATTCCTTGGGGAGATTTCATCGGAAATACGTGTTATAGAACCTCCTGAATTGTTTTAAAAAAAAAAGCATTTTTGCAAAAGGTCCATGACTATGTGGTATGTGTCCGTGTGTATATGTATGTGTGTGTTTGTCAGTAAACTGCATAGCTCAAAAACTAAAAAGTGAAACGTGTGTTAAATACCAAGCTTGATATGTAACGAGAGACCCAAAAACATCCTAACCGGATGCGTTTCATTTTTGTGCCTGTTCACGCCTTCGGCGCTCGCAGTTATTTGCTACCATAGAAAGGCGCGGATGAAACCATTCAGCATTTTTGAAATTACTTTTAAGGGTATGTATGACTGAAATTTCATGAAAATCGTGAAAATAACGACTTTTTTATTTTAATTCTATAAAATAATTTAGACATTCCCGAATGTGAAAGATGCATAATTTGCTTCCGGACGCCATTTTTAAATGCTTATTTAAATGTCGGTGGCCTTTAAACTCTGTCAGAGTAACGCCCTCCTTTGCCCACATCCACATTCTTTGTCTGTTTTCCGTTCTTAAATTTTCAATTCAAGAAAAGAAAAATAAGGCTGTCAGACAAAATAGTTCCTAAAATGTTGCCAATATATCAGAGGCTGGCTTCTACAACATTACTAGAGAGGTGCAAAACAGGAAAAATACAGAATGCCAATGAATCTTTGCATCATGTCATATGGAATAAGTGCCCAAAGGAAGTTTTCATATAAAAACAAAAATTGGATCTTGCTGTTATTAAAAGCATCAGTGAGTTTAACATAGGTAGTCTTAAGTCATTGGCGCTGCAGCAAAATATCATAGGTGAAAGTGTAGTAGACTCAGCAAGGAAAACTTCAGTGCAGCGAGATCAGACTCGTATCCTGCAAAGCAAGAAGCGAAGTTGTGCAGAAGAAAAGCAACATCTAAAGAAGAAAAAGGTGGAAAAAGCAGCAACAGAGGAGAGGAAAAAGAAATCTGATGGTCGAACCTATCAGCCTGGTGGATTTTAATGTGAGTTATGCAATCAAATCTTTAATCGCTGTTTTCTCAATGTTCATATTTTCAGCATTTTTCTTCATGTAAAATGCTCCTTGCGATGCAGTTTTTGTACTACATTCATGAAATTTCCTAAACAGGTTCAGAATATCATGAGGAATGGAAATTGCCCTAGGTTTTATTGTGAAATGTATATAAGCATATATTTTTAATTTTCAAACACAAAACGTACAGTTTTTTAGACAAAAAAGAATATTTGTAAATTAAAAAATTTTTGTGACCTAAACTAAAGGACACACAGAAAAACCCAGAGCAATTTCAAAAAGTATGTGTATTATGAACATAGGGTTTAAATATTAGACCAAAATTCAAAATATTTTGTCGCAAGGGAATTTTTTAGTGGCGTAACAAAAAACATACAAAATTTATCATAATTTCTAAACTGCTGGAGAAAAATGGTTTAAATTTAGGTTGTAACATGTTTACATTATACTACACCTATGGTGTAAATTTGAAAAAGCTAGCGTTATTAGTTCAGAATATGAAAATTTCAGTCATACATACCCTTAAAGGATTTACTCACCCATGTTGTTAAAAGAGATGCCACTGCCATTGTTCATACATGTTTGGCACCCCTTTAGAAAACTACCCCTCTTGCTAGTTCACGTTGAGAAATGCCGACATTTTCGAAGAAAGCTTTGTACTTTTTTTTTGAGTCAACTGTTCACACCCATACATACGTGAACACAATTTTCCCTCTTCTTTTAGAGAATTAACAGACAGGGAGTGTGATTTTGCCAATTTTCAACAAGACCCTGGAGCAGTTCATGCAACCAATATTTCGATGACAACAATGGAAAATATGTTTCAGGACAGAATTATTAGTAGAGTTTTGTGACTCCATCGGTCCCCCTACCTCACCCCTGCGATTTCTATCTCTGAGGTTACTTAAACATGAAGTGTACAAGACAAACCCACGCACCCTGGAATAATCAAAACAAAGTATCTGCCAGGAAATTGCCAGCATTTCTTAACGTGAATCCACGAGTGATGGATAGTTTCCTAAAGAGGTGCCAAACACGTATGGACAACGGCGCTGGCCAGTGTCAGCATCTCCTTTAATAACATAAGTATAAGTAAAGTCATTAAAAGTAGTTTTATAAATGTTGAATGGTTTTATCTGCGCCTTTCTATGTTAGCGACAGACGGCAACGAGCACTGATGTAGCGGAGAGGCAAAACACCACAAGCTGGTTGCTATGTTTTTGGGTCTCTCGGTAAATGCAGTCAACATCTTCCGAGAATGTGTCACAAATATTTTCAAGAAGATTTTCCCACCCCGAACTACCATTTATATTATCCATTTTTGTAACATTTTGGTTTTCTCAAAATGGCTCTAATAATTGTTATTAAAATACCATGGGTATAACAGATTTTCATTACAAATGAAATGTAAATATGTATGTATTTATACCAACACTCCGCATATGGCAACTACAGCCTTCGGGATAACCTCGCCCCAGCATGTGATTTCTGCACCCACTGGGTGGCACACTTCTGAGAGGCACCCAGAGAACGGTGTCCATTACCTCCAATGATAAAGTGATAGCGAAGATGACGGTGAGGCGAGTGGACCTACAGCTTATACCGTGGACTTCGAACCACGCTGTGCATAGGGGACTCTTCACATGAGCTAGACAGAGGTGAAGGCGCTGATAGGGCCGACTTAAAATCGATACCCCAGAGCCGGGAATCGAACTCGGACTCTCAGTACGAAACCACTAGTCTATCCCGGCGCCCCTGAAATGTAAATATTGGTGTGTGCACAATGCAGAGAATTTGATAATAAATTAACTCTTCTTCTTGCTCCCCAGTATATAGAAACTAGAACTTCTTGATTTTTGAGAACTTCTCATACAGTTGGGTGATCAAAGTTATCATTACCACATAAAAACAAATGCAAGGAAGTTATTAATCCATTCTTGAGGAAATTTCTACTCAGACAATCATGGCTCATGATTAATCTGAACATTGCAACAGATAATTTTCTAGGTAAATTTGGAACTGTTTTAAATTAATTTTGGAGATCCTTCCAATTAAGTTTTTCAGAGGAAGCAAGAATATAATGTCATAATATGAAAATGTTTTTATTAATCTTTAGATGTTTCATAGAGGATGTTTTGTTTCGCTGTTTCAGCAATTTTGAAACACTTCTTGGCCTGTTCACTTCCAGAAATTCCACAGTGGGATGTGATCCATTGGCAAAGAAGGCATTTAAGTTAATTTCCATCAATTAACTAAAATAATAAGAGTTAAATGATGGAGCCTGGGACTCAAATACTTACGATAGTAAGTTACCACAAACGGCGTATCTCGAATGCGAGAGCCCCTGGTGGTCCACCGGGGAAATATATGAGTCAAATGGAGAATTTAATGTCAGGACGGCACGTTGGCCATGGTAGCTCAATGGGTTAGAGCGACTGAACAGGAACCAGGAGATCCGTGGTTCAAATCCCGGCCATGGCATTGAATTTTTCATGTTGACTCTATCTCCAGAGCACGTTGTATTCGAATGCACAAAATACAGGAATTTATTACTACAAGATAGGGAGGTGCTACAGGGTAAAACACTTTGGAACATCGTGAGAAACCAGCAGGAGTTCAAGAAAATACAAGAGATGGTGAGGGTGGTATCTACAAAGGTAATGGAGGAATACCAGGAACGCCAGGCCTTAGATAACGGAAACAGCATCCGAGCACAAATAGATAGAGAAGGGCGGGAGGTAAGAAGATCAGAAAGACTACGATTGCAGAATGTCCAACTGAGAAGAGAAGAACAAGTGGAGGAGCGACAACAAACCGTACGACATATAATAGACATCGAAGAATCAATTAATCGAAGGAAGTACTACTGGGTATCTGCAAGGAGATCAAGGAAAGCAGCCGAAAGAACAGAAGCAGATGACGACCATGACGAACCCCGGATTTGAAGATCAGACTAGAATGATAAGTTCAGCAGTTATTTAGTAATTCTTGATTAAATATTATTGAATAATGTAAACATAAAACGTAAAACTAGATAGTAAAAATGTAAATAATATAATAACTGCTGAATAGGGATTTAATAATGTAAGCTGTTGAAACCGCAGCGTAGGTTAGGTTAGTAGTTAGTACTAAGAATTATCTGTAAAACTAATAAATGTATAACACAAACAATTGTAAATGAAAGGAATAATTAAAGAGGATTATGCCCTGATATAGACCCTAGATGCCAGGGTAATAGTCATACAGATTCTATTCTTTTTTTTTTTTTTTTTTTTTTTTTTTGACTCTATCAAATGCATTTAAGTTTTGGAGAGTTTCATTATATTACGATTTTAATTTACTTTTTCCATTTAAGGACAGTAAGTTGAAATAATAGCTTGAATAGCTGTTTTGGAATCTGATAAAACAAAAACTATGTTGGAAAGCTTATTTGCCCAGACGAATAGATTTTGTAAGGAGGTATATATTACGTTAATTTCTCCTTCAATGCTTGTGAAATAATTTCCAATATGCTTATATGTAGAAAGAAAAGAGTTTACAGACAGCTTCTGCTCCATCTTCTTGTTTGTAAAGAGAGCCATCTGTAGAGATGTGAGTCAATATCATCTGCATATCTTATATTTATGGTTTCAAGGGCATATGCTTTAGCTTCTTTTCAAAATCTGCAATTAAATCAAGGCTGCATTCTAGTTCAATTATGTTAAAAAAACTTGCAGGAAATAAATGGAATTGCTCAAGGTCTACATTAAATATTACGTATGATACATATATAAGACCAGTTCTTAAGCACTGTGGGTAAGTATTGATAAGTATGTTAGAGAAAGCCAACTATACATCAATTATCCAACTTTTTGGACAGTTCACATCAGTGAACATCTTCTATATCTTACGGCTTATCATACATACAAGGTGCGCTAAAGTTGTAACACTTCCTATATATTTTTTTTTTCAGGACTGGGACCGGATTGGAACTTCTGGTTCTTTTTTTAATACACGTGGATTCTTTGTGAATGCATGACATAGAACTGTAATGGCAGAGACGAGAGTTAGGGCGGTTTTTGATACTTAAAATGGCGACGTTTTCATTGCAAGAACAGCGTGTAATCATTCATTTCCTCCATTTTTGTGGAGTGACACCTATTGAAATTCATCGCCAGTTGAGTGAGGTATGTGGTGATGGTACCATGGATGCGTCTAATGTGCGTTCCTGGTTGCGACAGTTCAATGAAGGCAGAACATCGTGTGGCAACAAGCCAAGACAGTCACGGCCTCGCACCAGCCGGTCTGACGACATAATCCAGCGAGTGGAGAGCGTTATTTTGGAGGATCTTCGATTGAGTGATGTAGACATCACCTCCAAAATTGACATTTCTATGGGATCTGTGCATAAAATCCTGCATGAGGATCTGAAAATACGAAAACTGTTCTGCCTTTATTGAACTGTCGCACCCAGGAACGCACATTAGACACATCCATGGTACCATCACCACATGCCTCACTCAACTGGCGATGAATTTCAATAGGTGCCACACTACGAAACTGAAGAAAACCAATGATTACACACTGTTCTTGCGATGAAAATGTCGCCATTTTAATATAAAAAACAACACTATTCAAAGCGAGTATGGTTTTATCATGAAAAGTTGTTTTCGGTGCCTCATTTAGACATTTTTTTTTTGAAACGCCTATAAGTACATAAGCAGGGCAGGCTAAACCTAATCTTATTCTCTTTTCTTTGTTTTATAATAAGTATAGCGGAATTTCCTATGTGGTCCCAATCCTGAAAAAAAAAAAAAATAGGTGTTATAACTGGAACGCGCCTTGTAAAATTAATTCAGCATACAGAGGATTAAGGACGCGCTTTGGTCCAGCAGTTAGACCGCTTGACTCTCACAAAGGCGGCCCAGGTTCGATCCCAGGCGACCGCATGAGAGATATGTGGTGCACAATACGCGTAGGGGCGGGTTTTCTCCGGGATCTTCCGTTTCCCCCGCCATCATTGCACAAATTGCTCCATTATTATCTTTCCTTTCATTTATTTCGCCCTTATTCTGTCATCTACTTCTCTCACTTGTATACCAGGCGTTGGGCTGATCACCCATCCTGGGTTCTTTAACTGGTCCAGAGCTGCTGCTCCTCAAACCGCCACCTAAAGGCATTAGGGATAGAGAAAGAAGAATCCCCTAGCACCAAGACAGTGGTAAAACTAGGGAAGTAGTAGTAGTAGTAGTAGTAGTAGTAGTAGTAGTAGTAGTAGTAGTAGTAGTAGTAGTAGTAGTAGTAGCAGCAGCAGCAGCAGCAGCAGCAGTAGTAGTAGTAATATAGTAGAAGAAGAAGATGATGAAGAAGAAGAAGAAGAAGAAGAAGAGAAAGATGATTTAAAAGAGCATTTTCAGAAAATTCAGGACACATCAATTTTCATTCAAATATATTAATCATACGATAAGCTTTCAACTAGCAATAATAATAATAATTCCTAAGAGGGATAAGAGGTAGGGACAAGGGAATTTGTGAGTTGTGTGGTGGAAAAGAAAGCATAAAACACTATGTAACAGAATGCGAAGAGGTTGCAATATGGAGAAAAAAGTTTGGGAGGAAAAATGGGAGAAATTAGAGAAGCGGATAGTAGCTATAAAAATGTTAACAGGAAAGGAGGAAAAGAAGGTAAGAAGTATTGGTGAGTTCTTACAGAAAGTTGATACCGAAATTAAAGGATTGAAATAAGTAAAGAGTCATGATGGATTTCAAAGGAATGTTGGTTCTTTGTTACAACACGTGCAGGGGCAGTTGAGTCAAATAGCAGTTGGGGTGCTATTAGTTTCTTTAACAAAAGAAACGTAAGAAACAGTGTCCTTAGCTTATTTCTAAAGGGTAGTACTTGACTCCGTTTGAATAGGCATTCTTTGGACCCTTAATAACGGCATGAGCATTATCACAATGGACAAGATTGTTACAAAGGGAATCTTTGTGTGAAAAGAGGGTTTTGAAAAAGTGAAAGTCACACATATACCCACGCGCAGCTGTGGTCAGTCAGTCCACGGCGTGAAGTCGATTAGGGCAGTCCTCTTCTTCTGTCTTGGTCGAGGGCAGACCAGAAGTGATGAGAGAAGATATTTGTCGGTTTATACGTAACTAATTAAGTATTACCGAGTAATAAGCATTCCGCCTTCAGTAACTCTAAACAGTGATATATTGGTAACCCTTGGTCGGCAACTTCAAGTTTGATGTTCTGATAAAAAAGGAAGCAGTCATTAAACCAGTTTGATACGGGCATTCCAGTGTCATTAAAACCATCCTTCTCATGCAATATCCACGCATACCCGGAGAAACCTCATTGTTTAACCCTGAGTTGCCCTTATTATTGCTGCTTCAAAGTAAACGAAAAATAGGAAAGAAATGTAAAGAATATAAGAAAGGAAGATGGTAGGGGGTGGAGAATACCTGGCAGAGCAGAAGACCATGGTGACATGCAAGCCAAGGTAGCAACAAGGTAAAGACAAATAAAAGTAGCCAAAAGTTGTACACTGTAAAATTTTGGAATATAAACAATAAATAATTCAGTCATTCATATTAATCATACCGCATTTTAATCAAAATAGAGCCATTCCAGTGACAATTTAAGAGAACGAAATACCTTCAAATTAAACGGTAGTTTGGAGTAGATACATTTTCTTGAAACCCGTGTCGCATCAGTGGAAAACCATGCAATTAGGGTTGCGTTTAACCGTTTATTTCTTCAAGATAATAATTCACAGACAGACAGAAACATAAACTCACACATACACATCGTCATGTACATATTGCTTTTAAACATGGCGTATTTGACTCCAGGGAATCTCAAAACGTCAATTTCCGGTAAAGTATCGAACTTTTGGGTACAATACAATATTACCTCTATTTACTATAGGTAATAGTACAGAAACTAAACATATGCTAGCAACGTCCACACTATTCAAAGCGAGTATGGTATTAACATGAAATGTTATTTTCGGTACCTCATTTAGACAAGTGCTTTATTCATTTTTTTAAACGCCTATAAGTACATACGCAGGGCAGGTTAAACCTAATCTTATTCTCTTTCCTTTGTTTTATAATCAGTATAACTTTTAACACGTATCCAGTATATAATTTCGACAACTCGTAACTACAATTTGGCGGCAATTATTTCAGTTCGTTTATCTACTTAGTACTTCGTAGAATTCGTTACTGGTTTTTAAGTATGTTGCATGCTTATCGAATTATTTGTCACACCATGGAGTCACACTTATCAAGTTCCTTGATAGTATAATGATAAAGACACAGTAGTAGATTCAAGTTCTGTAGACGATATTTTGGCTTTCGTTACTTTACTTTTAAGAAACCGACCTTATTTATTAATTTTTACAACTCTATAGGAATTCTAAATCTGCACTAAAGTGATGTTAAAAGTGAGCAACCTATAACATCTTGCAATTTAATACTGCCTGGATTATTCAAGAAAATATGAATGTAGGTATTCTTTATTCATTTTACTAATGTGATTACGAAAAGGATTTGGCCAAAGCTTTTTTAGTTTTTTTCCCCTCCCAAATCCAATGCACTGAAAGTTTGTCACAGAGCTTATGGTTGCAGAATATATAATTGTACCCTTATATCTATGGAAGTCAACTGATACATTAACTAATACTACAGCAAAATTAATTATAGTAATATTACCCATAGTTATTAAGAATAATGGCTATAAATAAAATAGGCTGTTGAATACGAAAACTACATTCGTAACGATTAACTTTCGGCATGGGATTTACTCCCATTGGGAGGTCTGATCGGGGTGTATTCAGCCTCGTTACGCCCCTCAAGAATCAACTGAGGACCTACTTAATTAAGAAGTTGCAGCACTTGCGAAGACCGCTAATATAGGCCGGGAGAGGCCGAAGCGCTGACCACGTTCCACCCTCCAGTACTGCATCCGACTCATGACGCCTCTGGTGGACAGTGTTAGGAGATGATAGAGCAAGTGTTAGGCCTTGGCCCGTTCCACGTGGTTAATTTAGCACAATAATAGCATACTGTATTTTTCGGACCATAAGACGCACTTTTTTTGTTGTAAAATACTGTCTAAAATTTAACTACGTCTTATGGTCCCAAGTTCACATGCTAAACCAGCTAAATTTATTGGTGGTTTAAACATAACACGGATCATTAGCAAGGGAATATGAACCTTATATACTGTATACTTGCTACCTAATTGAGGTTCAAGGCTCAAGATAGCATAAAGCACCATTAAAAAAATATGAGCCTTAATGACAGACATAATAGCAAAGGTTTTGCCTTATAAAGGATTAAAGAATGCGATAACAAAAATAAAAAAATTCTCTCACAGCCTCTTTCTTATATGTTCATTTAACAGTAGCAAGCGTACCGTTGTGAAAGCGACATTCATTTGTTAATTTTTCTAAGTTATAAGTTTTCTAAGCTGTCGTGTTTGTATAAACAGAAGGGATTCTCATACAGTGTTGTATTAAAATAAAAAGTTATGCAATATGCAAAAGATCGCGTAATAGGGCAGCAGAAAGGCATTTTGGGCCCCCACCAACTGAGAAAATGATCTGCGAGTGGCGGAAACAGAAGAAACCACTGATGACGTTGGGAAAAGACAAACATTGTATTTGTACGCATGCAGCGAAGTGGTCGCAGTTATACTTTATTATCACCTTATGTTCATACAGAAGCAGGAGAATCGTCAATTTAAACATTTACAGTGCAACAAGCTGTTCATATTTACATATTTACAGTGCTTTAAGCTTCTTGGCCAGTGTAATAATTATACTAAGCTTATTGAACTAATAATTTATAATAGAATATACATAATACATATCAATATTTAAAAGTTGATTGTATGTACATTTTCGTTAGTGTACTAAGTATAAGTAACTTATTAATGGCTCAACAACTAATAATACACTTACTTAAAACTTAATTATATTTACATTTCATTTAGCTAAGAATTAGCTTTAGAAATAGAATTAAAGAATTGGGTGGCAGACCATAGGAATATGGCATCGTAGTGTCTACAAAAATTATGTCTGTAGAAGAAAGAAGAGCCGCCATTACAAACAGCATTACCGTCTTGGTGCTACCGATTCGCTCGCTCGCTCGTCGTGCTGGCTGGCTGCGTATAGCCAGAAGGTTTTTGCTGCGTGCCCACCCGTTAAGGGTTTTACCGCAGGTAAGGTATATTTGGGATTTTGTAGGGTGACATGTGGGTTTTTAGGTTGGTATTATTGTGTAAGGTTACATTGATTGTACCTTGGGATTGAAAGGACACGATGCAACACCTAGCACCCTGGTGTTTTGTTTCTAATTTAGGATTGGTAAAATTTTGATGCCAAACAGCTTAGGAGGATTATGTGGAGCTCAGCTTTAGCTGTTGTTAGGATTAGCTCCTGAGTTATCTTGGGTGCCCGCAAGCCATGCGGGGTAACCTCTGTTTAGTTAACGCGTGTGCACGTCGGCCTTTGCCTTTGACGAACCCTTATAATCGTTTTACAACCCCCGACCCTTCTTCTCCCAGATCTTTCTGCAAGGTTGCCACCTTTCTCGATACGTCATGGGTATCGTACGAGGTTTCGTCTAAATAAATTATCTTATGAATGTTATGAATTTTATGAATTTATTTATGAATTCTACTGAATTCCATAATAACCCTTATCTTATTCAAAGTGCGGTATTTGAAACCCAGCTCCTTTAGGAGACCGCGCAAAGTGAAGCGCCATAAGGAAAATCACAAATTTCTTGCAAATGTGCAACCAATTCGTCTAAGGTGGGCGCTCTCCCTTTTGCATAGAATCTATAAATTTCTCGACGAATTAAATCGCGTGTGAAATTACCTACTTTAGAGAAACGTTTCCTTTTGTTTTCACACTTGATCGGCGTCTTTGGTATTCCTTTCGTCACAATAATTCTTACTGTATTTCTGTGAATACCCAGAATTTATCATCAGGTTCATTGCACGATCCCTTACCAAGATTATTTTTCAGCACATATTTATATGTGTTCAAAACAAACGCTTGAATTTGCTTAGAAACAGTTCCCGTTATAACTTTTTTTTTAGGCTTTTCCAGTGATATAACTCGGCCCAGTTATTCACACTATTGTCATCACTTTGATTATTTTCACTTGACTGAAAGTAATCTACTACTTCATTTGCATTTACCACTGCATTTCTCTCCTACGGTCTCCACATCGTGACACACAACGAATTTCTGCACGTAATGAAACAGATCAACTACTGTCCGGCCGTTGTATCACCGGCTCTGACGTTTTGCGACTGCTAGAGGCGGAGGGGGAAGGTTAATAGTACCAATATACAGTAATGAGCAATTGAAAATATATCCTCAAAATTATCATTAGATAATTAGATAATACGAATATATTAGCTTTAAAACACTGAAATACAATTAACAATTTCATCATAATGCAAGATATCATTACAACACCACTCTATTCGAATATTTCGTTCACATCTTTCACACACACTAACTGCATCTGTTGGTAGTACTGGGAGTCTCTACATCCGGTGTCGTGGTCAGGAAGCTAAAACTGTCTGCTAGCGCCAATCAGCATTGTCGCTGGTAGGCGTGGCTCCCGAACCCAACACCGTGTTGCCAGCTTAAATTTGTTTGTGCCACGTGGCCTTTTAGCGGCTTGCGCTGGTGAACTTTCTGGTATATTTTTCGTGCGTGAATTCCGATGTTTAGTGTTCGTAAGTCCTATTATTATCGCTATTATATTAATATGGCTACTGGTTCGTGAAATATGCAAATACATGAAATATTTAAAATACGCATTGTTCCTTTGCTTGAAATTCTCGCTAAAGAACTGGCAACAGCCTGCTTCCCCCTCTCGAGAAATGTCAGAGCCGGAGATAGAACGGCCGAACTATAGAAGTTGGAACTTTGGCAACTGAGACTCCACGTGGAGTAGACATGCGACTGTCACTTCGAGAAAATCAGGGTTGCTATTGGTCCTCAACGACCGTGTTCCATTTCTGAAGTGTGGAGATAGATTTATGACGGTCATTAGTGGGCGGAAGGCTCAGGTTCCTTTGACTCCGAACTGCACACGCGTTAACTAAACAGACTTTACCCGATGTAGGCTGGAGCGACGTCTAGTGGGGTCATAATCTCCCAATGATCTGACAAGGGCGCTTCTATGGTTGGGTAAACTGGCGTATAATTTTGATGCCCGGCGCCTAATTTCATCCTCCACGTATGGAAGACCCGAGGCTTCATGAAGCAACCTGGTGGGAAAGTAGCGGTCCACAGAGTAGATAGACCGTAGTCCTCTATTCTATGCACGTTGAAGCCATGCCAACCAGCTGTCTGCGGCCGTGCCCCAGATTTCGCAGGCATTAAGCATGGCAGGAATTACCAGCGCTCGGAAAAGGGTGCTACCGATTTATGAAAAGAGGAGGACTTTGCATGCGTGCAAAAGGTGCCGGCTGAGTACGAATCTACAATTCTGGCGTTCCTTAACATAATACACACTACGTAACCACAACGTAAACACATGTAACCAACATGTAACAACACCTTATCTATACTCAATACTAAAAAGGAAACCAAAGTAAATAAAAGCTCAATGCTCATTATGCGATCATAATGTAACCACAATATAACCAAAATGTAAGGCTTAGTGTTGAATAGTACAGGTTAGCTTAACTAAAGTTAGGTTAGGTTCTCAGAAATACTGTTGTACTAGAGATGTCAGCATCAGAACATACAGAACTTTGAAAATATTCAGAACCGTACTTTAAAAGTATACAAAATAAAAAAATCTGTACAAAAAGGTTCTCTAAATAGCTACATTAAAGGTCATATAAAGAAGACAAATTATTGTGAAACAATAAATTGCTGGAAAAAATACAGTAAAGGCCTATAAAACGTTAATACGCCTTTAAAGTGACCGTTATGTTGCCACCAGTGCTGAAAAATACCTTTATAATGTATAAGTGCCCATAAAATTCCACGATATATCTGAGTTTTTTAAAAAAAACTTCATAAAAGCACGAAGAATAGTTTTAACGTACTCTGAAAGTTTCGAAAATGCTTAAAATTAGCCTAAAGAATTCAGAAATGTCGAAAAGTGTTTAAAACAGGTATAATCTTATAAAAATCTCACTGTCTTATATAACTGCCATAAGTATTTGCTCAATAAATGTACGTGGAGAAAAAATGTTGTAGACACGAATATGTAAATGTAATGTAAATTATCATTTACAATAACAGCATGCTCTACATTCATTTGAAATTGTTTCAACAGAAAAGAAACATTTCAAAGATAAAACATTTTGAGCAAATATTGTATATCTATAAACTTTATTGCTAATTATGCTGTACTAATAATGCTGTATTAATGTGAAATGCATACACTGTACTAATAAAGTAGTCAAATATGCAATTAACACCAATTTACTGAGTAAAAGTTCATTTCGTATAATTAAAAAATAACACGTTATTCAATGACTTAGTGATCCACTTAGAAAGTTTAAAGACACCGCTTTTTCATGTCTAAAATCCACAATTCTACTTTCTCATTTTCTCTACCATGTACCTAGTAAGTAGAGAAGCACTCTACACAAAAATTCTGGTCAAAATTTCACTGAAGTGCATGTATTCCTTAAATCCGAAAAAAAAACCATGTTTATTATCTGTACTTCACACCGAGTGGGATGGCTCAGGCGGTTTCGTCTGTGGCCCGCATTGGGGTACCCGGGTTCGATTCGACCTACGGGACCCATGGGATTTTTGGGGTTTTCTCGGGTCGCTAGGCGAATGTTTGGTAGGTTAATTACATCCCCCGAATTTCCTATCCCTCCATTTCATCTCTATTATCATTTCACATCATCTCCCATCTGGCGGTCTCTTTCAGATTAAGTAGTGTCGGTGGGTGTCTCGGCGGTGCATGGCAGGATGATATGCTCTGAGGAAAACTACTTCCTCCTCCGGTAGGTCGGTTGCCGGTCTCCGCTCCTCTGCTGGGACCATTTAGGGACCGCCAGCCAGGGACCTTTGGGGCTCGGATCGCCTGCCTTGGGACCTTTAGGGCTCGGCTGTTGGGTTCGTTGCCGTCCCGCAGTAGGGGAGCGTGTCCGTTGTCTTGGCCTGTCGGAGGAAGTCTCTATCCAAGTAAATTGTAAGGACCCTTCCCTCTGTACTGTCGTAGCTCCTGGGGTCGGCCGCCTGTGTCTCCTTCGCTTCATCCTTCCTCCCGGAGGTGCCCCCACTTGGGTCATAGGAACAATGGGCCCAGCATGGGGCCTACGTACCGAATCCCCTCCGTAATGAAATCCTAATCCTAATCTCTACTTCATATAGTAAGCATTACATTCCACCCAGAGGTTCGATGTCGAAATTTTCTGAAAATATTGTTCGATACTCCTTAAGCCTTCCAAAAAGTATCTGTAGAAAATGGTTTGTGTGTTACGTGTGTGTTTGTGTGTTACGCGTGTGTTTGTGTGCGCGCACGCACACGCGTTTGTACAGCTAAATAAAAAAAGATGTCAGTTAAAAATGAAACTTGGAATTTAAGCTCAGTATTTTCCAGTATGAGACAAGGAGATACTAAAGAAAATCCTTCCACCCCAAACAACCGTTTACATGAAATATTTTTCAAAAATTTTACTTTTCTCAAAAACGGCAATATAACTATTAAACTTAACTTAATGATACCAAATTTTAAGTTTTGTCATAACAAATTAAATGTATATATCTAATTTTCTGAGAATAGGGTCTGAAGTCTTCTCCTCTCTAGTTGATTTGTGCATAAATGTAAAGCGAAGGAGACAAAATCTTACCAGACAAAAATTATACATGTTTTTAAGGCGTACAATTTAATGCAGCGATTGTTATTTTTATCATTATTTTTCGTGGCGTAAAGTATTGTTTAAGACTTCTGTTATTAATTTTTCAAATTGGGGAATGCTTTGTCATCCCTTTTGTTAGTATTCAATTGTTTCTCGCGATTGCGTGGAAAGAGTATACAATTTTAAACATTTTAAACATTTAACTTTGCTATTTTCTTTGTATATAACCAAATAAGTAATGTGCCGGCCTCTATGGTGTGGCGGTAGCGTGTCTGTCTTACATTCAAAAGGTTCCGAGTTCGAATCTCGGTCATGGTGAGTTATCTGGATGAGTTTTTTCCAGGATGTTTCCCTATCCTGAAAGATAAATGTTGGTAACTATAAGCTCTATGGAGCATCATTTCACCCAATTCATGCATCGTCCGATATGACCTAAGTTGGAGGAGGTTAAAAAAGTAATATACAACTTTATCTGAGTTAGTATTAGGTAGACAGAAAAATAAGTTTTTATAAGAGTAGTTCGTATAACTACGATAGAGTTGAGAAGGTCATGCAAATATGAGTCATTTTCAGTAGAGTTTAACGTCCATTGCTACTGCATGCGACACTACAGGTACCAGCAATAATGAACTGATAACTGGGAAAAGATATTTGGGAAGGAAATGTTCTCTCACGACGTTTGCCAGTTAAGAAGACAGGAAAGCCTGGAAGCAACCTCAGTAGCTTGAACCATAGACCCGTTCGCTATTAAAATGTCTTCTCAGATCTGGGTCATCCATGCCGATGCATGATGCACCAATAATAATTTGTCGAATGCTAAAGGAAGTTTACAGTTTGGAGTGGACTGTACTGGCAGAACAGGATAGGTCGGCTAGTAGTGCAGCTCGCATCAGTTCAGTACTTCCCGGGAGTTTCCAACAAGCGGATGGAGTAGAGCCAAGGTAAGCCTAAGTTTTCCTGGTCTGACCTCATCTTGCATGCACTTAATTACAGCATATTATCGCTCGCATTCCTTGCAAAGAAAACAAACTTTTGTTTTGGTAGATAAATGGTCATTTTCCAAATGGCACACGTCAGAAAAGTCGAGTAGGCAATGAAGAACTTTTATAACAAATTAGAAACATAACTTGATGTACCAATGTATATTTATTTTCTTATTATTCTAATAACGTCCTCCATCTTAAGTCATATCGGACGACATATGAAACGGGTGAAATGATACTCCATTGAGCTTAACGTTTTCCAACATTTATCTTTCAGGATAAGGAAGAATCCCATATAAGCCCTTATCCATTTAATTTTCAGTGACCAAGATTCGAACTCGGTACCTCTTGAAAGTGAGCCAGACACGTTACCACCGTGCTACAGAGGCGGACACATTTATTGTTATGACTGTTGTACAAACGACTGACAAAAAATTTAATTTTTACTTTCTTACGACATAAAGTGACTTCCACCGAATCCAAAAAGCGCTTTTAACTTGTCCAATTTTAGTAAGCAGCATAAATAAAAAAAGAAGATATATTTAAGCAACAAACTTTGTATTAAGTTCAGCATTTTCCACGGATGCGACACGATTTTCTACTAAATTTCTCCAACATAAATAACTTTTTACGTAGATAGTTTTGGTTAGCTTTGATTCTTTTTTTTAACGGCATTGAAGATTTTTATTAAAATGCCAACTTTTTTGAAAAACTATAGTTGTGTTTTGAATTTTCTGGAAATAGCCCCCGAAATTTTGCACAAAAATCCAGATTGCTTTAAATTTATCACAACATATTTTTTAGCACGAACCATTTCAGACAAAAAAAAATGGTTATTAGTTTGAATTTTCAAATTCTTTATACTTTCTTTACCATTTACTTAGTCACTAGAAGAGGTCCTGGATTCCACTCAACAATTCGTTACCTGATTTGATAGAAAAAAATAACACTTTAAGAAAAAGGTTCTGTATACGTGAGTGTGGGAACAGCATAACTCAAAAATGAAAAGTCGGACACATACCAAGCTGGGTATTTAAGTTCAGTTCTCACAAAAATGAACAATTTTTCAAGAAACCCTGCCTTGACCTTAAATTACTGTTTGCGTTTATCAATTATTTTATTTTCTCAAAAAATGCTGCTATCGAGATTAAAAGTTCATATATTAGAGATATTTTCTTCTTTTTAGTCTATAAAATAGTGTAAACTTTCCTGAATCCAAAGAATGTTTAGAGGCTGGCTCCGTAGCTCAGTCGGTAGAGCACCTGCCTGCCGTGCTAGGGGTCGCGGGTTCGATTCCCGGCGATGGAGGTGGGGATTTTTCTCCGACCAAGATAATTCCTCATCTTCCCCAGAGCGTGGAAGTATGAATGAGAGTGTGAATGTGTGCGTGATCTAATGATTAAAAAACCTAACGATTACAGTTAACAACTTCAAACTGTTCCAAAGGTGAACGGCAGCCGATATGATCATTGGAGTTAAAGGCGGGATGGAACAAATTAAAAAAAATGCTTAGATAGCATCCGCAAGATGTTTTTAAATGCTCTAATCTAGTTTTAAAGTTATATGTTAGATGTTAGATATGATTCTAATTCATTATTCTTGTTTTCTTGCTATTGAAAATTTCATCATTTTTCATCATTTAAAATGCTCCTTGCGTCGCACTTTCAGTGTTAGACTAATGAAACTTTCTACACACGTTCATAGAGATACAGTGAACAGATATTTCCCTGGGTTTTATTGTGAGATGTGTTTAAGCACACTTTCTTTACTTCAAAGCACACAAATTTCACATTTTGGGACTAAAAAAAGCCATATTCATAGCTTTAAAAATATTTCTGCAGAGCTTTATCTTGATATAATGAAGTAATACACAAATAAGATTCGAAAGAATAAATGATAGAGGACAAAGAGAGCTAATACTTTTTTCAATTACAAATTATTATTATTATTATTATTATTATTATTATTATTATTATTATTATTATTATTATTATTATTATTATTATTATTATTATTATTATTATTATTATTATTATTATTATTATTATTATTATTATTATTATTATTATTATTATTATTATTATTATTATTATTATTATTATTATTATTATTGTTGTTGTTGTTGTTGTTGTTGTTGTTGTTGTTATTATTATTATTATTATTATTATTATTATTATTATTATTATTATTATTATTATTATTATTATTATTATTATTATTATTATTATTATTATTATTATTATTATTATTATTATTATTATTATTATTATTATTATTATTATTATTATTATTATTATTATTATTATTATTATTATTATTATTATTATTATTGTTGTTGTTGTTGTTGTTGTTGTTGTTGTTATTATTATTATTATTATTATTATTATTATTATTATTATTATTATTATTATTATTATTATTATTATTATTATTATTATTATTATTATTATTATTATTATTATTATTATTATTATTATTATTATTATTATTATTATTATTATTATTAAAGAAAGGCTCTCGAGGTCATGTCTAATGAAAAATTAACTATATAAAAAAACTAAATAAAATAAAAGATTGAAAAGAGTGAGTAGAGAAAGTATTGTGAAATAAAATAGACCATTATTCATGAAAAATATTACCGAAGGTCTCAATTATATGCAAATGTAAATTTTTTAAAATTTACAGTTCAGCAACGCAAAGAAGATCCCTGTAAGGTATGTGCTCTCTTACACAGGGGGACAAGGACAGCGAGGGAACGCATGCTACACAAGGAGCAGAACCGTTAAAAAACATGCGCCATATTCACTCTGTACACTAAAACCGAGAAGATTCATTCACAAAAGTAGAAGCCGTCAGAATGTTTTTGAATGGTCTGTAACTGTGTCGACATGGGGTGTCATAACCTGTCCAGAGAGGGTGTAGGAACCTTCGCCAACCCCCCTGCATCTCATACGCCGGAGACTTTCTCTCCTGTGGAGGAGTATGTCCTCCAACGTTGTCATATCGGACGATGAATGGAATGGATGTAATGATGCTCAAATGAGCCCAGGGTGCATAGAGCTTACAGTTACCTGACATTCGTCTTTCAGGATAAGAGAAAACCCTTATCCAGGTAACTCACCCTGACCGAGATTCGAACTCGGGACCTCGTGAACGTGAGGCAGACACGCTACCATCCATGCTACCGAGGGGGGTAAATATACTTTTGATAGAATGAGTCACTATTCAACTAATGTCGATATAACAGTGCTACTAAAGTTCTTTTGACTTCAGGGTAGACACAGAAAATATAAAAGATTGTCTACCCTTTAACATTTAATCTAACATCTACCAATTGTCCAGGTCTCTGATCCATGTAACATGACACTCTGTACCAATGCATTATACATCAATGTTTTGGTTTTCAAATGGAAATGTTTGCTCCGTAACACAGAGTTAAGCATTGCAATAACTTTTCTTTCATCTGTTATTCTTTTTTATTTTTGATGTAGTCGAACCATCACTTTCTGGTATTGATCCAAGACTTTGAATTTAGTCGCATTCTTAATTTAACCTTTTTCTGTTTTTAATTTTATCATAAATAAACTTTCATGTATTCTGTTTTATTCATGTTCATTCGTAGGCCCCATTTATCATATTGTTCAACTAGTTTCTTCGTCACATAGGATGCATCATCTGTATATTGTGTAATAATAAGTTGATCATCTGCATTAATAATTTTCCTCTATTTTTATTCCCATTGGCTGTCCAAATCCGTAGGCAGGCATCTATATATTAAATATACAGCAAATATGCAATATCCCTGTGGTAGTCCTATAGAGTTAAACATCTTACACACAATGGAAATTAATTGTTGTTTTTTTCACACTGGCCGTGTGTAGGCTAAAGTATGGTCAGCCTGAAATATTCAATGCCATAGCCGGGATTTGAACCACGGATCTTCTGGTTGCCGTCCAGGCGCTCCAACCCTTGAGCTACTATGGCCAACGTGCCACATGACTAATAGTGGTTCACTATAAAGCCCAGGCGTTAAAGTACTTACAGCAGAGTAAGTCGCCATTAAGGTAGTTGTCTCATGTGTTTATGAGAACTTCTTAGTGCTTTACCGGGAAGAACAAGAGTCAGTTGGAGAATTTAATGTCATGTCGGCACGTTGGCCATAGTAGCTCAAGGGTAAGAGTGGCTGGACGGCAACCAGAAGATCCGTGGTTCAATGGCATTGAATTTTTCAGGCTGACTCTGTCTTTCCATGTTACACGCAGTCGTTTTTCAATTTTTACTTGGTATCCGCTATTGGAATATAATGATTTTGTAATTTCCACTAGATTAGAACTTTTTTTTTTTTTTTTTTTTTTACTTGTTCCATTTATACCCCGCCTCTAACTCCAATGGTGATATCTCTGGAACATACTGAAGGTGTTAACTCGAATTCGTTGGGTTTTAATCATTAGATCATGCACACATTCACACTCTCATTTATACTTCCAGACTCTGGGGAAGATGGGGAATTATCTTGGTCGGAGAAAAAATCCCCTCTATCACCGCCGGGAATCGAACCCGGGACCCCTAGCACGGCAGGCAGGTGCTCTAACAACTGAGCTACGGGGTCACCTAGATTAGAACTTATTTTCATTTCTTGCAATTCTTCTCCATAACGTGCTTCTGGGAGCACTTATAGGCTTCCCTATATCAACCTCATCGATTTATTTTTTTAATAGTATTTTTCCAAGAGGAGTTTTATAATATGTGTGCTGTCTTGCTGCCCTGAATCCACATTGTTCTTCCAAATTGTTTATATTCATTGTCTAGACAAGTTTTTATGATTTTTTTTTTTTATTATTGTTTGTCCTATCGACGGTCGTTCTCCTTTGGAACATATCGTGATGGTGTTATCTTGTAGACTTTGGGTTGCTGATACTTCACATTTTTTTTAATCATTAGATCACGCACACATACACACTCTCATTCATACTTCCAGACTGGGGAGGATGGGAAATCATCTTGGTTGGAGAAAAATGCCCGCTCCCAGCTGGGAATCAAACCCGGGACCTCTCGCGCAGCAGGCAGGTGCTCTAACGACGAAGCTATGGCATGATTCCTGTAAGAATCTTGCTAAGTGGATTTATAAGACATATACCTCTATAATTAGAGGATTTTTATTCAACTTTCTAATTAATGGGATACTGTTTCTCTACTGCTAAATCATCAGCACCAGCTGCTGTCAAGGACGACAAAGCTGATCCACTTTATGCAATTTCTCAGTCAACTCTCGCTAGCCGTAAGCAAGAACATGGTTGTCAAAATAATAACACAGATATTGTATATTTTATTATTATTTCTTGTTATTGGTTTGAACTTTGAAATACTAATACTTTTCGTAAACTAAAGATTATTAGCTCTTTTTGTTCTCTTCTGGTCATGTAAAGAGAAAGAAATTTCAAAGCCATCACATAAATAATAGCTCTTTAAAGCTTTTAGTACTCGCTTAAGCCCAATATTGAATTATTTCCTTTGTACCTACAAGGAAATACATATGTAATAAAACTATTTCTAAAAATGCTTATCCTAATTAACATGAAGTAGATAGCAGAATAATATTTTGTAGTAATAGTTCATTGAAGAATAAGTACAGAAACTCTTGCAAATCTAACAAAAAATTGTTTTTTTTTTCTGGTTACAATTTTATTTTAAATTTTTATAACACAATTAAATAGGGCCTTAAGATATTTAATTTAAACGAAGGAAAAAAAACTATAAACCAAAATGACTTGAGCATATTTAGAGAATACCCTCTTCTAGATTAACAAGATAAGTGCAACTGTACTAGCCACAGAGTAACAGAAATGTGAGCCATCCTAGAAGAATATGAGAACACGAATTTTGAGACCGGAATATGGCAAGCACTGCCATAAAGATGACTGCGGCGACGTCAATAAAAATGTCTTGCCTGACTTATTTGCAAATTTCGTTTAGCGATTCTCCGATAAAGGACACGTCCTCAACCGGCAATTGACTTACTGGATGTAGAAAATTACAGAAATAACATGTTGGTGTTATAGATCAAAAGTGTTGCATCATATTATCTAATCCTTGTTTCACATAAGCTTGCCCCGTATCTCTTAACGGCCACGTGACCTATTCCCCTCACATTGGCTGCTATTGCAGTATAGACTGTTGTGCAGTAAAAATTATTTCGTTATTTAACATGGTGATATATCTTTATATGTTGGAAGAGAATTGTCAAATTTATATTTTCGTAACTGTTTTAATTAAATATATTACGCAACAGAGTTAATTTATCTAAAATGCATGTTAATTCTTAAACGAAGTAAAGAGGAGGTTCCTTTGCTCTCAAGCACATGGCACGATAGCACGTGATTTAGTGGTAGTGATGACATATTTGTTTATATGACTTTTATCACAGACCTTGTTTTCAACTGGATTAGTCATATATCGCCATTCGAAGGTGTGTTGTGCTGAGAGCGAGAGCTAAATTATTTTATTGATCGTTTATTTTGCGTGTACTTATATGTATAATGGCAGAGTCTACCGCCAGTTTTTCGCTGAAGTATCGCAAGGGAAAACCTTTACAAAGCGGCGAAAAAAGAATTGTGTTGCATGTGTTTAATGCACTCACAGAGAAGAATCCGTCTTTGTCAGTGAGAGAAGTCGAACAGCTGTGCTCTGAACTTACAGGTGTGTTAGATGCGTAGGAACATCGCAACATGAAACTGAGACAACAGGAAAACTTACCACTCCAGGGGCAATATTGCCCTGTGACGAAGACGTTATTTAAGGACAACCACACTGTACCGGGATAAAAATCGCAAAATATACTACCTTGATGAGACTTGGGTGAATGAAGGACACACAAGTATGGCATGACACGACTTTTAAGACTGAAAGACAAGCATTTTTGCAAGGTATGTGTGCTGGTTTAAAAAATCCCAGTGGCAAAGACCGAAGGCCTTTCATTATAAACTTGTTTCAGTTTCATTGCTCATTCATTCAGTTTTAATTTGCTCAGTTTCATTATAAACTTGTAATTTTGCATGCCTTCGTATTCTTACTTGTATGATTTTATCTATCTTCCTGCAAATTATTATGACGTTTACTGCAGTTTCCAATGTGACGGGAAGGCACCGCCTATGGCCATTGGCGCGAAAGCCAATTAGGATGAGGGGGAAGGTAGTTGCATGCGGAGTGATACATGTCAGCGGAGCAAGGTTATATGAAACAGAGATTAGATAATACACTGATGCTGGATTTCAACAACATATGTTAAACTCGACATTAACATATGTAACGTAACAATTGTAACTGCGGTAACAAAGCTGTTAAATTTCTTGCATTTCACCAACCTGTTTTCTGAAAATGTTAACAAACCTGTGTTAACGCCACGAGACTTGTAAATATTACAGCTATAGAAGGCTATGGATGAGTCGTATTATTTTCTGAACGTGCTGCGATGCGCTTTTGTTTTTATTTTCGTCTGTACACAGCTCAAAAAATGGCAGGTGAACAAAATTGTAAACAAAATCCACGAGACAAATTTCTCATCGATGGAGAAAGAATTGTTGATTGAATTGGTGACGAAGTATAAGTATATCGTGGAAAATAGGAGGACGGATGCGGTGAATGTAAAAGAGAAAGATGTCACGTGGGAAAAATTGGAAACGAATTTAATACAAATGTATGTGTCATTACTAGAAACACGAAAGATCTTCTTCAGTATTACGTATATTTAAAACGAGGGGCGAAGAAGTAAAAATGACGAGCGACTTCAACGTTTCAAGACGGGAGGTGGACAGTGTATTATCCACATAATTCAGTGAATTATAAAATCGCAAAGTTATTAATACTTGAAGCAAAGGCGAGATCGGCATATTCCTTTCGATGCATGTTCTAACTCAGTATTACGTAAATTTAAACGAGGAGCGAAGGACAAGTGACGAGTGACTTGAACGTTTCAAGACGGGAGGTGGACAGTGTATTATCCACATAATTCAGTGAATTCAGTGAATCGCAAAGTTATTAATAGTTGAAGCAAAGGCGAGATCGGAGTATTCCTTTCGATGTATGTTCTAACCTTTCTTGTACTTCCGCAGTAACCTTCATAGCAACTTGTTTGGACAGTCTATGCCTCTGTAGAAAATTTTCTTCTGATGACTCCTCAAAATACTTTCTCCTCATAGGCCGTACTCTATTACGAATGTCATTTACACGGTCTTAAATATAGCAAATCGGCAACAACAGCTGCGTTCACGCCCGCATCTTGACTATTTGCAATTGTTAAGGACTTAACATAAGAAATTTGACTTGTTAATTTAACAAGAGATTTAACACGAGTTTTAAGCTAACACTTGTTGGTGAAATGAAATTTTTGTTATCACTATTGTTAAACCCGTGTTAAGTCTTAACATCTGTTGGTGAAATCGGGCTTTAATATGAAAAACAGTTTTATTTGCTAATTTCTACTTCAATTTACTGTGTGCGAATGAAATAAAATATCGTAAATCAAAAACCTTTAGAGAGCTTTTGGTATTTCATGCTCATAACTAATTGTGCATATATATTTTAAAATTTCTAGCCATTATTATGGGTGCAGCTATCTATAATTATACACTCCTGGAAATGGAAATAAGAACACATTGCCGCCGATGTGTCAGACCCACCATACTTGCTCCGGACACTGCGAGAGGTCTGTACAAGCAATGATCACACGCACGGCACAGCGGACACACCAGGAACCGCGGTGTTGGCCGTCGAATGGCGCTAGCTGCGCAGCGTTTGGGCACCGCCGCCGTCAGTGTCAGCCAGTTTGTCGTGGCATACGGAGCTCCATCGCAGTCTTTAGCACTGGTAGCATGCCGCGACAGCGTGGATGTGAACCCTATGTGCACTTGACGGACTTGGAGCGAGGGCGTATAATGGGCATGCGGGAGGCCGGGTGGACGCACCGCCGAATTGCTCAACATGTGGGGCGTGAGGTCTACACAGTACATCGATGTTGTCGCCAGTGGTCGGCGGAAGGTGCATGTGCTCGTCGACCTGGGACCGGACCGCAGCGACGCACGGATGCACGCCAAGACCGTCGGATCCTAGGCAGTGCCGTAGGGGACCGCACCACCACTTCCCAGCAAATTAGGGACACTGGGGTATCGGTGGGGACCATTCGCAACCGTTTCCATGAAGCTGGCCTACGGTTCCGCGCACCGTTAAGCCGTCTTCCGCTCCAGCCCCAACATCGTGCAGCCCGCCTCCAGTGGTGTCGCGACAGGCGTGAATAGAGGGACGAAAAGAGACGTGTCGTCTTCAGCGATGAGAGTCGCTTCTGTCTTCGTGCCAATGATGGTCGTATGCGTGTTTGGCGCAGTGCAGGTGAGTGCCACAATCAGGACTGCATACGGCCGCGGCACACAGGGCCAACACCCGGCATCATGGTGTGGGGAGCGATCTCCTACACTGGCCATACATCTCTGGTGAGCGTCGAGGGGACACTGCATAGTGCACGGTACATCTAAACCGTCATCGAACCCATCGTTCTACCATTCCTAGACCGGCAAGGGAACTTGCTGTTCCAACATGACAATGCACATCCGCATGTATCTCGTGCCACCCAACGTGCTCTAGAAGGTGTAAGTCAAGTACCCTGGCCAGAAAAATCTCCGGATCTGTCCCCCATTGAGCATGTTTGGGACTGGATGAAACGTCGTCTCACGCGGTCTGCACGTCCAGCACGAACGCTGGTCCAACTGAGGCGCCAGCTGGAAATGGCATGGCAAGCCGTTCCACAGGACTACATCCAGCATCTCTACGATCTTCTCCATGGGAGAATAGCAGCCTGCATTGCTACGAAAGGTGGATATACACGGTACTAGTGCCGACATTGTGCATGCTCTGTTGCCTGTGTTTATGTGCCTATGGTACTGTCAGTGTGATCATGTGAAGTATCTGACCCCAGGAATGTGTCAATAAAGTTTCCCCTTCCTGGGACAATGAATTCACGGTGTTCTTATTTCAATTTCCAGGAGTGTATAAATGATATATGTTTATAGAGCAACTGTATGACAGTCCAAACTCTCCTCTTATTATTTTGTGCAAGATCATTTGCCACAGTTTTGCACTTCTGAATGTTTGCTTTGAGACCTTTATGCCCGATTTCACCAAAAGATGTTAAGACTTAACACGAGTTTAGCAATAGTTAAAACAAAAATTGCATTTCACCAACAAGTGTTAGCGTAACACTCGTGTTAAATCTATTGTTAAACTAAGAAGACAAATTTCTGTTGTTAAGTCCTTATCAATTGTAAATAGTCAAGATGGCGAGCGTGAACCCAGCTGTTGATGTCGATTTGCTATATTTAAGACTGTCTAAATGACATTCGTAATAGAGTACGGCCTATGAGGAGAAATGATTTTGAGGAGCTATCAGAAGAAAATGTTCTACAGAGGTATAGACTGTCGAAACAAGTTGCTATGAAGGTTACTGCGGAAGTACAAGAGAGGTTAGAACATGCATAGAAAGGAATATGCCGATCTCGCCTTTGCTTCAAGTATTAATAACCTTGCGATTTTATAATTAATTGAATTATATGGATAATACACTGTCCACCTCCCGTCTTGAAACGTTCAAGTCACTTGCCATTCTTCGCTCCTCCTTTTAAATCTACGTAATACTGAGTTAAAACATGCATCGAAAGGAATATGCCAATCTCGCCTTAGCTTCAAGTATTAATAACTTTGAAATTTTATAATTCACTGAATTATGTGGATAATACCCTGTCCACCTTCCATATTGAAACGTTCAAGTCACTTGTACTTCGCACCTCGTTTTAAATTTACGTAATACTGACAAGTTTTTTGGTACTTCTAGTAGTGACACATGCATTTGAATTAAATTCGTTTCCAATTTTTCCCCGCGACATCTTTCTCTTTTACATTCACCGCATCCATCGATGAGAAATTTGTCTCACGGCTTTATTTATGATTTTGTTCATCCGCCATTTTTCAGCTCGTGCAGACGAAAATGAAAACAATAGCGCATCGCAGTACGTTCAGAAAATAATGAGACTCATCCATAGCCTTCTATAGCTGTGATATTTACAAGTTTCTTGGCATTAACACAGGTTTGTTAACATTTTCAGAAAACAGGTTGGTGAAATGCAAGAAATTTCACATTAGTGTTAGCGCTGTGACAATTGTTACGTTACATTTGTTAACGTCGAGTTTAACATCTGTTGGTGAAATCGGGTATTAAAGAATTAAGGAATAAAAATATAACAACGTTAACAATCATTTTTAATTGGAGCACTATTTATTCAATATAATAAAAACATTTTTTACTGGAACAGTACATATTGAATCCTGACATAAACAAATATAAACCATTATAATTACAATTTAATAACTTAGGCTATTTCGTTACTCGCTTTCTCGGAACATTTATTTTGCACACGATTTCCTTATTTTCGTACCAGATCTTATCTGTGTTTGCAGGCCATCTCCAGTGTTGACCTATTGGTTCCATCACATCGGTTAATGTCTCTTTCTCACTAACCTTTGTTATATGGATAATATGTTACCTCATAATTTACAACACATTTTCCATTATTTTTGTGTTCACTTAATCATGTGAGTTCAGGTGCACATTGCACTTCAGAATTAGATTTCTCTCCTTTCCAGATGTCACCCGATCCGGCATACACTGTACTTTCTATACCCCTCACATCAGAAATTTCAACTGGTTTGCAAATTTTGATACTTGGGTTCGTTGGTTATTATGTGTTTTCAACAAGCAGGGAATATTCAAGTCAGAAATGCTCTGCGCATGTTCCTCTCTTACACTTTTGCCTGCTGGGACATTAACTCTTTTTTTTTTTCCTCATTTTCTTTATGATAGTCAATTATTTTTGTCAAGATGGTCTTTACATCTGTCACATTCTGTCGAATAGTTTCTTCCTATTTTTCTTGAGCGCGATACCCTACCACATCAGGGGTTCCTCTCGATTTAGGAGTGAATTCCAGACTTTGAATCCAGACTTAAGTTTCTTTCCAAAATTTTCTTCCGTTTTTGTCACCATTTTTAAGTAAACTTGGAAACTCCTGCTTTGGTATAGTGACACAACTGATTCCAACAGAAGACTTCTTCCACAGAGGTAACACTGTTTTCCAATTAATTCCTCTTCAATGGCCGCAAGAATGCAACATCTGTTTTTGCAGCAAGTGTGTTGAATTAGGTGGCAGTGCTACAAATCGAATGTTATTTTCTCTAAAGTGTCTATCAATTTCAATGTTTAAATGTAAAGTGAAATGAAGACCTTCGATTCTTCTTGCCATCTTAGGATACGAAGCACTAAATTACTGGATAAATCCTCGAAAGTACTGGAGTCAAACCTAGCAGAATTAGTGCAATTATATCTTGCACCTTGAGGGCCAGCTTTAAGCACTTGATTTCCACAAATACTTTGACTTTTAGTTCACAGGAGTACGCTGCCTCTCTGCCTTCCCTAAAAACATTATAAGCACAAGCACTACAATCCTGATTTATTCATGTTTGCGCCTTTTTTAGTAATAACTTTGGTACTGCTTGGTCATCTACTAGGTTGGCCTCGTTATAGTTTCATAGACTCACACCCGAAACTCCGTCGATTTAAAATCGCAAATGGTCAAAAAGTATTTTAATAATGTCCTCATTAACTGCTGTTCTTGAAATCGATGTATTTTGTGCAAGTATCGTGAGAGAACTTTTATCCACCTAGGAAGGCATGTTACCATTTAATATCTGGAAAACTGTTTCGAAAAAAAGGCACAGTCCGGTTCATACGGTCCAGAAAAGCTTTTACAATGCATGGGAAGAAAACCAAAGATATAACAATGAAATGGGACACGAAAGAAATTCCTCAACTTTACTAGTTTGGCGTTCCGGAGAGGCACGACTTCCCTTCAGCTTTAGCCATGGGGTGTTTCTCTGTATCCCATATCTAAAAGTTATATGAAATATATAAATACGAAATCATTTATGAGCAAAAATACTAATAATGCAATTATTAATATTTACTTTATATAAAAGGAAATGTGATTATGGAGGAGTTCGTGGAATGAATGGTGGGGCAAACCGGGGAATACCCACTCAGACGCCGGTTTGTACAGCGCAAATCGCCTATAGTAACCTTAAATTCAAAGGATGAACCCACCATCAAATATTTCAGTCAAACCCCGATATGACCATAGAAGTTAAAAATAGACTATAGAAATGAAATAAAAGTTAAAGAAGGCTTCATAGGCCATTCCCAGAAACTTCAAGATATAAATTTTATCATGTAAATGCGTTTAATATATGGTATTTTAGTAAAAATAGTTTTGGGTCAATTTTAGGAAAATCATAATTTCGAAAAGTTAACCATGTAAAATATAGTTTGTAGTTGGCAGGCTTTCTTAAACATTCTTGGATTTGCGTCCATGGAATATACTGTACTTAATTATGTAGTTTGATATCTATCGAATATCTTCTTCGTTTTTTGAATTCTGCTGTTTGCATGCACGCACGCACACGCACGCACACACACACACACCGGTCCACCTTGGTGGCGTAGATGGTAACGTGTCTGCCCCACGTTCAAGAGGTCCCGATTTCGAATCTAGGTCAGGGTGAGTTACCTGGATAAGGCTTTTCCGGGGGATTTTCCTTATCCTTCAAGACGAATGTCAGGTAACTCTAAGCTCCATGGACCTTGGACTTATTTGAGCATCATTTCACCCAATTCATTCACCGTCCGATGACTTAACGTTGGAGGACGTAAATTAAACACACACAAACACACACACACACACACACACACACACACACACACAGAGGGACAGCCCGTCTCTGTAGCGTATGTGGTAGCGTGTCTGCCTTAAGTTCAAGAGGTCCCGAGTTCGAATCTTACTTATGAATATCGGTTAATTCTAAGTTCCATGGATCCTGGGTCCATTTGAGCATAATTTCACCCACTTCGTTCATTGTCCGATATAACAATGTTGGAGGATGTAAATTCATTAAAAAACACACACATCGCAGAGAATTTCTTCTGAAAAAAAAGCCTTTTTGTTTTAAATTCAGGGATCTCAAAACACTTCTTTCTTGTGAATCTTGATATCGATGTTTTCATAAGAATTCAAATAATATGGATAGAGTCAACATGAAAAATTCAATGCCATGGCCGGGATTTGAACCACGGATCTCCTGGTTTCCGTCCAGGAGAATTTAATGTCAGGAAGGCACGTTGGCCATGGTAGCTCAAAGGTTAAGAGCGACTGGACGGAAACCAGGAGATCCGTGGTTCAAATCCCGGCCATGGCATTGAATTTTTCATGTTGACTCTATCCATCAAATATCTTAGCCGATATACGGCTAGTGTGGAGAAATGATTAATTTCCATCAATTAACTAAAATAATATGAGTTAAATGATGAAGCCTGGGACTTAAGTACTTACAATAGTAAGTCGCCACAAACGGTGTATCTCGGATGCGAGAGCCCCTAGTGGTCTACCGGGGAAATATACGAGTCAACTGGAGAATTTAATGTCAGGAAGGCACGTTGGCCATGGTAGCTCAAAGGTTAAGAGCGACTGGACGGAAACCAGGAGATCCGTGGTTCAAATCCCGGCCATGGCATTGAATTTTTCATGTTGACTCTATCCATCAAATATCTTAGCCGATATACGGCTAGTGTGGAGAAATGATTAATTTCCATCAATTAACTAAAATTCAAATAATATTTTCAACTTTAGTAGACATTTCTTAAATCTACATTTTTTTTACATTTTATTTACATTTAATCATTTATATCATTCATTTTTACTTCGTAATTTTCAAAGGACATCTTTCTATTTTTGACATCACTTTATTTTTCAGACAACTGTGTTTCACAATTTGTATTATAATCTTTGAAGCACTTGAGATGTTGCACTATATACTGACGAGTTAAGCTATGTTTCTGTTTATCAACAAACTTGCGTTTCTTCAAAACTTCTCAGTTTCATTTTAACAAATTTTGTTTTTATAATCATCAAATGTTTAATCCATAAATTGTGTCCTTCACTCTTTAACAAGATATTTACAACCACAAGAATATTTCTTTTCATTGCCATATACATTTATCTATACGACATGCGTGTGCACTTATGGTAAGCCTTCCTCCAAACATTGTTTTATTCACGAATTTTCAAAACTTGCATTTTCTGTGAAATCTCAGCATAGATTTCTTGGGGAAATACTATATGTTTTCCCTACCTAATATGTTATGTGTTAGAGAAAGTAAATTGAGATTTTGCATAGGAAAAATTGCTTTTCACACACAAGTTCTACGTCGGCAACATAAAATAGTTATTTATTGAACTTTGGTGGATGTTTATTAGTGAGCGAAACAATTTAGCCACGAAGGCTTAAATTTCAAGATCATGATAAACATCAAACCTCGCTAGTCCCCTACGTAATTTTATCCGTTACCTAAGAAAAAATCGACTTGAATTATGAATTATAAAACTATTAAAAATTATTTTACAAAAGATTTAGAATCGATGTATTTACTAGGTGTAAGATGATATTGGAGGCTTTGAGCAGCTATGGTGATGCAAAAATAACAAATGAATGATTCAGGCGGTGAAAGTTTTATACCTGAAGAAATTCGAGAAGCAGCTCGAATTGCTAATCTTAGTTTGTTGCCACAAAAGTCATCTGAAATTTATGACAAAGAATATTTATGTTTTAAGAAATGGTGCAGTTCAAAAAGTGTTACGAAATTTGCGAGGAAGTGAATATAGCATATTTTTCAGAGAAATTACAGGTACTAAAATCATCTAGTTTGTGGTCGAAGTACTCGATGTTAAGATGTACATTATCGATTAAAGGCGAAGTGGATATTAGCAAATATAGTTGAAAGCCTTTTTAAAAAAGAAGTCATGTGGGTACAAGTCAAAAAGGCAAAGGTTTTTACTAGGCAAGAGGTGAATGAAACTTTGATACAGGCAGATGATGCAAAGCATCTTCTGCATAATGTAGATATCGTATGTTTGTTTTACTTGTTTTAAGATAACTAAAAAGTAGAACATCGAACTAAGCCATCTGCAAGGTAATCGATAGTCAAAGAGATTATAATATAATGTCTTTGACACAGGGGCGGTTCTGCCTTGATGCGTTTGAATCGCCGAGTAACCTACTTGTTTTTGAATAACTTACGTGGTTATGTTTTATGTTCTAGCATTTAACTTTCCTTTATAGAAGTTCTCCAAGTTATATTTTGTAATGGAACAGCTCTCTTGGCGCTCGCGTGTCGATAATGCAGCTAGCTTACTTCCAGACTAGTGATTCGTTATTAAAAGGCCAAGGTGATTGTAAACACATGCGGCGGGTGAGGAGAGCTTGGAGAGAATGCATTGCAGGTTATCATGGCTACGGATTGGATTCATAGAAGCCGTATATTCCGCACCAACTCGTGTTGCCAACACAATACAGGAGCTTCTTCCTACTTTTTCGTTTATTTGAAGAGACATTTGTTGGTAGAAGTGGCAAACCCGCTTAAAGCGAGCTCCGCGTGTCAATTGCTACTATTTATTATCAGTTTGCATCCTGTGTAAAAACGTAATTTTTATGTGATCATTAATATGATCATTACTGTCTGATATGTGAAGTGTTTAATTTTTCATATTTAAGGGATTTACAATGAATCCAACGCACGGCTTGGTGTGTCTCCAAACACCCTTTTCTTTATGGAAAAATGATGACAAACGCATCGTGGTAAATGTCGGTGTGTTATGTTTAGAAAAACCTTGCCGCGGAGCATTATCAAATTACACCAGGAAATTTAAGACTCGTTGGTATGAGGGACATAATTATGTTGGATAAAAGGAGCTGGAAAAAAAAAACACTAAGAAAATTGCAGACGCTCTTCAGGAAAGCTCGCATCTATATAGTGTAAAATACAATGAGAACGTTAAGCTTAACAGGCTTTTCATGCAATATCTCATTAGGGAAGTAGACAAGAAATGACATTTCGTGGACAAAATGAAAGTGAAGACTCTTTAAATAAAGGTAATTTTAAGGAAGTTTAGGATTCATATACAGAGAGAAGCCCCGTCGAAATTCAAAACCACTACTCCAGTATAAAATCCGTTTTTGCGATGTTGATTTTGCGAATTTAGGTTAGCCAATTTTCCGAGTCACCTAACCAATTCGCCCACAGCTGCGCCTGCTTTGACACTATATTTGTCTCGCAAATTTTGACTTTGTTCTTCTGCTTGATCTGCTAAATTAACTCTGGGAGAGATAATTCGACTCTTTGCAGAGATTATTCATGTCTTAACGTAAAAGGCCTACTTTTCAGTAACAAAAATATCGCATAATGAAGTGTTTTTTCTCATGGTGGAGGAAAGAGGACATTTTCTTTGCACAGATTCATTGAAAAACGGAACTACAGACATGTGAACAAGCAATTATAAATTATATAACGTAATATTTCCTAAGTTCCCTTTTTTCTATTTTTTACAATGCGCCACATGTTTAAACTCCATGTTTTTGTGCGAGTAAACCAGGAATGTTGTCATAAACAGTGACCTTCGAAGACATATGCACCTTGAACCCAATATTACATTATCTTTCTTCTGATTCATAATGCACCTCTGCACTGTTGTCTATATCACATGAGCTCAAGGTTAACTTGAACTTCTCTGTTCCAACGATCAAATGTTCTTTACGCACAAATTAGCAAGAAAGAGTTTATCAAGGTCAAACATTAGGGTGATACGACTATCTGCTATGTCAGAAATTAAGTGTATTTTAAGACTGCATTAAGTTTATTCCCAACAAATCAAATTTCATTATTTTGATTTGAGAATGAACTTCAAGTCATTGCATGCTAAATAGGATTGAGAAGTGTATTTTGAACATGCTACTGTTGGCTTTATTTTAAACTAGTCAACAATTTTACAAATGTTCTGTAATATAACGCCATCTTATATAATTTTTATTTCAACAATTTCTATTTAAAATCAAATAGAACAGTCACAACCCTATTCCGTCCATACAAAGTATGAAACTTTTTTTTTTGATGAGTTAAGATAAAATATTACGCAGATGGTTCGGTACGTCGACAAGGCTTGATCTATTGTGCTTATGCTCCAAGTGGGACATCCTGGGAGGATGGATGAGGCGAGAGGAGGCAGAGGGTGGTACATTCATTAAATGTTACGGGTTTTAGGTTTGATAGTTAATTATGAGTGCAGTTTGGCTAGAGGTAAATTACATAAGTAAGGTAATTTAGCAAGGGCTAGTCTCCACCAATTCGCAGAAGTCGTTTGGTAGGTTACGTTAGCGAGAAGGTTGAAGGTATCCAAAGTTGCCAGATTGAGTGTTGCAGGTTACCTTGGGATTCATCGAATATGTGAGAGGATTTCTTAAAAATTTATAAAGAGACATTAGCAGAAGGGGTGATTATAAGGAGAATTTTGGTAGCTGAGCAGGAAATTCTAGACAGAATCTCGGACACTTCTGGACCGGTCACCTATGAAGCAAGACGTAGCTGAATAAGGCGCCATTTCTTGTCTCCGTTATAGAATCACGTGTTATTGCGCAGTATAAGATATATATTCCATTGTTTGGCAACTTCTCGATTTAAGTGAATATTTAAAAGGTTATTAAACGTTTGAAACTTATTCCAGCGTCATCCTTACTTTTATTTGCACACCCATGCCTACCCTGAGATAGGACTCTGCTCGAGATTGAAGCAAGATCACCGCTGCAACTTGGTGCAGCATCATCGTTGAGGCAGACATATTGCTTCAACGCTGGCGTAAAATCGTGAGGCTGAGAAACGTATTCCAATGTTCACCGTAAATTTTCTAAGATTTACCTGTGAGGTCCTGTTTGTAGTGAGTTAATTTTGTACTATTGTTACACAGCTGGGAAACTATAACAGATACGTAAATAAAAGTCCCCAAAAGTAAAACTACATTTCTCATCAAAATATACAAATATATCAAATAAATCAACTTTTTACATTAACCTTTTCCGATATATTAGCTAGTTGACTGAGTTTTGTGGTTTACAGATACATACAGACTAACAGACATATACACCGATCTTTTGCCAACATGTTTATTCAAGGAGTCTCAAAAGGTGTATTTCCGTAAAACGTCGATATCGAAATTTTGGCCTAAATGCCATATTTTCTCTACCTGCAATGTATCTGGAGGAGAAAGTAAAAATCACCAAACATTTAAAAGTTCAAACCTATAACAAGTTAATGTATATCTTGGAAATAACTAATGCCACTAGACTTTTGAAATAATACATTTTATCCACCATCATAAGAAAAAACATATAATAATTACGTGATACTTTTGTTACTGAAAAGTAGGCCTTTTACTGTTAGACATGAATAATCTCTGTAAATAGTTGAATTAGCTCTACCAGAGTCAATATAGCTGGTGAAGAAGAAGAATAAGGTTAAAATTTGCCAGACAAAAACACACTATTCTTCAGGAACGCCTACTCCAATATAGTGTCAAAGACATTATACAGGTGTCTCTAAAGTCACCATCCATTTCAATGAAGGAAGACTGATCGAAAAATCAATATTATTTTGAAGTGTTACACATATTCTAGTGCCCTTCTACATGACCTCCCTCTAGCTCAAAACACATACGTCATCTTTCAGTAGTGGAACGAAATGTAGACTGTAACATGTCAACCGTAATTCGACCTGCTGCTTCCCTGATACGATTCCGTAACTCAGGCAGATCATTCACTAGTGTACACTTTAGATTTGATGTACCCCCATGCAAAAAAGTCTAAAGGAGTAAGGTCCGGTGAACGGGAAGCCCACAGCCGAGGTGAACCTCTGCCTATCCATCTCCCTGGAAAGGTTCTGTTCAGGTAATCATGGACGATGTTTGCCAAATGTGGAGGCGCGCCATATTGCTGAAACACAACTGTATCCAGTATGCCATCCTCTTGAAGCTGCGGCTCAAGGAACAGTTCTAACATGTTGAGGTAGATGTTACCTGAATTTGACCTTTCGACAAAGAAAAATGTGCTGTACAGTTTTGCGTTTGTCATACCCAACCAAACATTGACTTTCGGTGTATCACGTTCCCACTCCGATACCTCATGTGGTTCTTCATATGCCCATATTCGGCTGTTGTGTCTGTGCACTTTACCACAAACATGGAAAGTGGCTTCATCGGAGAATAAAATGTTGTCCATTCAATTCTCATTCTCTACAGGAGGTCATAACACATTGCCCGGTGACAGACGAAATCCTCGTCCTCAAGATGGTGCAGAACTCGAATGTGATACGGGTGTTTTCGTAGAGAGAAACGTAGAATTTTCCACACTGTTTTGCGAGGGACGTTCAATTCCCTACTGAGGCGTCGAATTGATGCCTTCAGACTCCTATCACTGACAATTTGAACCTGCTGCACTGTTTCTGCCAAGACGTGTGGTCGTCCAGGATGTGTCTCATCACACACACTCCAGTACGCTTAAATTTGTTCACAAGCAGACGAATGTGTGCCGTTGATGGGGCTGGTTTGTGGATTTTACGGGTAAATTCCGCTCTGGCGTCTTCATATGACAATTCGCGTACTCGTGCCCAAATAATGGCAACCCGTTCTTCTGTGCTAAACATCTTGCACTAAGATACCAGTATCTGAAAATAAAATAAACAAGATATTACGTTTTCATTTAAATAGATAGTGACTTTAGAGACATCCTGTATTATAATCTGACTACCCTTTATCTCATTGATGGCTTAGTCCAACGTTCAATTTTTTTTTTTTTAGTTATCTGAAAAGAAACAAACATACATCTACAATGCACATAAATATATTTTATTACCTAATCTAGTTTCATTGCATAACTAATATTAACGGTACAAATATTCCTAACACATTTTGAACTGCACTATTTCTTAAAACATAAATATTCTTTATCATACATTGCAGATGACTTTTTAGTCGCTGAATCACTCATTTTGACATACAGTTTACCATTTGTTATTTTTGCATCACCATAGTTAGAATCTTCGTTATTCAAAGCCTTCAAGATCATCTTACACCTAGTAAAAACATCGATTCTAAATCTTTTGTAAAAGAATTTTTAATATTTTTATAATTCATAATTGAAATCGATTTTTTCTTGGGTAAAATTACGTATGGAACTAGCGAGGCTTGATGTTTATGATGCTCTTGAAATTTAAGACCTTGGCGCTAACGCCTTGGGGGTTAAATTTTTTTCCCTTGTTGATAAATATCAACTTATCTCGCAAGTCCCATAAATAACTATTAAAGAGCTGTACACTCTTTACATAGTACATTTTTATCTATCTAGAATATTTCCAGGATTTGCAAAATCTACATTTTATTTACGGTGCATATATCTTAAACATTTGACAGTTTAATCAAAATAGTCGCTTTTGAGAAAAATCTTCCACTTGCGGGGAATTTTCTTGAAAATCTTTATGTTGTATCTCTGGAACTTGATTACATTTCTAGCTTGGTATTCACAGAACCCTTCGTTTTTGAGTTTAAGCTTTCCGCGACACAAATAGACGTGAATGCGAACTTTTTTTCTAAGAGTAGTTTTGTTTTTAGGGATTCCAAAGTACCAATTTCCAGTGAAATTTCGACATTAAATTTTTGGGTGAACTAGTAAGGTATGCCGTAGCGTGAATAAAATGACACACTGGTTACTTCTTTTGTTAATCCAGACACTGGTAAGAACAGACATTATTTAGATATAATAATGGATATTTTCCAATTTTTTTCTAGGTCGAACTATGAGATAATTGAAAAGTGTTGATATTGTCGCGAGGCATTGCTTTGCGGCGGGCCGCGGCCAGCGCGTTCGAAACAGACATAGTGCGGCGTGGAGCTAAACGCTTGCCGAAAGAGAGAAAGAAAGAGACAAGATGTCTGGAAGTTTCGTCTTTTCTAATGCCGTCTCGGGGGATCTGTCCCCTTCAGTTGCTGTGGAGCGAGCGCTGCGGACCCTTAGTACCTCTGACGTACCTCTGAAGTTACTAGAGGAACCTCGGGCCGAACATTCGAGTCCCTCCCTGAATGGGAGTTGTTCGGATTGGGTTGGACTCGAGGGGGCAGTGTGTTCCCGTTACCCGGGGGAGATCGGGTACCTCCGGCCAGACCTCGGCCGTCGGAGGGGGTAGAGGGTTGCCTAAAAGGTCCCAGGTAGTAGCCTGCAGAGCTAGTAGAAGGTGTGCTACATCACCAGGCCGCCCCACCGAGGTTATTCGGTAGTCTTCCCTGCGGGATTGACGCGCGTAAATGGCGTATCAATTTCCACCCGTCTTGACGTTGTTGTCGATGGGAGGGAAGGGCTTTTTAGACTCAAGGTATCGCCCCAAGGAAAGAACCCCGGAGTTTTTCATCGCTCCCGGGCTGATAGAGGCCGGAGACTTCAGACTTTCGGGTAGACCTCGCAACATGTTACCGAGCGTTCCAGTAATTTCTAGAAACAGTGACTGGAGATATAAAAGCGCCGCGACTGTCAAAGCGGTGACAGCTGCAATTTGAGAACTGTTAATTGTGTGTGTGCAGCTGTGTAGTGGACCTTTGAAGTATACCGCAAGTGCATTCTTTTGTTTGTGTACGTGTGGTGAAGCAACGAGAGACCACTGTGTGTATAACACGTCATTTTAGAGCCTGTAAGGGGTGTACAAAGTGTGTTTTTACTGAAATAATGAGCACTTTAAATTTCTTCAAACAAGGCTTTTAATTATACGAACCCACAAAGTCACAATACAAATTATTTTTCGTCTGTGTTATTTCTGAGGCTCCATTCACTATTCCATTATTGGAACTGAGTATTGTAATCAGTTGATAATGCAATGCTTAGTAGCTCTAAATGCCAAGTTGAGTAGTTATTTGAATATACGGCTTAAAAGATTTCAGAAATCTATCTACTACAGACTATGTTCTTCAGGAAGTACTGGCGGATAGGATTAATATTTTTGTAAAGTAATGATTGAGAGATAGATAAGTAATTCAATAAATAATTCCTGTACACTGAAATCAATGTATAATATAGAAGCATGACATAAGATTTTATCATGAGACGGAATCGTTAGCTAAGGTAATGTAACTGTTGAGGCAAAGGCAGTTAGGGTTCCAATGAACTGATTCAGCAAGAAAGCCATCAGCCCTAGGTTCGGGTAATCAGGAAGGTACTAAGTCACGTAGGTAGTTGCTAGAAAGGTTTCAAATTTTGCCAACTGCACGAACTTTGCTGTGACTCAGATGTAGGTGGGCTTAGAAGTCGATAAAATATGTTTATTTATAAAATTGTGTCTTTGCATTCGTATTTAGTCTTACAGAAGTTGTTACTGTCATCAATTATCGGCGGTTCATAGCGCCTAAAGGCTGTGCTTGGGCTATAAACACTTGTAGTTTGCCATCCCAGACAGATTCTTAGCATTTCAAAGAATCACGCCAACTTACACTTTCTCAAATAACCGGCAAGTTACTTCAAATAGTTTACACTGGGCGACAATGAAAATGTTTCGGCCTTAAAAATAGTGAATTTACATGTATTTCCATCTGCCGAATTCAAAATTCACCATAAAAATGATACATTAGCTCTTGTTTTGAAGATAAAGTGACATTTCATTTTTAGAGAGAAAATTTTAAATTTGGGGGATTTTTTTGGGAGTTGGCACCTATCAAATAACAAAAGACAATCAGAGAGAAATTTTGGAAATTAAGTGAATGCAAAAGTTAAGGAAGGCATTTTTGTCGGACCACAAATAAGATTGTAAGGGATTCTGCATTTGACCATATTTTGGAGGGGAAAGAAAAGGAAGCTTGGGAAGCCTTCAAGGGTGTTGTTCATGGATTTTTAGGCAACAAAACTAGAAGCATTTGGTGACAGTGCTCCTGCAAAAATACCGTAATCTTGGATGCTACATGTCTCTTAAGATCCATTTTCTCCACTCCCACCTATACTTTTCCCTCCTAGTTGTGGAGCTGTTGAACATGGGGAGAGATTCCATCAGGACATTTCTGTTATGGAACAAAGATATCAGGGAGTTGGAATGAAGTAATGCTTGCGGATTACTGTTGGTCTTTGTATAAGGATTCTGCGGAACTCCATCACAAGAGGCAAGCTAACAGACGACGAAGCCAATAGGCCACCACATGATTCTCTTCAGACACGACTATCTGCGACGTATTTTTCCAGCAATTTAGAACTCTTAGCATGTAATTACCAGTCTAAAAAAATCAAATGCACTTGCATTGTTGTTAACATGTATGTAATTAAAATGTATCCTTTTCTCTCAATCCGTTAATATGTAATACTTCCACCTTGTGTATAACAGAGAAACTAGAGCTAATAAAATTTTTTCATTGTCATATTTGTTTTTCTCAACCCAAAATTAGTAGGAATTGCCTCATGAAGTGCTCGAAACATTCAAAAATTATTTTTGTTGCCCAGTGTTATCAGGCTCCCTTAAATTTATTAGTTAACTTATCCGTTGTTGTCCACTCTTATACCCACCCATGTATACCTTAAAAAAAGAAAACAAAACTTGTAGTTCACCACTGGAACAGCTGGCAGCGGATTCTTGGAATACCGAGATATCGGAGAAGGCGACAAAGGTATCACACAAGAGAACTCGCATCAGCTTTAAAGCGAATACTAATGAGCGGAATATGAAACCGAAAGATCCTGCAGACGGAAATGTAGAGCTAACAAAGACAACGTCCTCAATCTCTGCTTATAGATAACACTATTTACTAAATCATGTAATCTAATTGTGTGGTTATCTGTGTTTTGAGCTAGCTGGTCGAACTTGTAGGGTTGTACTTTTGAATCTTGAATATTTGTACGTTTTCATTAGCTGTCCCAAGTTCATTCTTTTGACATTATGTACATTCCGTACACATATTTTCGTGGCAATCCTTTTAATGTACATTTCAACTAAAAGCTCGATTCATCTGTTTATATATACATCAGAATCTCCTCCGGACCTTCTTAAACATGTATATATCCATAAGTACACATACATGTCTGTCTGTGCTTTTGTTTTATATATTGATTTATTCCCCCAATGTATTGCAAAACAAGCACTGATAAAATAAACGTTCATCACTGAGCAGAAAAAAATTTGCATGGCATGGGCCATGGATACGTACGATGTTATACGAGCTCAATGAAGCCATTGTAGTCAGAGTTTTACCCATGTTTATGATGCAGAACTACCAAACACGTGCTATCCTAACAGGCAATAAACTTCCTGTTGTGTGAATAGCAGCGGCACTTGAGTAGAAGCTCTCTCAGTGTTTCATACACTACAAAAGCTGACGCAGCAGAAAGACGTGGGAACACAGTATCCCTTGGACACTTGAGCGGCATATATTTTGTGGGAATATAGCTTCCCATGACTCGTAAAAGGGTTTCGATCTGCGGCTTGATCGTAGACAATCTCGCACCAGATGTCCCTGGTTGTCGCATATCCAACAAACGTCTCTGGGGAGATCACCGATGATGTTAGGATGATCCTCTATCCCCAATCTACCTAATGCGCCTTATCTTCAAAATGGGGGAAGCCGTGACCTTGGCCGCTAGCTGCTTCCTCCTGAAGCTGGTGCTAGTCACTCCATCTGCAGACATCATCCGCTCCTAGACTCCGCCTTTCGGAACGCTAAGCCGTCTGCTTAGGTCCTCCAGCACTTTTCTTCCTCCTTTCCGACTAGCGCTTCCTCGTCCTTTTGTATGCCAGCCGATTCGTCAGCTTTGGTTTGCATCTTCTCCATTCCGGATTTTGTTATGGTCATCTTTATCTCTACTACCCACGATTCCATTTCCATCGGCATCTTCATCATCTCAGATTTCATTTTACTCATTACTGTTGACGTATTTCCCCTATTATGCGTTTGATGCAGCTGTAAACCAATTTGACTAAATGAAAACACCAAGTTAAATTCATTCATTCAGGTCTCATTGTATATGACAACCCCTAGTGGTTTACCGGGAAACATTACGAGTCAGTTGGAGAATTTAATATCATGTCCGCCTGTTGGCCATAGTAGCTCAGTGGTTTAGAACAGCCGGACGGAGACCGGGAGATCCGTGGTTCAAATTTCCACTATGGCATTGAATTTTTCATTCTAGCTCTACTCATCCAAAACTTTACCTATACATGGCTAGTGTGGGAAAAAAGATTATTTCCTTAAATTCATTTTGTCACTAAATTTGCATAACACAGATTTAATTACGTTTTACTGCTGTTTAGATTTGACCGTGAAGATTTCCGCAGAGCTAATGGTTACTAGCTCACGTTTTATCTTAGCTTCTCGACGCTCACAGAACCACTCACTCGGTTGCCACTAACTACTGGCCGAGCGCTAATGCTCTCTGGCTTTAGCGCTCCTTTATATATCCCTGGTACGACAGAATGTTCTAGACGTACATCGAAGATGAAGTCTCTGGAATCGGTTAAATGGGAAATAATCTCGGCCATAGCAGCATACTACATACTTCTTGTCTTTGAAGGACCCATTATTGCGTTTCACGGGTGGCAAATAACAAAGACGGAGGGTTAGGATGATTCACACTCAATCCCTCTGTAGCAGGTATTCGCAAATGTCGTGACAATACTGACGATTCTTCTGAAACAGTGGGTTTCTGTTTCTTTCATCTCATAGCAACATGAAGGTTTTGAAAAGAAAAGCGCAAAAGTATATTCTTTGTAACTCTTTGGTTTCTTGATAGTAATTTTGAACATGGATATCCCTGGCGGTACCAATCATTGAACTGTATCTTACATCGTTTAACAAAGACGAGGAATATCGAACCATGTGTAATTATTAGAATCCATTTTTCATCTGAGCTAACAAGCGGTTCTTTTGAATGTGACTTCCTGTGATTTGCATGGTGAAACCTGAGAACCCGTTCTATCCATCCAACTACCGATCCAAAAATCTCCTTTCCACCCTCGAAAGTGCTCGAGATCTTGGTTCTAAACAGCTTGTTCCCGCTACTGGGCCACAGCCAAGCCTTTCCTAACCGTCAGTTCGGGTTTCGTCATGGATACCAGACAATTCAACAGCTGCTACGGGTGGTGGAGGAAGCCGTCCTGGAGTTCCAGGAAGGTGCCTTCACTGCTGTGGTGTCGCTGGATGTCGAGAAGGCCTTCTAAACGCCCTGGCACGCCCGTCTCCTGTATAAATTTATCCAAATGGGACTATACACAGAGATTCTAACATTCTACACAGCTTTCCTTTAAGCATTCCTTTAAACTTTTCTTCTCAACAAATCTGTGCTATTCCCAAAGCTTTAAAGCATGTACATGGCAGATCTCTCAACTCAGCTGAACGTCGAAATGGTCTAGTATGCCAACGATGTCCCACTGCTCTGCAAGGACAAATGCATTATCAGAGTCTTCACCAATTCACAGACACCTCCGCATCGTATAAGAGTGGTGTCAGCTTTGGTGTATGTCCGTTAAGCACCGCTCGGGTTCCAGGGGCAATTGCCTATGCTGGGTTTTGGTTCTATTTTTCTTCACCTTAAGTTGTACCTCTCATAGTCCCACTCATCCTGCACGCCTGTGAGATCCGGGGGCATGACTGCAGACAGTGGGCTGCAATGGCTACAAGGAGCGCAGAATAGATAACTCCAGTCTATTCATTCTGTTGGCCGCTCCTTCTCCCTGAGACTTCACGAAGCAGAAATTAGGCATCAAACTGCAAAATTGTACTCCAAATTACCACTACATTACAGCGACCTGGTTAATTATCTTGAAGATTGAAGATGCCGGTTCAGGCAATATTGGGTCCTCAGTATGGCTTGCGGGCATCCGAGGTAACACCGAGGTAAGTCCATACAACAACAAAAGCTGAGTTCCACATTTAATCCAGCCAAGATTTGATTGGCCTTAAAATTTTATTCCCATACAATAAAAATTTAGATTATTACTTTTAATCACACCCACCAGGGTGCTATGGGCTTTGCATCCTGAACACAGATACAGAAGAGTAACGTACCTACCTTATAAACCTCTTCCCACATAAAACCAACAATTCTACCTAAATGTCTCAAAACAAAAATCTAAATTACTGAAGGAGGCATGCAACAACAACACTCTGGCTTTACATAGCCTGCCTGCACCTCGATTGATCAGTGGGTCAGCTTCCTGTTTTATAATGAAAAAAAAAGTTTCGGACTGCAAGTAACAGTAAAAGTGTTTGAGCACCCTGAGAATCCCAGGGTGGTTATTCTGAAAGTATACTGTTGGAGCAGCAGGTCGACCACTTCGTTTGAGACAATATTTCAAGTTAACAATGGATGATGATGATTTGTATATAAGGGCACTCAACTGCTTGGTCATCAGCGCCCTTACAGAAACTAATTCATGGCAATAGCCAGATATAAATTACTCAAAATTTAAAAAACAAAACCAGATCAAAACAAAATGACAATAAAATAAATAAGCCCAAATGGATAAAACAAAAACAATAAAAAGCTATAATTACCAATAAAATAGGAAAAGGCATAAAAATTACTACTTTCAATATCAACTTGCCATGACAAAAGCTACCTGCCCAGTGGTGGTCGAATCAATTTGTTGTTCCTTTTCTTTGGGGCTGGACTAGCACTTTCAGCAGGTTTTCCCTACATTTTCCTCGCTGTCTTTTGGGCAGTGAGGACAGGATCTACCCGCTCCACATCCTCAATGGAGAAGGACGGCTTCCATACTGGTAACTTCGAATCGAGTCTCTCGAAATGATCGGAAACTGCGACCGGCGAAGATGAAAGTCGCCGATCGGCATCTTCTCCAGATGATCTCTCAGATGTTGACAGAGGAGATGTTCACGGACTTTTGTGCTGGCTAGCTTTCCTTTCACTGGTCTAACTATTTTCCTTAAGGAAGTCAGTTCTGTCATATGAGGTCTTAAATTTCCTTGGCAATACATTATATATTACCGGTTCACATGTTCTTGAAGTAAATGCTTTCGGCGGTGACTTGACTGAATCCTTCTTCTTAGGACTGGACTTGGTCGGCGCGCTCACTGTTGTTCGTGCTGGTGTTTGTTGCTTTGTCTGTGATCTTGGTGTAATTGATCTTCCGGATATTACTGCCCCGTTTACATCGCTGGTTTGTGTTGCAATATGACGTCTAGGTACCGGCTTAGCTGCAACTGCACAATGGAGCCATCATATTACTATATTTGGCATGGTAAAGCTAGGCCTGGCATTAGCTGCAGGAAACAAGGTATGGAAGGGAGCCAATTACCTGTAACTTTGGTTCCAAATCTGTCTTTGTCTGCTCTACACTGCATGACATATGTTACAAGACTTGTATGACTACGTCAGACAGCTAGAGCTACTTTTGATAAACATCTCTCTCTCTCTCTCTCTCTCTCTCTCTCTCTCTCTCTCTCTCTCTCTCTGTATACAATGGTGGACGATGCTACACTAGCACGAAAGTAGCTCTTTTCTAAGCAAGTCAGAAACCTCCAGAATGTTCAGCAGTTATCCACTAGAAATCATGTAAATTTTCCTACTGACATAACCCTCTGGAAAATGACTTGCGATAATTTCTAAAGCCAATTTCACTGAACCTCTTAATAATTCTGTTCTAAAATCCCAAGACTTTTAAACTTATACCTATTCATAATACTTTCATTGTATCAATTTTTCTGTTTATAGATGTTAACCAGTCTTATTCTGCTGTCGGTGCTGCTATCCTGCGATGCTGCACGGATCTTAGTGATGCTGCCTAGTCCTGTCCGCAGTCATTATGTCATGGTGGAATCTTACATGAAGGCTCTTGCTGCAAGGGGACATCAACTGACTATCGTCACACGTCACAAACAAAATGAGCGTATCATGAATTCCACTGAAATCCTGATTACTGAAGACATTGATCTATTTATTAATAACAAAGGTTTATCATTTGAGTACTTGAAGAACTACAATCGTATTGTAAATATTATTGGATTAGGCAAACTTGGAGTTGAAACGTGCAAAGCAACACTCAAAGACAAAGCTTTCAGACAAATGGTGGCAGATCCAAATGTACATTTTGATGTCGTAATCAACGAGATTTTTAATACCGATTGCTTCCTTCCACTGGCGCATCACTACGGTGCTCTCAGCATACTAGTAAACACATGTGTTATGTTTCCTTGGGGCAATGATCGCATAGCCAATCCAGATAACCCTTCATACATACAAAATCTTTTCTATGGATACACTGCTCCGATGACCTTCAGTGAACGTCTTATTAACACCCTAGCATTGCTGTTTCATAAAGTCATGTATCACTTTTTATATGATATGCCTTCTGAGACCTTAGCCAGAGAGTCTTTTGGAGACTCCTTCCCACCTCTTCAACAACTTGCAAAGAACACAAGTCTGGTTCTTGTCAACAGCCATTTCTCCTTGAGTGGCGCACGACCCATTGTTCCTGGAGCTATAGAGATTGGAGGTATTCACATCACCAAACCAAAACCATTACCTAAGGTAAGTAAATAAGAACTGCATTTGTTATGTACAAAACCTCTTGAGAATTGACAGAGGATATGAACACAGAGTAAAGTTTATATTGTGACTTTGTGGGTTCGTAGAATTAAAAGTCCAATTTAAAGAAATTCAAAATGTTCTTTATTTCCATAGAAATACACTTTGGTCAACCCTTACAGTAGCAGAATTACATAACGTACACAAATACAGCCTCCAAGATCGTCTGCCACAATCACAAACAAAAGAGCTCACTTTCAAAACACAGCTGTACACAGACGGTTCTCAAGTTCCATTTTGACTCTCTCCTGGCGAGTCCGGCTTCCTTATATCCTCTACTCATATTTCTAGACGTTTCTGGAATGCTCTGTAACAAACAAGAAATCAAAACTTCTAGTCAGCTATCTGTCTCTTGATGTGTTTCGGCAAGCTTTTATCTCTGTGCTGCACTATCTGTCTCTTTGTGAGCTTCGGCCGCGCCTCCTCGCAACAATGCGGTCGGCAACAATATGAACATAAGGTCAATTTGACCAAGCTTCTGTGCTACAGTAATTTTAATGTATCACTAAAAAGCATATATATAACATTTTTCTTTTTAAATAAAAGTTTATACAAAAGATGCTCATAATGGTGGCTACAAGTTCTGTCTAAGCACCCATAACTAACTACCTTATTATTTTTGATATTCCAAGAATTCTGTCGTTGTGTTGCATTAGATGCTATGTATGTCAACATTCTTCAAATCGCTGGCAAATAATTCCCAAGATATGACAAGATCTTAAATATGAAATAGATATTCCGCATATATAAGTTTAATGAGCTGAGATAGAAGAACAAGCAGGTGAACACACTGGTACCCCATTGGACTCCATTTGTAAGTAACCTTTATTTCCATTTCAGTTACAAGTTATTATACATTTACATATTTATTACTACACTGAGTTGCTGGTTACCCTTGGGCCCAATAGACTCAAACTCTGAGGTTGTCGAGCTAATGGGTCCCTACTGGCAACTTATCTAAAATACTTCATCATCATTTTCATCATATTTACTTATCTTCCTCAACCATTTGGCTCTTACTTTGCCCAAAAGGTTCCCAATTTCAATTAAATTTTTCCTAGTTCTTACACTCATTAAATTCAGTGCTTGAATTTCTTTTGGTAGTCTTACCCATTTTATATTCTCCCTAAGCAACCTAGTTTCTTCACATTCTAAAAGAAAATGCCATTCTTTATCCCTTTGGTGACACAATGGGCATTTCTCCAGATCCCTCCCTCTTCCCATACCCTTCAGTTTTACCACCCCTGTTCTAGCCCATGCAAATCCTTCTCTTGCTGCTTTATCACAAATATCAATGTATTTTTCTCTGTTCCATATCACTTTATCTCTCTATAAATTTCCAGTGAGATTTTCAAGCTGAAGCTTCCTAACATTTCTTGCCTTTCAATATCTTCTGTTCTTAACCTAAGTTATTTCCAAAATCCACTTTGCAATAATTACCTGTTTTCCCACATAACACCCAACCCTATTTTAAACAATATTTCCTTTATCTTATTTAGCCACGAATCTTTCTGATTCAGTCTTTCCTGTACTATCAAACATTGACGCAGAATATTCGGCTCTTCTAAACTCCTAATTCTCACCCAATATTTTAACACTCTTTCCACCATTATCCCTCTAGTTCCCAGTCTTCCCAATTCTGCTTGCACCACTCCATTTGGTGAAGCTCGTGATAATCCCAAAACTTGTTTGCAAAAATTTCTATGTATCACATCCAAACATCCAAAGACATCCAAACCCCATACTCTACCCCATAGAGCATTTTTGCTTCTACTACGGCTGTGTAAATTCTCTCCATTTGTTTTATTTGCATTCCTGGTAATTTATCTAGGCATGCTTTAATAGCTTTTAATGCAATTTTACCTTTTGCCCTTGCCATTCTCTTCTGCTCTTTCCAACCTCCATTACTGTTTAATCGTACTCCTAGATAATTAAATGTATTGATCACCTCAATTTCTTTTCCTTGCCAGTACCATTTCTCCTCTTTTATTAACTTGTTGCCTTTCTTAAATACCATAATTTTGGTTTTGTTTACATTAAGGCTCCATTCCTTACAAAATTTATCTATTGCTCCAATCGCTCTATCTATTCCCACTTTGGAAATAGCTCCTGCTACTAAATCATCTGCAAATAGCAACCCAGGTATTTCCCTGTTATTAATTATTGACACATGCCTATTTTCCATTCTAATTGCATCTAAAATATCATATATAAACAGATTAAACAGTATGGGGCTCAACTTACAGCCTTGCCTCAATCCTATATTATTCTGAATGAAACTTGTTACTTTATTATTTGTCATCTTTATAAAAAACTCATTGTCTGAGTATATACTTTGTAACCTCTGAATAAATCTGCTACTCATTTCTATTTTATTCAATTTGTACCATAGTGCTTCATGATTTATTGTATCAAGGGTCTTTTCAAAGTCAATAAATAACATATATACCATCCCCCTCTTATCTGCTAAATATTTACTTATCAACGTCCTTATCACAAAGATATTATCCACTGTTCTCCTGTCTTGTTTAAAGTATTCTTAGAAATCTGATAGCTTGCTCTTGTCTTCTGCCCACTTTTGAACTCTCTCTGCCAAGACTCTAGTATATATCTTACCTAACACAGATAATAAGCTGATTCCTCTATAATTTGCAGGATTATCTAGCTCCCCTTTATTCTTAAATATTGGCACAACCATTGCTTTTCTCCAACTACTTGGAACCTTACCATCTTCAAATACTTTATTTAGAATTCTCACTAGCAAACTTAATCTATTTTCGTTTCTACTCCATGCCCTGGAATCCCATCTATACCACATGCTTTATTCCTTTTTAATCATTTTATTTGTTCCCTTAATTCCTCTATTCTTATCCTACTGTCTAATTGTTGGATTTCTCCTATATTATCCAATTCTCAAACACCTTGTCTCCCCTCTTTTATCCCTAAAAGGCTTTCAAAGTACCTGCACCATGCTTCTGAACTTATGTTGCTTTCCCTAGTTCTACCCTTATAGGTTCGTTTCACTAAGGACCAAATTGCCTTTGTATCATTCATTTTTATTGCCTCTCTCATTTTCTTACACATATTTTCCTCCCAATCTTTCTTTTTAGCTTCCATGAGGTGCCTGTACCCCCATCTTTAAATTATAAAATTTTCTTTTTCTCTTATGTCCCCTGTTTGTCTCCATTTCCTTAACCCCCTTATAACTCTCTGCTTTGCCTTGCTACACTCTTCATCATACCAACCTCTTCTAATATTTGGTTTATTTATCACTCTCATTTTTGCCCCTGCCTGTTTCAACTCCTCTAATTTGATTACAGTTTCCTCAATTTTATTTTCTCTCAGCATTTCCTCTATGCAAACTACTCTTAACATATAAAAATTATTTGTGGTTGGTTTATTGACACTCGTCACTTACTTTTTCATATATTTATGAGAGACTAGTTTCAAAGGCCCTGGCCTCCATTTTCAATCTCTTCCCAACTGGCATCTGTTGTTGTCTGCTCTCTCTGGTGGTGGAACTATGAACTTTTTTGTCAAATTATCTACTGGCGGGATTTCAAAGTTCATTACGCAATCCTTATTTTTCCAGATGAATATGTTCTCCCATGTTGTCAATCTATTTTGGTTTATCACTCCTTTTAATAATTTTGGATTTGGATCAATGTCATGGTTTTCATTCCAAAAATGAAATGCTACTGCTGACTTGTCTTCTTGTTTCAATCTGATGTTTCTAAAGTGTTCTTTGACTCTGGTTTTTAAATTTCTTTTTGTTTGACCTATGTAGCATTTTTCACAATTCTTACAATTTATTTGGTATATTCCAGATTTGTTACCTGAAGGAATTTCATCTTTTGTTTTTGAATTTAGTAATTTTAAAATTGAGTATCTATTAGTAGGTGCCAAGATGATATTATGTTCCTTGAATATCTTTTTAAATTTATTAAATGTTTTTGGATGATATGTGAATGAACTGAATATGCTGTTGCTTTCTTTTTCTTTAATAAATGTGGTTGCTTCCTTAATGGTTTTCTTTAGTTTAGATTTTCTAATTTTCTTCAACACCAAACTTTTGTTGTATCCGTTTTCTTCTGCTATGTGTATTATTGCTTTTTGTTCCTTGAAATATTCTTCTTTTTCCATGGGTATGTTGACTAGTCTGTGTGTAAGGCTGTTTATTATTGCATGTTTATGTGTAATTGGGTTGTGGCTATTATTTTTTATATAATTTTCTGAATGTGTTGGCTTCCTGTAAATTCCAAATTTTATTTTTGTATCATTCCTGATGATATTTAGATCCAAGAAAGGTAGTTGTCCATTGATTTCCTTTTCTATTGTGAATTTGATAGTCCTTTCTTGCAGATTGAGTAATTTTAATGCATCATCTAAATGTTTACTTGGTACAATTGCAAAGATGTCGTCAACAAATCTATACCAAACCTTGAAGATCAATGGGAAGGACTTTTTAATTTGTGTTCCAAATGCACTCATAAATAAGTTAGCCAAAAAAGGTGAAAGTGGATTGCCCATTGATAATCCTGATTTCTGCTTGTAGTGTTTTCCATTAAAGCTAAAGAAGTTTTGTTCAATGCATATTTTTGTTAGAGAAATATATTCTTCTGCTTCTATTGCTTCCATATCAATTGTAGCTAGCCATTTTTTTAACACAGTCTGCAATTTTTCTGTTGGTATGCTTGGAAATAAAGATGTGACATCAAATGAAACCAGTCTGTCATTTTTGTCCAAATTTATATCTTTGATTTTTTCTACTAAATCTAAAGAGTTTCTTAAATTTGCACTTTCAAATTTTGGAAAACTATTAAATTTACTTAGTAACCATTTGGCCAAATTATATGTGGGGGCATTTATGCTACTAGTAATAGGTCTCATGCCTTTCCCTGTTTTATGAATTTTTGGCAGCACATATACTCTTGGTAATGTTGGATTATCTACTTTAATTTTGTGCAATTCTTTTTTGTTGATTATTTTGCTCTCTTTTAACATATTTGACTGGTTTCCCAACTCCTCCATAAATGTTACTGCTTCCTCATCCCTCCATTTATATCTATGAATTTTTATTCCATTCTGCTCAGAGCATAATTCCTTTTCCTTATCTATACCTCCAAATACTGCCCTGAAAGAAAAATGGTTACTAGAAGTAGCTATATTTAGGACCTCAAAATCTTTACAGTATTCATCTAAATCTGCTGAATATAGAATATAATCTATTACACTTTGACCATTTCTATTCATAAAAGTAAGTTCCCCTAGACTGTCATTTCCTTTCACCCCATTGCACATCACCAAATCATTCTCCTCACAAAACTCTATTAGTTTCTTACCTCCATTGTTAATACATTTATCTTTGCTACTTCTTTTCTCCCCCTCTTTTCTTAACCCATTTAATTCCCCTTCAAAATCTATTAACTGCAATTGATTTTCCCCCACTCTTGCATTGAAATCACCCATTATAACACATCCTTTATGTATGCCTCTGTTTAATATTTCTTCCATGTTTTGTCTCATCTTAACAAATAACTGTAGGTCATAGAATTCTGAGGTATTTGGCGGGTTATACACTATTGCCACATACACACTTTCTCTCCCCCATACTCCACTTAACACACACCACACAACTGACTTTTCATCTAATTCATTCAATTGGTCTCTATTTGTATGAGAATTTCAGATCTAAAATCACTAAGACAGATGAGTAAAATGAGGCTGTTCTCGGTAATACATAAACCACATGAAGTTGTAACAGTCAATATAGGATCTTAATTAAAAAAATAATGTTCTTACATATTTTACTTGGATTGTTCACAAAGGGATTATTCTGGATGTATTGTTATTTAAGTTGTACCTTGCTGCTTATTGTCGAATGCATTTTGAAAATGAAGCATTGGCCTCAAAGCATATATACCTTCAAAGTATGCATTGTCACAAGATATGGAGAGGTTACTTGGCTGACAATAACAATAAACAAAATAGGAAAGCTACCATGGGAAACATAGTGTATTGAAAAGCAGCAATTGCAGTTTTTATACCTGATCAACATAGACAGACTTATGCATCATCCGTAGAATTTAGTAACAGTGACGTAAAAATTAATTGGAAAAACTATTTGTAGTTGGAAATTAATTGTTCTTTCACACTAGCCGTGTGTAGGACGCACTATGAAAGGGTAGAGCCAGAATGAAAAATTCAATGCCATAGCCGGGATTTGAACCACGGATCTTCTGGTTTCCGTCCAGCCGCTCTAACCATTTGAGCTACTATGGCCAACGTGCCAACATGACATTAAATTCTCCAGCTGACTCGGATCTTCTGGTTTCCGTCCAGCCGCTCTAACCATTTGAGCTACTATGGCCAACGTGCCAACGTGACATTAAATTCTCCAGCTGACTCGACGAGGTTCAAATCCTGGCTATGACATTGAATTTTTCATTCTGGCTCTACCCTTTCATATTTGTAGTTGGTTTATTGACACTTTGTCACTTAGATTTTTTTAATATCGGGGGACTAGTTTCGGAAGCCATTGCCTCCATTTTCAACCTCTCCCTTCCACCACCAGAGAGAGGAGAGCAGACACTAGTTGGAAAGAGGTTGAAAATGGAAGCAATGGCTTCTGAAACTAGTCCCTCGATAATATAAAAACGTAAGTGACTAAGTGTCAATAAACTGACTACAAATAGTTTTTCCGATAGACAGACTTATTTGACATCATTAATTCATCATAAACAAATACTCATATAATTCCAGATATATGTTATGAGGACACCTTTACATTATTGAACTTAATGTATGCAGTAGCTATTCCCATTGTACCTATTAAGAAATACACAATAAAGTCATTTCTACAAATAGATACCTTGAAAACCACAATGTGGACCAAAGAATAAGCATTTTTAAGAACATGTACAAGAATGAATAGAGAAAATTCATGTGAGTGTACAATAAACTTTCTCTTTTTATATTTTATTACATTAATTCATATATAGTAAGAGATAATTCAACATTTTTGCAATTTTTAGCACTTGGCAGATTTTCTGAATGGAGCAGAGCATGGAGTGATTTACTTTAGTATGGGTTCAGTGCTACGATCTGAAACACTTCCCCCAGAGAAAAGAGATGCATTTCTACAGGCCTTTGCAGAGCTTCCTCACAAAGTTCTCTGGAAATGGGAGGCTGATGTCTTGCCTGGGCAGCCAGATAATGTGAAGACCGAAAAGTGGGCACCCCAGCTGGATGTTCTATGTGAGACATTTACACCTTTTATTAGCTTACTGCTCATAGATATGTTCAGATGCTTTAATGTGCCTTAATATGATTCAAAATGAAACATTCTCTCCCTTTGAAAATCCATACAGACTTCTTAAATTATAACTACAATTTCAAAAATCTTGCTTTTCTACCCTTTAAATATAAGGAATATTTGTGCAGTTAGAATTCGAGCTTGGTATGCCATTTTGTTATACACTGTAATACAAAATAGTAAACGTTTACACAGCAATGGATCACTGAGTTACTCAAATGATTATAAATACTTCAATGCCATGGCCGGGATTTGAACCATGGAAAACAGGAGATTCGTGGTTCAAATACCGGCATTGGTATTGAATTTTTCATGTTGACTCTATCAAAAATCTTAGCCTATATACGGTTAATGTGAAGAAATGATTAATTTCCATCAGTTAACTAAAATAATAAGAGTTAAATGATGAAGCCTGGGACTTAAGTACTTACTATAGTAAGTTGCCACAAACAGTGTATCTCGAATGTGAGAGCCCCTAGTGGTTTACCGAGGAAATATATGTGTCAAATGGAGAATTAATGTCAGGACGGCATGTTGGCCATGATAGCTCATGGATTAGAGCGACTGGATGGAAACCAGGAGATCCATGGTCCAAATCCCGGCCATGGCATTGAATTTTTCATGTTGACTCTATCAACATCTGCTGAACTGCCGAGCCCCTCCCGTCGGTGAGTTGTTTGGATTGGGATGGACTCGAGGGGGCAGTGTGTTCCTGACACCTGCGGGAAATTGGGTACCTCCAGCCAGGCTACGGCCGCCAGGAGGGGGTAGAGGGTTGCCTTACAAGTCCCGGGTACTAGCCTGCAGAGCTAGTAGAAGGTGTGCTAGATCACCAGGCGACCCCACCAAGGTTTTCGGTAGTCTTCCCTGCAGGGTTGATGCGCGTAAGTGGCATATCCACTTCCATCCCGTCTTGACATTGTTGTCGATGCGGGGGGGGGGGGGGGGGGGGGCTTTTTAAGAAATCAGATATTGACCTATGGAAAGAGCCCTGGAGTTATCCATCGCTCCTGGGTAGAAGGAGGCCAGGGTCTTCAGACTTTTGGGTAGATTCTCTGTGCATAACTGTTGACTCTATCTCTCACAAACCTTAGCCTATATATGGCTAGTGTGAAGAAATGATTAATTTCAATCAATTAACTAAAATAGTAGTTGAGTTATTAAATTTTAGATGAGTCGTATTTCGTATTTCTTAGTAGTTGAGTTGTTTAACTAAGTTATTAACATGTAAATTTGCTTATTTTAGGCCACCCCAAGGTCAAAGCGTTTATATCCCATGGAGGTCTGATGGGAACTTTGGAGGCAGTATATGCTGGAGTTCCTGTAATTGGAATACCCATGTTTGGAGATCAGTATGCCAATGTGAATAACTTGGTGGCACATGGCACAGGTTTCTATCTTGACTACCACAATATTACAAAGGAAAGCGTCCTTGAAGCCTTGAAATTGCTTTTATATGATCCAAGGTAGGTCCTTCTTTCTTTCACTCTTTCAATTTTGTTCTTTCTTTTTCTCACTCTTTAATCCTGGTTAGCTAATATCAAAATTATGCAATGGTAACTTCTGATCTGCATAAACTTTAAGAACATGAAATGGCTAACTAAGATAACAGCATAAACTCTTATATATATATATATATATATATATATATATATATATATATATATATATATATATATATTTGTGTTACAGATCATAGAAACAATTGTCACATTTACAAACTAAAGAGTTTAGTAGTTTTTGTTGTCATCTTTCACTATCTCAGAAGCTTAAGTATAATGCATAATTTTTCATTCTCATGATATCCCAAGAGCAAGTGTCTACTTGTGGGAAATGGTATTTGATTTTTTTAGGGAAAATGTTTTCTACATTTTGATATGTGAATGTTTCACTTGATACAGTTTTTTTCACTGTTTAAATGACTTTATGGCAGGTATAGAAAATGTAAGTGAAGTGCTCCAAATAGTCTTTGTCTTTTGAATAATTCAAGAATTAACGTAACATTTATGAAACATATTTAAAGACATTTTAACGGCAATATAAAAGATTTAAAGTAATAACTGTAGGAAAAGCATATTGCAATTAGTTTTAGAACTACTCATAGAAAGTGTGTAAAAATAAAACACATTTAAATCAGCTAGGGTCAATACGTGGATGTATAATACACTTTCCTGATCTGGAAAAAACACATTAATCCAACAAAGGACAAAATTCCAGTAATAATTTAAAGCTTGTGCAAAAACGATAAAACAGTTTAAAAGATAAACTGCAACTTTCTTTATAAATAAGGTGCTGCTTAAAAATATTAATGCCTTTTATTTCTGTTTATATTGCATTTTTGGAGTTCCCTTTTGCCTGCCATAAGATCTGTAAACCTGGTTTCATGAATTATTTTATGTACAATTAATGTTGCTGATATGAAACATATCATGCCCATAGATGATAGTTATGAAGATATCACTAAGTATAAAAATTGAAAGAGGCATAGAGATAGTGAAGCACAAGTTAAAATAAAAGTGAATCAACAAGATATTGACACACATTCACTCAGTGTGAGTGAAGTAATGTGTCAATATCTTCTCAATTCACTTTTATTTTATACTTCACATTGTTGATGCGTGTACAAAGGTGATTTGATAAGTCTGGTGCATTTGCATGAAAGAATGGACATTTCTTTTGCAGCTTCATGGTTGGTAAGCTTAATTATTCAAGGGATCATAAAAGGAATTTCAGCAATGTACAGCTATCTACAATTCAGCAATTTACAGTTTAGTGTTGACAGCTACCTGAAATGGTCAACATGTCAACAGCAACTGAAAATGGAGAAAACTATGCTTCATGCTGTTATTAAACATTTTAATTTAGAGTTGAACTGCCACACAAACCAAAACAGAAATGAATGAAGTTCATGTAGACTCCGCCCCATCATTTAAGACCATTTATTTTTGGATGAATGAATTGAAATAAATGTCGGACAAGCACTAAAGACGAAGTGCGCTCCAAATGAGGTTACGACATAGAAAACCATTGCCAAATCCATGATATAAAAGACCACCAAATACATTTTTGTGGGATTATTGAGTCTGTAGACATCTCAAATGAGTGAATGCACAATATCTTGCACATAGAACTGGCTATGAAGAAGCTGTGTGCAAGATGGGATCTGCGATTTGTCACCGGTCTAAAGATAACGTTATGGCAATTAAAGTGATCCGTGGTCTAGCCTCAGTTTAAAGCAAAAAGGTACTCTCAGGGTATGCTTGGATATATAGTAGTAAGGATGACACTGATGACACTGGAATTCAAGTTAAAGACTTGTTTAATCACTGCTTCTCTTTATAATCACATAAAACACAAAGTTGCCAACTAAGGAAAACCAATCTATATCATTGGCGTAGTTACCGTATATGAAATGCAGATTAAGTGATACCATGTAGCCCGTTAGTTGCGCAGGAACAAATACGTTCCTTTTCGGATCATGTCTGTCCACCCAGACAGTCAGCCCAGCTGTGTCCGGTTCCTTACAAGCAACTCTGTTATTCACACCAAAATTCCCCTTCTCAAGTCAATCTTTTGTCACACGTGAACCTTTGTGTCTTTTATTACGACATTTACTAAAGAAGGGTCTAAGAAAACCACTTTACCCTTCAAATGTCGACCCTGGGACCGCCTGAGATGATAGCTTTTCCTTCACATCGTAAATTACTAAACAAAATCCTATTATTTGAAGCAAAGTAGTCGGATAACTGCTGATGATGGGGACAAACTGTTCTCCGAAACATGTCCAAGTAAGGATAATTTAAGTGATGTTTGTGTTTGAATTACCAACTCATTACTTTCAAACGAAATCTTGTTTCACATTTAACAAATATACCCCATGTTCGTATGTAATTTATTGAATCCCGAATTTCGGTATCAAATTGCTTACAGTGACCAAAACATATCCAGTACAATGTCTGGTTATGTTTAAATGCAATCCACAAGACCTTTTGCAATGATTTGTGACTGTTGATGAAACCTGGATCCATCATTAGAATCCAGAGTTAAAATGATAGACAAAACAATCGAAAAGGCTGATGAAAATGAACCAAAGAAGGCAAAGACCTTTTGTGAGCTGGTAGACGTTCACATTGTTGTCTGCCATCTTGAATAACGGTCTATCCAGAAGCACGGGTGATGAGTACTGTCTACCAGTAAAATGACACAGGTGCCACTGTCTACTGCATACAAAACCTCCAGCCTAGGCGTCCATTTAAACCTGAAAAAAAGAATTGTCCTAAATTGACTTGAATGACCTTCGTAATTATCAATGGTACTGTTTCTTCTGCTATTCAAAGTGAGTGCTGCTACTCATCACAACACTGCTTGCTTTATTATCAGTCTGGTATGAACCTTCAGGTATGAATCCAAGTGCTTCAGAATCTACCAAGGCATAAATTCTTATTCCATATTTAGATGGTTTTGATAATGTACTGGAAAAATTTACATCTTCTTTGGAACGCAGGTAGCATTTCAACATGTGTTGTGATTTCTCCTAATTAACAATTTATATGTCCCTGACAACAAATTCCTCAAATATTCTCTTAATGGGGACCAGATTATTTGTTTTCTTTCTATCCGCTCAATTGAAGTTTTGGAACAATAAAGCATGGAGAAGAATATAGAACCTGCAATTTGACATTACAGTATGAAAACATTCAAGAAATGTGGATTCATCAATACAAAGACTTTGAATATGACACGTGTTTTTCAAACCTGCCATGAATAGAAGGCCAATTAGAGCAGATATTTCATATGGAGCTATATCAGCACAGTCGCTTGATTGTGAATATTTAGTGGGCACTTTTTGGAGATATATGTAGTGCAATTTGTAATATGTAAAGTTGTCCCTTCAGTAAAGAATAAATTCCATGCATCTACAACAGAAGTAGCATTTTTTTGCCTCTTTTTTCTAGCCTGGGTGTGTTCTAACTATATTACGTCTAGATCTTTGAACTTTGGAGCATGGTAGATGCATGGACCATACCACGACCATACTGTTATTTTATTTTTTGCAGTATATGCCAGACCCATTAGCAGCAAATCATTTTCAATTTTTGAGTCATCTAGGGCCGATTGTCCTTAATCAATTATATAATTATATATTCAAAGGGTGCATAGAATTCACATTTATCTAATCTTTCTTCCTGGTTCAAATCACCACTGTCACCGGCAACAGAAGTACTAGTTTCACTCAGGGATGTTCAGGCAGGGATGCCTAAAATGTTAATGATGATGATGATGATGATGATGATGATGATGATGATGATGATGATGATAATGATGATAGTGGTAATAAGTTACCGAGCAGGACATAGCTGAAGCCCTAGCTACCACATTTGCTGCTACTAGCCAAACTGCCCGCTATGATGCTCTCTTCCTGCCTATTAAGGAAAAGGCGGAGCGGGTACCACTGAATTTTAATAGTGACTGCACCGAGCCGTACAACCAACCTTTTACAGCAGCCGAGCTCGCCCATTCTCTGGTGTTAGCAAAGGATTCTTCTCCAGGACCCGATGACGTACACTGACAGATGCTGCTACATCTTCCATCTGAGGCGCGATGTTTCCTTTTAAACATCTATAACCGCATTTGGCATGAGCGGGTTTTCCCTTCCTCCTGGCGAGAGGGTATTGTCATCCCCATCCCTCGACCTGGAAAGGACTGCACCCTTCCATCTAGCTACCGCCCCATTTGCCTGACTAGTGTCATCTGTAAGACCTTCGAGCGAATGATAAAAGCTCGGTTAAACTGGTGGCTAGAAAAACATAACCATCTGTCCAACTTGCAATGCGGTTTTCGTCGCCATCGCTCAAGTGTCGATAATCTAACACGCCTTGAGGGGTATATTTCCGATGCCTTTCTACTGAAGCAACATGCCGTGGGCGTGTTCCTCGACCTGGAGAAGGCCTATGACACCACTTGGCGGTACGGCATACTCCGTAACCTACATGGTTACGGCATGCGTGGTCATCTACCCGAGTTTTTTATGCAATTTTTTAAAACTTCGCCGTTTTCGTGTGCGCATAGGAAACACGATATCCCAGGAACGGATAGAGGAGAACGGTGTACCTCAAGGGTCGATTTTGAGCGTCCCCCCTTTTGCCGTAGCGATTAACGGCATCACTAGTGCCGTTCGAAGTGGAATTCCATCATCCCTCTATGTTGACGACTTCGCAGTCTATTATAGGTCTGCCAACATAGATCACATTGAGCGCCAACTGCAGCTGACCATTACCCAGCTAGCAGCTTGGGCGCTTCAAACCGGCTTCCGTTTTTCAGCTGCGAAGACGCAGTGTATCCACTTTCACCGCCTACGAGGTATTCACCCGCCTCCTGATCTTCATTTGAACGGCACACCCCTGCCATTTGTCTCGCACCTGAAGTTCTTGGGCCTCTACTTGGACCGACAGCTAAATTAGGAGCACCACATTCGTCACCTTCGAGCCTCTTGCGATCGTTCTCTTCGGGTGCTGAAGGTATTATCTGGAGCATCTTGGGGGGGGGGGGGCAATCGCACGGTAATGTTGAGGCTGTACCGCTCTCTGGTTCGGTCCAAGCTGGACTATGGCAGTTTTATTTATGGCGCAGCGACCGCCTCTAAACTTCGCCTTTTAGACACCGTGCATCACACTGGCATCCGCCTTGCCACAGGAGCTTTCCGCACCAGTCGAGTCGACTGCCTGTATGCAGACTCAGGCGAACCTCCACTCCATATTCGTCGCTCGCTGTTACTCTGCTCGTACGTCTCGAAGTTGGCAAGTTATCCCAATCATCCTTGTTTTAAACCAGTTCTGTGTCCAGATTTAGTCCACCGTTATATGCGCCCTGGTTCTCGGACACGCCCCATGGGAATAAGATTTCGGGATCTCCTACATTCCCATGGCCTCCGAATGCCTCGTGTGGAGAGATCGTCCATCTGCCCTTATCCTGCATGGCAGCTCGATCGTGCGGTGTTCGATCTCGCTCTTTCAAGCAACTCTAGACTCGCTACTCCACATTCGGTGTTCCAACAACTTTTTGCCGAACTATTGGGCCGTTACCCTAACTATGTTCCGGTCTTTACAGACGGTTCTCAGTTAGGTAGCGCTACGGGTTGCGCATTCTTCATTAACGGTGAGGCTCATAAATTTCGCCTTCTGGACTCCACTTCAGTTTTTTCCGCAGAACTGTATGCCATCTTCTATTTGCTCCTTTTTATTTGCAAGTTAGCTCCCGGCTCTTTTATTGTATGCACTGATTCTCTGAGTGCTCTTCAGGCCTTGCAACAGTACACTGCCGCTCACACCCTCGTTTTAAAAATACAGGCCCAGATCTCGCAAATGCTCAGGCGCGGGTACAATTTTGTTTTTACTTGGACCCCAGGCCATGTGGGGATTTCCGGAAACGAGGAGGCGGACGCGGCTGCAAAGTTCGCTTGCCGTTTGCCCCGGAGTTTAACAACTACTGTGCCATACAAGGATGTGCAACGTTTATTCCGTCGCCAACTCCTCTCTGCTTGGCAGCACTCCTGGACAGCTTTGAAAGGCACACAACTCCGGGCAATAAAGGAGAGCGTACAACCCTGGCTAACTTCCTGCAGGGATAACCGGCGAGCCGAGGTGATACTCACCCGGCTGAGAATTGGGCACACACGAGCTACTCATGGTCATTTGTTGAGAGGGGAACCGGCCCCAGTGTGTGCTCCGTGTGCCGTACGCCTCACTGTGCGGCATAGTTTACTCGATTGCCCGCAGTACGCCCGCGTTCGCCAGTCTTTGGGCTTGGGAGCTAACTTGCTCAGTATTTTAGGTGACGACCCAGTGGCCGTGGATAAGGCACTGCGGTTTGTTTTTAAAATCGGTTTTAATACACAAGTATGACTTGTATTTTATATTTGTTAATTTTAGAGCTTTTTATTAGGACAGGATGAGTTTTTATGTACTTTTAATAGTTGAGTGTTTTTATTTTATTTTAGCTTTTTAGCTTAATAGTGTAACTTTTAGGTTTTTAATTTTGACTTCGGGCCCAAATGACCTTGTTGTCGACGGGCCCTTAAACACCACACACTCACTCACTCACTCACTCATGTTAGAAAATGTTCCACAATTGATTATGATATCTAATGTTACCCTAAATTTGATTCTCAACAGCTGTGTTTAAACCTATGTTGAAAGAAACGTTAAAAGTATGGTTATTACATTGAGAAAATCAACTTGAAAAATTCAATGTCATGGCCGGGATTTGAATCATGGATCTCCTGGTTCAAATCCTGGCCATGGCATTGAATTTTTCAAGTTGATTCTATCAATAGAAAACCTTAGCCTATATACAGCTAGTGTAAAGAAATGATTAAATTTCCACCAATTAACTTAATAGTATGAGTTTAATGGTGAAGCCTGGAATTCAAGTACCTACTTACAATAGTAAGTAGCCACAAGCAGTGTATCTCGAATACGAGAGCCCCAGTGGTTTACCGGGAAAATCTATATGAGTCAATTGGAGAATTTAATGTCAGGATGGCATGTTGACCATGGTAGCTCTCAATGGGTAAGAGCGACTGAACGAAAGCCAGGAGATCCGTGGTTCAAATCCCGACCATGGCATTGAAGTTTTCAAGTGAACTATCAATCCAAAACCTTAGCCTATATATGGCTAGTGTAAAGAAATGATTAATTTCCACCAATTAACTTAATAATATATTGAGTTTAATGGTGAAGCCTGGGATTCAAGTACTTACAACAGTAAGTCGCCACAAGCGGGGTATCTTGAATATGAGAGCCCCAGTGGTTTACTGGGAAAATCTGCACGAGTCAATTGGAGAATTTAATGTCAGGACAGCACATTGACCTGGTAGCTCAATGGGTAAGAGCAACTGGGTGGAAACCAGGAGATCTGTGGTTCAAATCCCGACCATGGCATTGAATTTTTCAAGTTGACTCTATCAATTCAAAATCTTAGCCTATATACTGCTAGCGTAAGGAAATGATTAATTTCCACCAATTAACTTAATTTTTATTACATGTACATTTACTATAACAAAAAATGAAAATAAATATACCATGAGAATCTTTTCCATCCTGTTATAATGCAAACCGAAGGATATTTTTTGCAAATCACTATAAAATGTACCTGAATATCAATGATAATAATTCAAATGAGGGAAATTTTTTTTCAAACACAAGCTTCAAGCTAGGAAAATTGTGAACTGCACAACAATTGAATCCATTTGACGAGGAAACCACTTACAACTGTGCTGCAACTGCACTAAAAGGCATAAACTATTGTTGTGATTGTAGTTAAATCTAACTTAACTGTTTTACGGAAGCTTAAAAGCCAGCTAGTTTGAGCAGGAAGATTTTATCAGCAGTGGTTACCATAAAAGAAAAAGAAATTCAAAAGTATGAGCAAAATGCTCAAATAACAATAAATGATGTTTTATAAATACTGTTTGCTTTAAAAGTTCACAGTTAGTTTCTTCACAAGGGAAATGTTATTTGTAGCAATTTTGGAATGAAATACTTTCCGCATCTTATTTAAAGATATAGGCTTTCAATTTATAAAAATTGCTGAAGTTGTGGATAGGTTATAAATCTGGAGGACTGATCAGTTAAAACCACCATTTCAGATTCTGAGCTGCAAGCCACACCAATAATTTGAGAAATCTGATGTACATACATAAATATATTCCTAAACTACTTTTATGCTTTTCTTGGTTCATTTAGCAAACACAGTGGCATAAATTCAATGTGTTCTTTGATAACCAATAATGTTGCATGCTGTTATACATTATTTAAAGGTAAACAGGTAAAAGTACCCAGAAAAGGCAAAGTTTTTACTTGATACCCAACTATTATGATATGCAAACTGAACAGGATGGCTCAGACGGTCATCTCTGGCCCACATTTGGGAGGCTCGGGTTCAATTCCTGTGTCCAACCTACCTGACCCATGGGTTTTTTGGGGGTTTACTTGGGTTGCCAGGCTATTGCTGGGTAAGTTAATTACATCCCCCGAATTTCCTGTCCCTCCAGCTCATCTCCATTATCATTTCACATCATCTCTCATCTGGTAGTCTCTGGTTTTGGATAGAAGTGTCGGCAGGTGTCTCGGCCTTGCATGGCAAGATGATATGCTCTGAGTAAAACTTCTTCCTCTGGTAGGACAGTCTCCGGTCTCTGAACCCAGTCTGGTCGGGCCATTTTCAAACCACAGTTGGGTGAGCTGCCGGTTGTGCTGGCCTGTTGCAGTGCCAAATCCCCTCTGTACCGTAATCCAATTCAATCCAATTATGATATGCAAAGGCATGAAGAGCAAAGTTAAAAAGTAAATGAAGTAATACAAAATTGAATCGAGAATATATTGACACATTGCTTCACTCACACTGAGAAAAAGACATGTTTCAAGAGCTCTTGCTCCTATCCTCAGCTGATACTCGACTAGTGCAAGTTGTAGTTGTAGTGTGAGTGAAGCAATGTGTCAATATATTCTCGATTCAATTTTGTACTAGTTTGTGCTTCACTGTCCCTACGCTTCTTTCAAGTTTATACTTTAAATGAAGTAATGTTCTGTATTAAGAACTAATTTTTAATACTTTATTTTTGTGTTGCAGTTACAAGAGGAATGCCGAACAATTATCACAGTTGTTCGTTGACAGGCCACAGTCTGCATTAGATTCAGCTGTGTACTGGACAGAGTATGTAATACGACATAAGGGAGCACCACATATGCGTAGTGCAGCAGTGAACCTCACATGGTACCAATATCTACTTCTGGATGTCCTGGCATTTATTTTCTTTGTAGTTTTTATTTTACTTGGTATACTCTATTTCATGATCAGGAAATGCACGCAGAAACTGTTCAGTTCAAATCAACAACATACTGTCAGCAAGAAAAAGAAGAAGCACTAACATTTCACAATTCATAACATAAATTATACTCATGTACTAGTCGAGAATATCTCTAAATATATTTATCAAAAAGAGGACTGATTGATGAAACCTGGTAGATCAGTTAACTCTGTTTCATTGTTAGGATATAGTGATGGCTATTTATGAATAATTTGTTCAGAATAAAACATTAACTATTCCATTATGTTAAATTTAAAGGGAGTCGATTAATGACACTAAACAACACTTACTTTTAAATTTTCCCAGAACATGTTTCAGAGACTTTGCCTCCATCATCAATCGGACATTGACTGGTTCTCAGTAGTGTAGCTGGCGATATTTTGTCATGGGTCTCCTCTGGTGGCGGTTCAAGGAACTTGGTGAACAAATCTTTCTGGGGGATGTCGAAATTGAAGACTTTCTTCCTATTTTTTGAAATCTACTGAGAACAGTCGATGTCCGGTTGACGATGGAGGCAAAGTATCTGAAACATGTTCCAGGAAAATTTAAAAGTGTTGTTTAGTGGCATTAATTGACTCCCTTTAAATTTAATTTATTACAACACTGTTTTCAACACTTCCAAGAAAGAAATTGTATTCATTATGTGTTTGGAGGAATTTAGTAACAGTGACGTCAAAATTAATCGTAAAAGCTATTGGTAGTCGGTTTATTGACACTCGTCACTTACGTTTTTTTATATTATTGAGGGACTAATTTCAAAGGCCTTGGCCTCCATTTTCAACCTCTCTTCAACTAGCATCTGTTATCGTCTGCTCTCCTCTCTCTGGTGGTGGAACTATGAACTTCTTTATCAAATTATCTACTGGTGGGATTTTGAAGTTCATTATACACTCCATATTCATATGGAAAAATAAGGACCGCGTAGTGAACTTCGAAATCCCACCAGTAGATAATTTGACAAAGAAGTTCATAGTTCCACCACCAGAGAGAGGAGAGCAGATGACAACAGATGCTAGTTGGAGAGGTTGAAAATGGAGGCAATGGCCTTTGAAAGTAGCCCCTCAATAATATAAAAAAAGTAAGTGACGTGTGTCAATAAACCGACTACAAATAGTGTTTATGACTAACTATTCATTTTAAAGCAAATGGTGCTCAAACCCTTTGCATTTCTTTGCTCTTTGCCACAATATTCCTTCCACTTGCAGGTGACACCAGTTCTTTGTTATCTTGGACTCATGCTTTTAAACAACTAACATTTGATTATGCTTGTAACATGTGCCTCTTTAAACATCCCAAAAAAGTCAGGGCCGCTGTATATGGTTGACTAATGTCAATTTTAAACTTCGTAATGATCACAATTCCCACACTTTATTAACATACATATTGCATCTCACTTTCATTATTTCACGTTCTCCCAAAATGCTGGTTCTGCCTTGTTTGTATTTGTTTAAAGTATACGCCTTCTTGCACAAGGTCTTTGGAACAATGTGATTCTATATAATAGAACAGATGAACTTAAAAGAGTACAAAATTTCTGCCAGCTAATCACCTTGCTGACAACCCAAATGAAGTATATTAGACTGTGGGAAACAAACATTATTTCTTTCTGCAGTATGGAGATGGTGTGACATTACATACGCAAAGCCTTAAACCCTGGAAGTTTTCTGCTGCTGGGAAGAATGCTGACATCATGCAACAGTATTGCTCAGTATTTTGAAGCAGTATTGAGAAGAGATATAGTGAAAGCTTTTTCTTGAACTCATCAGCTTATTAAAACTATAATAATGCATGCACAAACTACTTTATTTGCACAACTCCCAGTTAAGTATCTGAATGAGTAAAGTAGCTCATAGAAACAAAATGGTATGACCATTCGCACAATCACAATGAACAATCCAATAGTCCCTCAAAGAATTTGTGAAATGACAACAAAATGATTAGTAAAAATAACTATTAATGCATATTAAATTATTTATATGGTTATGAAATCTTTTTAGGAGAAAGCAAATGAAGTTACTTTGCATATAAACGATGAAAATAATTAAAGCTGTTTCAAGCATCTTATATCAATTTCTATAGATGTAAACCAATTTTTTATTGAAGAATGGTTACAGCATTTTGGTTAGTAACTAGTAACATTTCCTGTAGACTCTAATGACTGCCTAATCTAGCTAAGTAGTGGAGATGAAAGAAGTATAAAGGTGTAGTACATAATCAATTAAAATGATTAATTATTGGCTTAATGCATCTTTGTGAATTAGTATACAGTACTTTAGTATGACTGTTAGGGTTGTTTAGACACTTTAATTTACAAATCTTATACACTACATTCACATGACTTTCAACAAACATTCTATAAAACCTTATTCTTCTATCTAAGCTACAATTGCAGGAGATGGTGTAATCACACACATTCACAAATGTCTGATTAGCAAAAAGGGCTCGCAGAAACCAGCACAACTACTGAACATGTGAAGTACATTTCCAGTTATGCTATGGGGAGGGAGAATAGAATGACTTTATCTCTAACCTGTACAGGAGGATTAAGGACAACTGTTGGCAGTCTGTGAAAAATGTGAGGGCAGTTTTGAGGATTTTTATGAAAGATATATATAAGTGCCACTGATATATTTAAGTTGTCACTTATACACATTATACACATTTCATAATAAATCTCAAAAAAGTTTCAATTAGTTATTTTAGTTCTTATAAGGAAATTGATGAAAATTTCAAAAAATTGTTTGCCATTTGACATTGCATCTTGAATGCAATGAATTTTCTTAACAAAAATGTGTTTTAAACAGGAATATATGAAAACTATTTCACACCAAATCTCAGATGGTTTCAATTTGTTGTTTTGAGTTCTACATTTTATGTTACAAGTGGTGAATTTTCTAAATAAAAATATGTTAAATGACCTTATGCACTAGATTTGTTTCTTTAGCTTAATGATTGAGAAAGGTAAGTGTTAAACTAACCCTTCTGACAAGAGTTTCAAGCCCTATCGTATGCAGTATTATAATTTAGGTTAGCAATTTTGCAGATCTTTTTTCAAGGATGATTGTCTGGATTAAGTGAAATTTGGTTTAAAGGGGTCCAGTTTAACGAGGTTTTACTGTACCACTACGAGGGAGATTAAAGATATGGTTCCAGCACAATAGTGTTCCACTGTATAGGCCAAAGTTTGTCTTCAATCATCCAAACATGGCACATCCTGAAAATTGGATAGGAAATTGAGGACCAATATTCAGGTTAGCCACACCACATGATCCAATACCTCTTGAGTTCTTCCTCTGGGATTGTTTAAAGCAACTAGTTTATCCACAGCATCTTTGCCAACATATCGCCGTGGTATGTAGATCCATCTCACCTGCCATGCTACACTGAGCCAGAATTTTCATGCAATAGTGTGCTCTGATGTGCATATACCAACAAGGACATCAGTTTGAGCATTTTACTTCATTAAGAGTTGTATATGAACAATGTCAGTGATCACCAGCAATTTCAAAAAAGTAAATTTTGTTACAATAGTGTTCTTTCAGATGCAGAATTAACATACCAACATGAGGTAAATATTTACTAAAAATTAAAATTTTTTACTGCAAGAACACTATTACAGTTTCCAAACCAAGAATTACATTGTGATAAGTTATGTGATAAGTTATAAGATTTCTAGACCTGAAATGTAAAGTGCTTCAGAATCTACATAGGCATAAATTCTTATTCCATATTTATATGGTTTCAATGAAATGTACTGGCAAAATTTACATCTTCTTTGGAAAGCCGGTAGCATTTCATCATGTGTTGTGATTTCCCCTAAGTCGCAATTTTCATGTCCAGCTCCATAGTGAAGAGTCTGCAGGCAGTGTGCGCAGTGCTAAGGAGCACTTCACCAGTGAATATTGGAATTGTTGTGTCAGACTTGGCAAGCAGAGCAGTGTGTAAGGGCAACATTTTTTCCTTCTTTTTTTAAATTAACCTCTCTAACATAATCATATCAGACAAAGGGTGAAATGTGTGAAAAGATACTCAAATGAGCCTAGGGTCCATAGAACTTAAGAGTTACTCAAAATTCATCTTTCAGGATAAAGGAAAACCCAGAAAAAATCTTATCCAGATAGCTCAACTTGACCAAAAATCAGAACTGGAACCTCTTGAATGTTAGGAATTGACATGCTACCACCAGGCTAAAAGAGGTGGGCAACTTTGTGTGTGTGTGTCACAGAAATTACAAATGGCCCAAGATGGTGTTAGCAATAGAGACATAAAGAAACATTAAAGAGACATGGTTATGTTGTGTATTTGTAGAAAAAGAAAAGGTGATTATAAGATAGCACTGAGCTAACAATTTTCATGACAAAGTGAGTTAAGATGAACTTGCTCTTGTGTCATTTAGTCACAATATCACAATACAGTTAAAGTATATTCTTTCTGAATTTTCCAAAAACTATAAAGTACTTTTATCATTCCAGTACAGCTGATGCATTTCTCTTTGTGACACAGAGGAATCGTGAATGCTGCCTACTCTATAGAAATACCTTATAAACTTGTAATGTATAATCCGAGAAATTCAGTGAAAAACAAATGACCATTTGGAGTAGAGCTTTTTAAAAAGATTAGCTTATGGAATTTGTACACCTGTGTGCTTGATGTATAAACTACATATAACTTAATTTAATGGTACTTTAAAACAGAAAGGGGGAAGGAAAGAAAGGTGGTGATTTTGGAGGAATTTAGTAACAATGACGTCCAAAATGAAATATGTAGTGTTTAACGCCCGCTTTTACTACATATAGCACCGCAGGTGGTGACACTGATGATACATGAGATGAAGATGGAGCACCAGTGGAATGAGATGGCGGGGGAAACCAGAGGTCCCGGAGAAAACCTGCCCCAGTGCCGTGTTGTCCACCACAAAACTCACTTTGCGAACAACGACGTCCAATATATCGAGATTTAACTGTATTGGAACACCTCAGTGAAGCGAAAAATTATTAATTTTTAGATGAGTCGAATTTATTACACATCTGCTTCACTTTCGTACCTACAGATGACAGCAGCAACCCCAGAATTACCCACACCGCTGGATCAAGCTTTAGTCGCATAAGAGCCGTAGATGCAAACGATGATTTGCGAAACATGTCCTCAAAATAGGTACGAAAGTGAAGCTGATGTGTAATAAATATGACTCATCTAAAAATTAATAATGACGTCCAAATTAATACATAACATTGATTTTAGTTGGTTTTCACATTACGAAGGAGGAGGAATAAAATATTCAGTGAAGATATGAAAAACACACTGCAAATAATGTTATGAATTTAAAAAGAGTATGTTCACAAATTTAAGAAGCAACGACTTCATGAAAACAAACCCGTATTTCATTTCACTCAAACAAAATTAAAATTTAAAATATAAAATTGAAAGAAGCGTAGAGACAGTGAAGCACAACTTAGCACAAAAGTGAATCGAGAACATATTGACACACTGCTTCACTTACACTGTTTTTTCACAGGACATGTTTCAAGAGCTTTTGCCCTCATCATCAGCTGGAACTCGACTCAGCTTTGAAACCCATCTTCAGTAAACAAGGCAATGTAGTAGTCACCAGTAATATTTCAGAAAATTTTGTTATTCATCTATCTTCATGTTTACACATTAGTTTATTAATTTCCTAAAGCAGAAAATATTTTACCTGAAAATTTAATAATAGGATATTTTCTTAGATAAAAACATTCTTTGAAATTTGGATGAAAGATCCAGTATCTGTTCATGGTGTGAAATCACTGCATTAGCTTACCGGGTCCAATTTGTAATGACAGTATAAAGTGTGTAATAAAGAATTAATGAAAAACAATTATATCTCCTATACAATCAGATTTTGTTTTAAATACACACTTTTCCCAGAAATTAGGAAGCTTCTGTAACCATGTAGCACTGTTAATTACACAGAAGGTTAAGATTAAGCAATATTCCTCTCCAGTTACATATACAAAGCATTTCTAGCCTGAACAACAGTTCATCATTCATTTAGACTCTTAGATCAGCAAAATCAATTCACTGTGATATACTCTCTCCTTCACAAAACCCAGAAAAGTAGAACTTTGCTAATATTCAAATATGGCATTCAATCAATCGTGCTACTGCTATTTATTATATGTGTGGTCTGCTTCTAATTCACTAAATAAATTTAGTGCACTGATTTTATCATTCTTTTGAAACAAATAAATGCAACTGTCTAGGAGATATAATTATTTTTTCTTTAGTTCTTTCTCAGGTAACCTGCATTTATATAGTAAACACACATTTTAACTTGGAAATAATTTAATCTTCCACCTTATTTGTACAAAGTTTAACAATTGAATAAAAAATTTACATCTTTCTCCTTCATGATACATTTTTACACTTAAACAACTTGGTAACATCCACACTGATCTGCTGATTGATTTCTGCAGTTAGTTGCACATTCTGGAAAAGAAATGCTTAATTTAGTGACCTGAAAATTACTTACTGAAAGAATAGAAAGAAAGAAAGAATAGAAAGAAAGAAAGAAAGAAAGAAAACAGAGAAAAAAGAAAGAGAAAGAAAAAAGAAGAGAAAAATCAAAACATCTATGGATAATTACGTAGAAAATGAAGCTAGCTACAGTGAAGCAATAAATATTACACAAATATAAATATTTGTTACAAAGGCTTCACTTAACGTAAGAAATTGGTGTTAATACTTCTTTCTAATGGAGATCGATTTCAAAATCAGATTGTTTTCATCATCAGTCTGTTTTTGAAATCGATCTCCGTTAGAAAGAAGTATTAACACCAATTTCTTAAGATAAGTGAAGCCTTTGTAACAAATATTTATATTTGTGTAATATCTATGGATAATATTCTTGCAACCCACAATTCTTTTCTTTTAGTTTAACATGTCTCAGAATACCTAGGTCTTAGATTTAAATAAAGTAAGAATGATGTTCAAATTGGATAGTTTCCAAAGAGTTGAAATTTATTCATTATTTGACTTTAAAGGATGGGTGAAAAAACCTAATTCAGTAGCTCACCCCAGCAAAGTTTTGAAATTACACTCTCCGGTTTACCAAGCAGACACACTATCTGTTTATATCATGGATGAGGATGTTCATGTAGTATTCTTAGTTTTCTAGCGTAGAATTAAATGTTGTTGTTGTTGTTGTTGTTGTTGTTGTTGTTGTTGTTGTTGACTAATAGCACTGGGGATTAGTTGATTTGCATCATTTTCCCTCTGGCTTCCCAATATAAAGCCAGTAGGTTCTCACTTTTGAGACCATTATATTTGTCCAAATGATGTTTGTTCATAATGACATCCTCTTTACAGATAGTGCACTTGGGTGTAGGTATGCAGTGTATTTTATAAAGGTGTTCTGCAAGACAATCATGGCCAATTTCCATTCTAAATAGGGGATAAGGGCACTGCGGTTTTTCTTGGCAATTTTTGTATGTCAGTTTTGTCTCCAATGTTCTTATAATCCTTGTCTTTTAGTTTATCATCTTCTTCATCAAGTCTCTGCTGTCTTTTAAAATGTAGCTTGATGTTGTTTAAGTTTTTATTAATTTCAATTTGTCTTACAGGTTTTATATTTTGAATTGCACCTTCTTTTGCTAGTTGGTCAGCATGTTCATTACCTAAAAGTCCAACATGGACTGGGACCCATTGCAGGGTGACACGATTTCTTGATTCAACAGCTTTAATTAAACTTCTTATTTCTTTGATGTTTCTTGTTGTTTTGTTTTTATAGTTTACAAACCCATCTATGGCTGATTTTGAATCTGTTAAGATAACTATGTTTTGATTTATGTACGGTCTGTATAGGATGTTCTGCAATGCTGCTTTTATGGCTGTTAGTTCTCCATCATAATGGTTTGAAGTTTCGTCTAGTGTTAGATACTGTGCGAAATGTTTGCAGTATACTCCTGCACCAGCATCTTGTTTGTTAATAAAGGATCCATCTGTATATATTGAGAGCCTTTGTTTTTCTGGATATCTTTCATTTTCTGTGGCTATAGCTATTGCCCTCATTTCATCTGGTGAATTGTTTTGCTTATGTATTGTATATGACAGATCATTCTTATAATGTATATCAATATATTCTGTTGGGCTCGTTTCCTCTATTGTTGTTATATTTGTTGCTATTATGTTCTTGTGTTTTGAGTTATTGATGTATGTTCTGAAGCTTGTTTGGGCTTTTAGATTGCTTATATGGTCCGCTGTGTGATACCACTTGCATCTATTTCTGTTAACTTGCAGTTTTTGTGCTAGGGTAATTGCCTTTAGTTCATGTTCCAGTTCTATGGCTATATTTTTTGTGAAGCTTTGTAGTATGGCAATTGGTGGTGTTTTTACAGCTCCTGTTATTATTCTTAGTGAATTTTTTTCTGAAGTTTCTATTTTCCTTTTGAGTTTCTTGTTTACTGTTGCCAACAGTTCTCTTCCAAATAGTAGGTTGGGTTTTAGTATGTTTTATATGTGTTATTAAGGAGGTCCATATTTCCACCCCATAGAATTAAATGTGTTGCTCTTTTTAATATATGATTTTTAGTAAGAGTGTAACAAGTGCTGCAACTTTTCTACTGACTCAAGTGAAACTATTATTAGCTTTTGCCAAAAGATTAGCTATAACCAATAACTACATATTTTTATTTATAATGCTTTTGTTAAGTACAGTTATGGCCAAAAATGCCTCAGAAAACTCATTAAGAGTGTTCTATCATCCAATTTCTAATGAACCTATGATCTGTATGTCAAGAGATGAGCTGAAGCATGCTTGCTAACAATGTTCCATATTTTGAGCACCTGTTTAGTACAGAATAAGTTCTGTGGTTTATAACAAACTTTCATTTAGATTGCTGTTGAAAGGAGTTAAATGATATTCAAAATCCAGACAATTCATGTACAGGCTTAGGCTTTCACGGCCGACATTAATCCAATAGAATGTATTTCTCGGGCTTGAGGCCGTGGTCCAGAGGATGAAAATTCTCCTGATGTTTCACTCTTATCTCCAACGAGCATCTTCAGAGGATTCTTGCTGGAATGTCGTTTGGCATGAGGCCTTGTCAAATATAGTCGATCTGAAATATCACGTCTTCATAAAGCATGGATACCGGTATTACAAGATACAAAAGTAAAGCCATAGAGAACAAACCGGACCAATAGCAGCACACACTTACAGTTGCATGCAGACTGGCTGAGAGAGAACCAATGGCAGGCAAGGAGGCGTGGACAGACTGGCTATACTGAAATATCACGTCTTCATAAAGCGTGGAAACCGGTATTACAAGACGCAAAAGTAAAGCCATAGAGAACAAATCGGACCAATAGCAGCACACACTTACAGTCGCATGGAGATTGGCAGTCGCATGGAGATTGGCAGGCAAGGAGGCGTGGACAGACCGGCTATATTTGACGAGGTCTCGTGCCGAACGACATTCCAGCAAATACCCAGCTAGAATCCTCTGAAGATGCTCGTTGGAGATATGAGCGAAACATCAGGAGAATTTTCATCCCCTGGACCACGGCCTCAAGCCCGGGAAATACATTCTATTGGATCCATACAATTCAGTTGTATTGCCAGTAGAAGACACTGTATAATGTGCATTACCAGAATATCTAAGGGACTCAAATTGTTTAATCATCCAATATGTCAACGAGATTGGGATCCATTTACTATACAAACAAAATTGCAAAAGCTGAAGCTATTGACAATGAAGACAATTAGACTCACTAAAATTAGATATGAAATTTTTTTTATATGTTTTATATAGTAATTATGAAATATGAAATAAATCAGATTAGATAAAAGAAAATTTTGAAAAACTTATGTAAAAGAAGTTGTATAAACAAATTCCTGTATTCATTCCTAATTATTTTACAAATTTGCAGGTTGGTTTCATCAACCTATGTTAAAAATACTCTAACTTAAGTTTACTAACTTTTAATTAAAGGTTTAACTAAATGCTAACACGTTTGTGTTTCATCAAGTTTTTGCAGTAAAATGATAGTTAATTTGTTAGTATCAAAGACAACTGCAAACAATAACTTTTGAGAAGGCTGTGACCAATCTATATGGTTTTTTAACATGCCCCGATTCACTTTTGTCAATGCATTGCAGCACTCTTTGTGTCAATAATAAACAACTAGTTAGGTTCATGTCATGTGTTTTTCCTGATTGACTGACATTAGAATTGGTATGTTAATTAAAATGTCTGCATACAGGGAAATTAATAGTTACTACTTGAAAATGGTTAATTATAGAACTTATTAAGAAATACTACCATGTGCGAAAATGCCAACAGACTTAAATTGAAGGATGTAATGCAGGATGGAGGAAAATCTACAAGTAATTTAATTGAAATGGACTTACTCACAGTTCCAATAAGCTACTGTGGAAATTCACCTTCCGCTATTTGTAGAAGCACTGAAGCAAACAAAGATACTTTTTTCCAAGATTGTAAAATGCCTTTGTCCATATGCTGTATTAAACTTGTCATGTTACGGAGTATGAATATTGCGCGAATACTGTGACATTATAATTCTTCCTCATCAGGCTTTGAACCAGCATTGTCAAGCATGAAGATTGCTTTGGAAGACAAGCATCTTTTCTTTAGCTATCTTTTAGGCCATGGAACAAAATCTTCGAAAAACCACTTTTAAAAATATTTTTGTCCATCCAAGAAGATTTTTGGTGGATATGTGTAACAGGCAGTGCAGAAGCAGTGATATGATTTGAAGCTCTAGGCTTACCAGACTTCCCTATTACCAGTAGCTTTAGTTTATGGTTGGCACTTGCATTCGATGCAGCAAGAACTGTTAACCTCTTCTTATATTTTTTATAGACTGAGGCAGGCTTTTCTTGTTTTGAGGCTAGAGTTTTAGATGGAAACATTTTATAATTTAACCCTATTTCATCACAATTACACACTTGATCAGGAGAAGATTTTCTTCTTGTATAATTTTTCTTAATTTCTCACAAAACTGTGTAACAGTTTGAAATAATCTGCAGAAAGTTTTTCAATGCAAATTTCAAGCTACCTTATGCATAATTCTGAACTTGCAGTAAAATTGTCCTCACCTTCCTTTAACTCATTCCTAAAAACATTAAAGCTTTTTCTTGCAGAATAGGCCCTGAAATTAGAACAAAGCTTCATTTGCTTTTTCATACTCAGATTTCTTCAATGACTTCCATTCAAATGATGAAACAGAATGCTTGTTATATGAAAACATCTCAATTTTGTCTCTATTTTTTATGCAAATCTCCAACTGTCACTTCATTACTCTGCACTCAGCAGCAAGTTTTTAATGCTTCTCCTTTGTCTAGTCTTTGCAAAACCTCCAGTTTCACATTCAATGGCACAAATTTTTCTTATTCATATTACTCATATATGAATTAAAGCATTAAGAAATAACTTTACATATATGTATATGCGTATAACACTTAAAAATTAACATGACACAGTGGTTATTAAATTTTAGATGAGTCGCGTTTTTTACACATCTGCTTCACTTTCGTACCTATTTTGAGGACATGTTTCGCAAATCTTCGCTTGCATCTACGGCTCTTGTGCGACTGACGCTAGATCCAGCGGTGTGGGTAATTCTGGGGTTGTTGCTGCCATCTGTTGATTTAGTGATGAACTGAAATGTGGGATTCTCTTCTAGCGGGATTTCAAAGTTCATTAGTTGGTTTTTATGTTTTTCTATGTATATCCTCTCCCATATGACGAGTTCACTATGTTTTTGTACGTATTTTAGTAATTTTGTGCTATCTTCAATTTCATGATTTTCAGACCAGAAATGAGCTGCTATTGCGGACTTATCAATATTTTTGTATCTTAAGTGCCTGAAGTGTTCTTTCTTTCTAGTGCCTATGTTCCTTTTTGTCCTTCCTATGTAAATTTTTTCACAGTCTTTACACTTAATTTTGTAAATGCCTGACTTTTCCTCTGGTTTTATCTTATCAGTATTATTACTGTGAAGTAGGTTTTTAATGTTGTAATTGTTTTTTGGTGCCAATGTTATATTGTATTTCTTGAATATTTTTTGGAACTTTTTTGTGGCCCAGGGGTGGTAAGTAAATTTAGCAAATCTAGTTTCTTGTTTTATTGGTGTGAGAGCTGTGATCTGTTTTAATTTCTTTTGAAGTTTGAATAATTTTAGTTTTTTATCTACAAGGTTTTTTCCATATCCATTTTTGATTGCAGTTTTTAAGATTTGATGGTATTCGTTTTGATATTCTTGTTGGCTGAGAGGTAGATTTACTAATCTGTGTGTTAGACTGTTGATGGTTGCATGTTTGTGTGGAATTGGGTTGAAACTATTTGCTTTGATGTAATTATCTGTGTGTGTTGCTTTTCTATGAATGCCAAATTCTAGTTTTTCATTGCCTTTTTTGATTTTAAGGTCTAAAAAAGGTAGAGTACAGTCCTCTTCAGTTTCTACTGTGAATTGTATGCTGGGTTCTTGCAGGTTGAGTAGTTTCAAAGCATCATCTATTAGTTTGTAGGGCACTATTGCAAAGATGTCGTCTACGTATCTGTACCATGTTTTAAACATATGAGGGAAGGCTTTAGTAATATGTGTTTCGAAAAAGCTCATGTATAGATTGGCCAAAAATGGTGATAATGGGCTTCCCATAGCTAGTCCTGAAATTTGTTTATAATATTTTCCATCGAAGACAAAATAATTTTGATGTATACATAATTCAGTCATTGCCACATATTCTTCTATTGCATTGGCATCCAGGTTTATAGAATTTAGCCATTTTTTCAGTTGAATCAAAAGTTTGTCTAATGGAATGCTAGGGAAGAGGGAGCGGACATCAAAGGATACTAAAGTGTCATGAGGTTTAAGTTTAAGATTTTGAATTTTTTCTACCAGGTCTAAAGAGTTTTTTATACTCTGAGTATGGAATTGTGGAAAGGACTGAAATTTTTTGGTTAGCCATTTTGCCAGAAAGTAAGTAGGAGTGTTTATATTATTTACAATGGGTCTCATGGGTATGTTGGGTTTGTGTATTTTAGGCAAACCATATATTCTTGCAAGGGTAGGGTTGTCTGGTTTGATAGTTTTTTGTTCTGTAGTTGTTAAAATTTTACTATTAATGATGGTTTTTTGTACATCTTTTATGCATCGGTTGAGTGGATTAGAATCTATTTCCTGGAATTCTTTTTGTTGTAGTAACTCTAACATTTTTTCTTTGTATGTAGCTGTATCTAAGATTACTATTTTGTTTCCTTTATCAGCCCTTGAGAAGATTACATCCTTTTTCCTTAAAGATTTAATTATCTGAATTTGTTTCAAATGTTTTATTGGCTTTTTATTTATTAAGTTTTCCAATATAGGAGCTGATTTTTTCCTAATTATATTTTTGTCCATGGTTTCCAAGCCTTCTACTGCTAATTCTATGTCTGCAATGAATTCATCCGGGTTGCTGGAGTATGTTATACATGTTTTTAGGCCTTGGTTAAGTACATCTATTTCTTCCTTGTTAAAATTTTGCTTAGAGAGGTTAATTACACTATCTGGGGATGTGTTCTTTGCTGAAATTTTGTTATGTTTTGGTTGCCAATGATTATGATTACGTTTTAGTTTCTTATTTTGACGATAAATTTTCTCTTTGACTTTATAATTGATGTGTTCAAATGATTTGGCTTCTAAGTGGTCCCATGACGTGTTTCCTAGTAATTTTACAAGTTTTAGATGTAGGTTATACAAAGAGAGGTCTATATTCGTTATTTTTCTGTAGTGATTTGTTTTCTCGGCTTTTAATACGGCTTTTTCAGCAGCTAATTGTTCTTTACTGTTATTGTTAAATTTTACTATTTTTCGTACAAATTTCGGAGAAATGTTACGTTTTAGGCACTTATTGATGAATTTTATGTCCGCTGATATTAATCTTCTTTTTGTCTTTAGTTTCAAATATTGTTTTATTTCTTTCTTGTTGCCGAAATGTTCGTTGAAATATTCAAATGTGAACGATCTTACCTCCAAAAAACTAAAATTATTCAAACTTCAAAAGAAATTAAAACAGATCACAGCTCTCACACCAATAAAACAAGAAACTAGATTTGCTAAATTTACTTACCACCCCTGGGCCACAAAAAAGTTCCAAAAAATATTCAAGAAATACAATATAACATTGGCACCAAAAAACAATTACAACATTAAAAACCTACTTCACAGTAATAATACTGATAAGATAAAACCAGAGGAAAAGTCAGGCATTTACAAAATTAAGTGTAAAGACTGTGAAAAAATTTACATAGGAAGGACAAAAAGGAACATAGGCACTAGAAAGAAAGAACACTTCAGGCACTTAAGATACAAAAATATTGATAAGTCCGCAATAGCAGCTCATTTCTGGTCTGAAAATCATGAAATTGAAGATAGCACAAAATTACTAAAATACGTACAAAAACATAGTGAACTCGTCATATGGGAGAGGATATACATAGAAAAACATAAAAACCAACTAATGAACTTTGAAATCCCGCTAGAAGAGAATCCCACATTTCAGTTCATCACTAAATCAACAGATGGCAGCAACAACCCCAGAATTACCCACACCGCTGGATCTAGCGTCAGTCGCACAAGAGCCGTAGATGCAAGCGAAGATTTGCGAAACATGTCCTCAAAATAGGTACGAAAGTGAAGCAGATGTGTAAAAAACGCGACTCATCTAAAATTTAATAATTTTTCGCTTCACTGTGGTGTTCCAATACAGTTGAATCTCGATGACACAGTGGGCTTACTACAGTACAGATGTTACTACACACAATGGTCAGCCTATGTTGTACATTGTGTATTTTTACTTATGGTGTGCACTGTACAACTGATTGTCAGGCAGTCCCAATTAGTAAAGGGTTGATAAAGAAAGAGCAAGTGCACTCCTCGAAACTAGAAGTATGTAGTGGGCAGCATTTTTAATTGGTTCAGGAAACTTAGGAAAATTAGTTTCAAATATAATCCAAAACAGGTTCCAAGAAGGAAGGTGTATTTGTTGTAGAATTAAGTCCTTTATTCCTTCCTATGCTGTTTATTTTGAAACTACATATATAGTTTCTTATTAACTATTTTCTAATTCCCAGCACACAAGAGATAAACCGGGTTACCCTACTTCATAAGACTTTCTAAAACTGATCCATTAGCTCCTTGTTAATACTTTTTGTATTTGACATAATTATCTAGCTATTTCCTATAAGAAAATTTGATGACGTACAACAGATTGTAAATTAGAAGTTCCATTCCACTTTGTATGGTGTTATAATTTACTCAAGAACTAACCTCCTTCCAACACAGCAACATAGATATGAAGTGAAGATTTTTCCTATGACTTCCAGTTTGTTCCCAGCCTAGACAATTTTCTATTAGATGCCCATTTTCTATTAAAACCATGCCTCTTTTCTAGGCATGTGATTTATTAGTTATCTTATTGGTTTTACATTTACCTCTTTTTACAATATTCATTGGATTTCAGAATAAGTGAAAGTTCTACTTGCCTAGCATCATTCATTAACGTGCTCTTTGCACCTTGGACTATCCTAATGATCATGGAATGCATCCCTATTGTACAATAAGTTTTCAGGTTTTTCCCTCATGTACAAAACTCTTTTGTTCAAAATTATTCTTAATGGGACTCCACTTAACTATTGTATTACATTTCCTGTTCACTTCTTACCCTTTCTTTACCTAGATGTCTATAATTTAGCTTTTCTCTTCCTAACCATTCAATTTTATTTCCATCTTAATTTATATTTCATTTTCATTCATTACATTCATTATCTATATTCCACTATCCTACTCCTTTCTTGTACAGGTGGATAATACTGCTTCAGGCACCTGTCCATCTGTAATAGAAATGCATTAACATACAAGGCCAAGGTTATTTCTGTGCATTATGAATGAAAACCCTAAATGGGCCAGTTTTAGCTGTACTGTACATGAAAAATTGAAAAAAAGTTCAAAATGTAATACATTGATTAGTATGTAAAATATACATGTGGACAACTTTTATGTAAAATTTTAAGTTTCTCAAATTACAGAGATCCTTGAAATATTGGGCTCTACTATATAATTCCATTGTGTAAGGACTATGATACTATATAAGTTGAAATAATTATTCTTCGAATACCCTAACTAAAGTACATATGAGGTGATAGGCTGTATGATGCACTTTTATTCCTTATAAGGTTATTTGCTGTTAGCAGATTTAAAACTAATGTTGGCTATTCTGCAAGAAATCATGGTTCCCTTCCATTTAAGCTTCAGTCTACCATCATCTTTTCAGAGTGAAGGAAATCCTTATAAAATCCCACTCATATTATAAATCAAGTCAATGACCAGATGCTTAAGTAACATGCGTTAGGCGTTAATCTCTGTCAAGAGGTTTGCTGTACACATTTGAGTAATAGCGTAAACAGCCATTGTATTAAAATGCATGTACATAAGCTCCACTATTTTCAGTCACAAAAGTGAGCATCTTGAGCTTTGAATTAACAGTAATTAACACAATTTGATTGTGGTGAACTCCTGATATGGCTGAACTACCAGAGCAGTTGTGCAGACCAATACGAGGGTCATGCCAAAAGTTTTTAGCAGAGATTCACAAATACAGTTTATTCACAAACTATTATAACATTTCAAATTACTCTCCATGATAACTGACACACTTTTACATCCTTTGAAACCACTTAGAAAATGTCTCAGTTCAAGCTTCTTTAGAGATGTCACTCAGAGCACTGTTGTATGCTGCAATAGCCTCTTCATTGGATGAAAAAATCTGCCCACGTAGTTTTTCCTTTGTCTTTGGGAACAGGAAAGGTCACATGGGGCCAGGTCTGGTGATTAGGGTGGGTGAGGTAAGACTTGCACTTTCTCCTTCTCCAGGAAGTCCATGGTTCTGGCAGCCGTGTGTGCTGAGGCATTGTCATGATGCAGAAGAAGATGCCCACTCTTCATCTTGGGATGACCTCCATGTTGCAAAGACTTTCGGCAGACATTCAATCACATATCACTCTGCAGTGACTGTACGGCGTGTGTCCAGGGTTACAGAGGTGAGATGACCCATCTTGGTGAAGAAAGTGGCCACCATCTTCTTTCCAGAGCTCCTAGTTCTCCGAGTTTTCGTGGGTGGTTCCTGACCTGGAAAGCACCATACTGATGACTGCCTCTTGGTTTCGGGGTCATAATGGTACACCCATGTTTCATCACCTGTGACGATATTGTAAGTGTCTTTGGACCATCCTTGGTCAAATTTTTCAAGCAGAAATTTACACCAATCCACTCTTGCGTTCTTTTGGGCTTCTGTCAGGGAATGTGGCACCCAATGCGCACATCTCATGGTTAGGCCTAAATAATCATGAACAATGGTCTGTGCTGCAGTCAACCCAATATAGGGTCCCTTTAATATCACAAAATGTGAGATGAGGATCCTCTTGAATCATTTTCCTCACAGCATCAACATTTTCTTGGGTCACTGCCGTTGCAGGGCGACCAAGATGAGGTTCATCTTCAAGAGACTCCCTGCCTCTTGAAAATTCACGGAACCAATTTCCAATAGTGGCCCTAGATGGGGCACACTCACCAAAAACATACAAGTGAAGAGTGGCATTCTTCTGCATTTAACTTATTTTTGTAGTCATAATAAATCATTGCTCGGAAATCACAGTGCGACAGATCCATCTTGCACTGTGTCTGACTCACCACTAACTGCATCTTCACTCGCTGTCCACGCATGGATGGCCCTGTGGTGGGAGGAGCGCCACACACATGCTCCAAGGTCAAAACACATCGCTCTTTCAAACTACAATAATGTCATGGTTGTCAGATTTTCCGTCTTAGCGCTGCTAAAAACTTTCGGCATGGCCCTCATAATAGCAGAGCATGTTGCCTCTATTTGTTATCTTTGTTGGCTTCGTATCTTACTATCATTATTTCCAACAAAATCATTTTATATCTCATCAATGAATTCCGGTAGCGTGGTGGTAGCATGTCTGCCTCACGTTCAAGAGGTCCCGAGTTCGAATCTCGGTCAGGGTGAGTTAACTGGATAAGGCTTTTTTCTGGGGTTTTCCCTTATCCTGAAAAGACGAATATCAGGTAACTCTAAGCTCTATGCACCCTGAGCTCATTTGAGCATAATTTCACCTATTCCATTCATCATCCGATATGACTTAAAGTTGGAGTATGTAAATTACTAAAAAAAAAAAAAAAAAAAAAAAAAAAAAAAAAAAAAAATTGAATTCATTAAAATTAATTGCCAGTGATATTTCAAACCAGTTGGATTAAAATCTAGGATACCTTTTAAACTGCAGCATATTTTAAACTTACCAATTTTCATTTCCGGAGTTTCTGCAGTTGTGGAGCAGATAATTTTACTTTTCCAGGCATATTTCTTGCCAAAATTTCATCTTTTACACTGCGAATGAGATCCTTCTCTCGCTGGGTAGTACCTTTGTCCTTCATGAACATGTTTATAGCAGTCTTTGCAGCTTTCCCTCTCTTTCCTGTTCCTGGTGTTAACTTCACTTTAAATCTGGTACAGAAAACAACAAATTAGGTTAAAATAAATAGATCATAAATATTACATATATCAGCAAATAACAGGAATGTAATTTTACAGGTTTTATACATCCGATTTTCAAAACTATTTTTTATCTTGTTGGTAAACATGTTCCTGATGTATGTTTACATTTACAGCTGTTTTGAATATCTGGTTTAATGATCAATGCTTGGAGAAATTTAGTAACTGTTATATCCAAATTAATTCATAAAATTATTTGTGGTCCGTTTTTATCACACGATGTAACTGAAGTTTTAAGGGACTAGTTTCAAGAGTTGCTGCTTCCATTTTCAACCTCAAGGGTCCGACTGCTACTGTGTGCAGTCTTCTCTTCGGCAGTAGAACAAATACCTTTATCAAAATGTCTACTTATTAATTAGTCTTTCATGTTCCCATATTAAGGTGTTCTCCCACACTATGAGTTTATGGTTTATCACACTTTTTAATAATTCTGGGTTCGGGTCAAGGTTAAGGTTTTCTTTCAAAAGTGAAATGCTACTGCTCACTTTTCTTCTTCCTGTTTCAATATGCTTCCAAAATGCTATTTGACTCTGGTTTTCAGCTTTTTTCTTTCTTTCTTTTTTTTTTTTTTTAATTAAATTTCCTTATGCAGAACTTTACAATTTATCGGTATATTCTCAATCTACTGATTGGTAGGATTTCATCTTTTGTTTTTTAACAACTTTATTATCGAGTATCTATTTATTGGTGCCGAGATGATGTTTAGTTCGCTAAAGATCTTTATGAATTTAATGAATGGTTTTGGGTGATACATGAATCCCCTGAATGTGCTATTTTCTTTTTCCATGGTGAATGTGCTTGCTTCCTTAATGGTTCTTTTTAGCTTAGCTTGTTTAATTTTCTTAAATATTAGAATTTTGATGTATGCATTTTCTTCTGCTATGTGAAGTACAGCTTTTGTTCCTTGTAGTATTATAATTGTCTGTGTCTGCTGAGTGTTTATTACTGCATGTTTATGTGTAACTGGTAAAAGTTGTGAACAAAGTCAGAAAATTACATAAAAAAAATCACTCGTGGAAATAGCATTGCAATGATGCTGGCGCTCACACCTTAATGTGCCCACCTCAGTAGCATAGATGGTAATGTGTCTGCCTCACGTTCAAGAAGTCCCGAGTTCGAATCTCGGTTAGAGTGATTTACCTGGATAAGGTTTTTCTGGGGTTTTCCTTTATCTGAAAGACGAATGTCAGGTATCTCTAAGCTCTATGGACCCTGAACTCATTTGAGCATCATTTCACCTATTTCATTCATCGTCCAATATGACTTAACGTTGGAGGATGTAAATTGAAGGAAAAAAGAAAAGAAAAGAAAAGAAAAGAAAAAACCCCTTAATGCTTGTATAAAGACTAAAATTGAGTCATACCTTTTAAAACTTGTAACTTCACTCACGTCCGTTTAAAAAATCAGGAACATTTTCAAGACTGTTGCAGTCTCATCCTCAGCTGTTTAGTGACTCATCACAGTTGGTTGTCTGGATCTCTGGCTTGCCAATGAATGAAATGAAATTAGCTTCACTGTTAAAAACGCTTTTATTTATAACTATTCAACCCTTAATGCTTGTTTGTGATTTTTTGTTAAAAAACAAAATTGTGTTGCATCAGCAACCAATTTGCTGTACATGGCTCCTTGCGACTTTTCTACTCTTGAGACTAAACAGAACCATGAAAGGACATCATTTCGCTACCAGTGATGAGGTAAAACAATTGCTGAAGGAGCTGAACACCATAATGCAAAGTCTAATCAGAAGTGCTTCAAAGATTGGAAAAAGTACTGGCACAAGTGTATTATATTTGAAGAGGATTACTTTGAAGGGGACAAAGTTGATGTTGATGAATAAATATTGTTTAAGAAAAGTACATTTTTATCACACCTCAAATATAGTAGTCATCCATAGCATATTTGCTAATTTGTAATTTGAATTAGCTTAAACACTTTCATTGTTTCCCTTACCCAATAATAAAACATTCTGATCAGCTGATTAATCATTTGATTTATTAAAGTCATTAATTAGGAGTATCTGAAATTGCTTTTGAGTATATAAAATGTGGAAAACTGAACTGTGTATTGGTCAGCCAATTTATCATTTTCTCTACCATTTAGCTATGGGAGAGAAGTACTATTCATGTCCAATCAAAAATATGATATCTGAAAAGACATCATTTGTGCAGGACACAAGGGTTCAGGTGGATCTCAGAATCTGTAGTTCCAGGAAATTTATACATAAAATTTTTGAGTGAAATAAAATATTTCTCTACCATAGTCAAGAAACAGAATGTGATATACAGAAAAAAGTACAAGTTTTTTGAACATTAATGTAATTAAGACGTGAACCCCAAAAGAATAAATTATGGCAATGGTTGCATTGCCACAATACAGAAACCTAATTTGTTGCTGTTGCTTATCAGGAATAAAGAACTTTTGGTTGAAATTCATATTTTTCTTGGTACAGCACAGTTAATTTGTCAGATAAAAAGATATGCAGAATTATTTAAATACCAATAGTACAATTACTACAGTAGACAAAAAAATGACTCATGTGCAATACAGAATCTCGCCAAGTTTATCATACTAAATATGTGTGGCCTGTGTGATGTGGCAGATGTCAATCCTTTAAAGTTCCTGCAATATACTTCCCAACATTCCATGTTCAATAATATTAATATGTGTATATGATCCTTCCTCGTGGTTCTGCTAAATTATATGACATAATGAGTATGCATGCATTATCTTTGATGTTATTCCATTTCTAAACTCATCACCTAGGATTAAACTGGATGACCAAAGAAGTAATTTCAAATACCATAACCAACCCAACAGTTTGCAAGTTTAACACTGAAACAATTACAGACAAGCAAATGATAAGGAGGAGACATGATGAGGTTCTCACATCTTCTTGTAACTGTGGCAGTTATCACTAAGTCAGCATGTCTAGGTAAATTGCACCATCAATTATTCTTTCCACAAAGAAAAATGCTATAGTTTTGAGTGATGGGAATAAACTTAGCTGAGGATCAAAACTCATAAAATTGGTTTATGACTCAATATGGTGAGAATAAAAACATGAAATAAGTGTACTTATAAGAGGCATTCAGTCAGTGAGTAGAAGAAGAACCACCCGCCTCGGTAGTGTAGATGGTAGCATGTCTGCCTCACGTTCAAGAGGTCCCGAGTTCGAATCTCGGTTAGGGTGAGTTACTTGGATGTTTTTTCCAGGGTTTTCCCTTATCCTGAAAGACGAATGTCGGGTAACTCTAAGCTCCATGGACCCTGGATGCATTGAGCATCATTTCACCCATTTCATTCATTGTCCGATATGACTAAATGTTGGAGGACGTAAATTACAATTAAAAAAAAAGTGAGTGGAAGGCGCTGGTTTGTTTGAGTGAAACACAACTCACACTCATATTTTTGACTCAAGAATCAATTTTAGAATCAAGTTCTAAGTAAGAACTGCAGAAAAGATTGCAACTGAGTAGTATATGTTAGTAAGAAAAAGGTGTACAGGTTATGAAGAAAAAGTCTATAAATGATTTAACACAGAGAATGCTGAAACTAAAAATGGTTGCTAAACATGAACAAAGAGCAAAACAACTGCTCTGTTATTTGAGTGATCCTGGCTTTCAAGATGTTGGCTTAGATCACTGTGTCAAAAACATTTTTTAAAATATTCGTAGAGTTGAAATATAAGCCTATCTGAGGATAAGTTTGCAACTTCTGTTCTGAAATGTATATGCTCTGACACAATGGGACTATCCGAGCAATTTATTGTACTCAATCAAGTGCACACAGAGATGTATACGACAAAAGGAAAGGTAGTGTGACTTAAAATAAAAGTGAATTGAGGAGGTATTGACACATTGCTTCACTAACACTATTTTTCACAGGACATGTTTCAAGAGCTGTTGCTCCCATCTTCAGCTGAGTCACGACTAGTACAGGTTGTAGTGGTTTCCTCTTTCTCCATATCGTCGATAGATGACATGATGTATTTGTCAAATACATAATAAAATAAATCAATTGTAATACCTAAGTACTTAATA
>CM060949.1:46166974-46396974 GCA_030765055.1 Mantis religiosa | reverse complement strand
ATTTTTGTCCACGCCAGCTAAATTGTATTCAAATCACAGTTATACAGAGCTAGATGAACAATAGCATGTCCCCTTTTGAGAGCCATAACATGCATCATATATGTGTTGCTCTTTGATTTGTTGTAAACTGGTTAGCTAATTATTAATTTTTCGCTTCACTGTGGTGTTCCAATACAGTTAAATCTCGATATGGTTAGCTAATAATTAACCTCGAAATAACTTGAAATAACACACCTATGACAGCTTAGCATATTAGTCATTAAATGTCAGTGTATAGCGCATTTCTTCTTTCAAAGTTGTAATCTGTGTTTACAGAACTAGGCGAAACCTACCGAATGCTTGGGGCCCGAACACTCAAGAAATCGTGCGCATATAGTATTTCCAGTGAAATCTCAAAAGTCTTTGGATGGAGCACAATACTACATGTAAATACACAGTACGGAAAGTAAAATTAGCTGCATTTATTTGTCTTTACTTCTGAAGTAGTACATTGGATTGAATGCAAGCCACCAAAATAATTTCAAGTACCATGTTGAAGGAGCATGAAGGAATCAATTAAGAATTTGTTAAGTCTTCCCTTATACCATAATATTAGTCAAGAACTCAACATTTTAAAAACATACTATTGCCATCAGATTTGCTGAGGATCAAGCTTACCCAAATATACCTCACTATATTTGTTTGTTATTATAGGAAGTCCTATTTTCCAAGAGAGAACATTACATAAATACAAAACCAAAGATTACGTAGAAAATGAAGCTAGCTACAGTGAAGCAATAAATATTACACAAATACAAATATTTGTAATAAAAAACTTCACTTATCTTAAGAAAATTATGTTAATTCTTCTTTCTAATGGGGATTGATTTCACAAATAGATTGCTTGTATCTTCAGTCCATACTGAAAAAACATAACATGGTAACCGGAATCCTTGACAACGGAGTTTATTGATGGACTGAAGATACAAGCAATCTGTTTGTGAAATCAATCTCCATTAGAAAGAAGAATTAACACCATTTTCTTAAGATAAGTGAAGTTTTTTTGTTACAAATATTTATATTCGTGTAACAAAACCAAAGTTTTACATCTAAAAATATTTGTAAATAAAATGTTACATACTTGTAATTTTGCAAGGCATTGTATGGAGCAACAACAGGAACTGCAAACAGTAGCTCATCTTCAGGTAATGGTAGTCCTGTCAAGGAATCTAACATATCCACATCTGCTGCAACAGTCACTTGCTCTTCTTCTTCTGACTCCTCTCCTTCAGCCTTTGGTTTTGGTGCTTGTGGTGTTACTGGCTTCTTCTGCTTGCCAGCATTTCGACTGTCACCAGTATTGGATTCTTTTCCCTTTTTACCCTTTTTGGCCTCTTTGCTTTTTCCTGCTGACTAAAGAAAAAAGAAAAAAGCATATATTTACGTATTTCCCCCATAAAGTAATAAGTTTATTACCAGTTTAAAAATTATCTCCTTTATTCCAAACTTCTTTTTGATAACCCACCACAACTCTCTCCTTCTTTCATTGATGTACTATTCATCCCAACTAAGAACATGGCATGAGTTACACAATTTAAAGTTAGGATTCTAAATTTGTAACTTGAACCAGGGCACTTCGCTTTACATAAAATACCGTCCAGAATCTCTACAGAGACCTAGAAGTAATGCATTTGTAAAGGCACGGTTTATGCTGGTTGTTACATGAGAATTTTCTGTTAAAAAATTTCTTCTTGTAATTTTAATTGATCACTTAAAATTTATAAATAAATAAAACTTTAAATGCCATTTAATATACAGTTTAAGTCTATGTAAAAAACTGAAGCTGCTAACAGTGAAGTAAACTAGGTTATCAATAATAACTAAACACTAGTAACACAACTTCACTTATCTTAATACAATTTTGAGTCGAACTAATACTCAATGCTCCATTTATTGCTAGTATTTACCTAGAACGTGTTTCGTTAGGTCCTTCCTAACATCATCAGCTGTTGTCGACTCTGTTATGATGTTAGGAAGAACCTAACGAAACGCGTTCTAGGTAAATACTAGCAATAAATGGAGCATTGAGTATTAGTTCGACTCAAAATTGTATTAATTTTGTGCTTCATTGTATCAAGTCCTTAAACAACAGAATTCACTTATCTTATTTAAATCCTGGGACTGGTTTCTGATGAAGCAGATGTTTTGCTTTGAAACCGGTCCCAGGATTTAAATAAGATAAGTGAAGTTGTGTTACTAGTGTTTAGTTATTATTGATAATTTAAGTCTAGTTTGTTGCTCAGATTCTCATCAAACAGTATATTAATGTAAATATAATCTATTCTACTGATAAATTTAATGAATTAAAAAACTGAACCTCTGAATCGGACAAAGAAATGCAGCTTTATTGGTGACATTCTGGGATCCATATAATTATTATTAGCTTTTACAGAGAGAACTCAAAATAAGAACTGCTTAGTTAATTATTGGTCTTCCAACCTGTTATCGAAAGCACATGTACTTTACATAGAAGTAAAAAAGGAGTATGATTAAAGTAATGTGACTCCCTCAAGCAAGTAGTAATATAAGCAAAAAGTATGAGAAAAGGTCATGAAATATACATGAAGAGAAATGGGAATATTAAATGAAAGAAAGAAGAAAAAAGAGCACTGTGACACAATGTTTACACACCTGTTGCAGACTGTCAGGATGCTAGGACAAAGTGTCTAAAAGTAAGACTGCCTCAGTTAAAATATTATATTTTACAGCAAGAGAAGAAAACAAGAGAGAGGGGCAAGAAAAATAGAAATGTAATTTACTTCTTTAGATTGGTTTATTTGCCTTAAAAAGACACTATAAATTGAAACTGATATAATTCCCTCTGGATGCACTTTACCTAAAGGACAGCGGTTAGATGCCTGTCAAGGAGCAGAGGAACTTTGGATCCAAGAGAATATCCAGGATAGAAGATCAAACCAGTAACTGGTGAAGGTGAAGAAGTACATGATATGAAATGGCAGTGCAACAGATGAAAGAAAAGGTAACTGTAGAGCAACGGTGAAATGCATGGAATGGAAAACACCCCTTCGTCCATCACAAACCCACATGCACTACTTTGGGAACAAACCTGGCCTGCTTAGATAAGAGGTGAGCAGTTTAATCACTTAACCACAGTGCCACCATACTCCCATTTGTCATTCTATATTTTCATTAGAAAGATTAATCTATATAAAAATGTAAATTTCAGATTAACTTCAACATTTTTACAAAAACAATGCAACTCATGCTTTTTTTTCTCAAGAAACTAAATGTATAAAAATTATTTGTGGTTGGTTTATTGACACTCGTCACTTACTTTTTCATATATTTATGAGAGACTAGTTTCAAAGGCCCTGGCCTCCATTTTCAATCTCTTCCCAACTGGCAAATGTTGTTATCTGCTCTCTCTGGTGGTGGAACTATGAACTTTTTTGTCAAATTATCTGCTGGCGGGATTTCAAAGTTCATTACGCGATCCTTATTTTTCCAGATGAATATGTTCTCCCATGTTGTCAATCTATTTTGGTTTATCACTCCTTTTAATAATTTTGGATTTGGATCAATGTCATGGTTTTCATTCCAAAAATGAAATGCTACTGCTGACTTGTCTTCTTGTTTCAATCTGATGTTTCTAAAGTGTTCTTTGACTCTGGTTTTTAAATTTCTTTTTGTTTGACCTATGTAGCATTTTTCACAATTCTTGCAATTTATTTGGTATATTCCAGATTTGTTACCTGAAGGAATTTCATCTTTTGTTTTTGAATTTAGTAATTTTAAAATTGAGTATCTATTAGTAGGTGCCAAGATGATATTTTGTTCCTTGAATATCTTTTTAAATTTATTAAATGTTTTTGGATGATATGTGAATGAACTGAATATGCTGTTGCTTTCTTTTTCTTTAATAAATGTGGTTGTTTCCTTAATGGTTTTCTTTAGTTTAGATTTTCTAATTTTCTTCAACACCAAACTTTTGTTGTATCCGTTTTCTTCTGCTATGTGTATTATTGCTTTTTGTTCCTTGAAATATTCTTCTTTTTCCATGGGTATGTTGACTAGTCTGTGTGTAAGGCTGTTTATTATTGCATGTTTATGTGTAATTGGGTTGTGGCTATTATTTTTTATATAATTTTCTGAATGTGTTGGCTTCCTGTAAATTCCAAATTTTATTTTTGTATCATTCCTGATGATATTTAGATCCAAGAAAGGTAGTTGTCCATTGATTTCCTTTTCTATTGTGAATTTGATAGTCCTTTCTTGCAGATTGAGTAATTTTAATGCATCATCTAAATGTTTACTTGGTACAATTGCAAAGATGTCGTCAACATATCTATACCAAACCTTGAAGATCAATGGGAAGGACTTTTTAATTTGTGTTTCAAATGCACTCATAAATAAGTTAGCCAAAAAAGGTGAAAGTGGATTGCCCATTGATAGTCCTGATTTCTGCTTGTAGTGTTTTCCATTAAAGCTAAAGAAGTTTTGTTCAATGCATATTTTTGTTAGAGAAATATATTCTTCTGCTTCTATTGCTTCCATATCAATTGTAGCTAGCCATTTTTTTAACACAGTCTGCAATTTTTCTGTTGGTATGCTTGGAAATAAAGATGTGACATCAAATGAAACCAGTCTGTCATTTTTGTCCAAATTTATATCTTTGATTTTTTCTACTAAATCTAAAGAGTTTCTTAAATTTGCACTTTCAAATTTTGGAAAACTATTAAATTTACTTAGTAACCATTTGGCCAAATTATATGTGGGGGCATTTATGCTACTAGTAATAGGTCTCATGCCTTTCCCTGTTTTATGAATTTTTGGCAGCCCATATACTCTTGGTAATGTTGGATTATCTACTTTAATTTTGTGCAATTCTTTTTTGTTGATTATTTTGCTCTCTTTTAGCGTTTTATTTGTGGTTTCAATGCAGTACTTTAATGGATTAGTTTCTACTTTTTGGTAATTACTGTCTTCTAACAAATCTTCCATCCTCTTTGTGTATTCTTCTTTTTCCAGAATTACTAGTTTATTTCCCTTGTCTGCTTTAGTGTAAATAACCGGTTTCTTTTTAAGAGCTTTTATGATTTGGTTACTAAAATTCTTTTTCTTTTCATTTTTAATCTCTTCTACTATTTTGGAGCATTTGTTTTTTACTGTGTTTTTACTTTCTTCATTAAGTGTTTGTGTAGCAATTTGGATGTCAGCAATGTAATCTTCAATTTGGTTGGAATAATCTACACATGTCTTTAAACCTAGATTCAGCATATTCAGTTCTGTTTTTGTAAAATTTTGGTTTGATAGGTTTACCACATTGTTTAGATGATCTTTTAGGTTATGTTTGTCTTTTTGAAATTCCTTCAGGTAACAAATCTGGAATATACCAAATAAATTGCAAGAATTGTGAAAAATGCTACATAGGTCAAACAAAAAGAAATTTAAAAACCAGAGTCAAAGAACACTTTAGAAACATCAGATTGAAACAAGAAGACAAGTCAGCAGTAGCATTTCATTTTTGGAATGAAAACCATGACATTGATCCAAATCCAAAATTATTAAAAGGAGTGATAAACCAAAATAGATTGACAACATGGGAGAACATATTCATCTGGAAAAATAAGGATCGCGTAATGAACTTTGAAATCCCGCCAGCAGATAATTTGACAAAAAAGTTCATAGTTCCACCACCAGAGAGAGCAGATAACAACATTTGCCAGTTGGGAAGAGATTGAAAATGGAGGCCAGGGCCTTTGAAACTAGTCTCTCATAAATATATGAAAAAGTAAGTGACGAGTGTCAATAAACCAACCACAAATAATTTTTATATTAATTTTGACGTCACTGTTACTAAATTCCTCCAAACACACATCAAGTATAGGCAAATAAGTCTTGAGGAATAACCAAAATGGAGTTAAAGTGTGGAACAAGGAACATGGATACCACCAACAAGGTAGGATTTGGACATTTGTCAGTTGAAATCAAACAGGATATAAAACTTTTTGAAAAATTACAGGAAAAAAGAAGAAAAATTGCAGCGGACATAAGATTTATAAATTTATGTATCAAGAAAAAAGTAGTACCGAATTTCGTAAGAAAAGTAGTAAAATTTGATAAAAATAGTAGACAACAAAAAGCAGCAGAGAGAAAAGTATTAATTGTAGAAAAGAATAAACACTATGAAAATAAAAACACGCTAGAAATAAAATTGTACAATTTGCATCAAAAACTGACCAAACAATTAGGAAGTATATTTTGGGAAAATTTTGGAAACAATTTATTAGCATATCTTAACAGAAAAATGAAGACAAAAACAGCAAAGTTAAAGAATAAATTAAAAAGTTTATGCCAGAAAGCAGGCATTTTTAAAAAGATAAATCAAAAAGACAAACATAACCTAAAAGATCATCTAAACAATGTGGTAAACCTATCAAACCAAAATTTTACAAAAACAGAACTGAATATGCTGAATCTAGGTTTAAAGACATGTGTAGATTATTCCAACCAAATTGAAGATTACATTGCTGACATCCAAATTGCTACACAAACACTTAATGAAGAAAGTAAAAACACAGTAAAAAACAAATGCTCCAAAATAGTAGAAGAGATTAAAAATGAAAAGAAAAAGAATTTTAGTAACCAAATCATAAAAGCTCTTAAAAAGAAACCGGTTATTTACACTAAAGCAGACAAGGGAAATAAACTAGTAATTCTGGAAAAAGAAGAATACACAAAGAGGATGGAAGATTTGTTAGAAGACAGTAATTACCAAAAAGTAGAAACTAATCCATTAAAGTACTGCATTGAAACCACAAATAAAACGCTAAAAGAGAGCAAAATAATCAACAAAAAAGAATTGCACAAAATTAAAGTAGATAATCCAACATTACCAAGAGTATATGGGCTGCCAAAAATTCATAAAACAGGGAAAGGCATGAGACCTATTACTAGTAGCATAAATGCCCCCACATATAATTTGGCCAAATGGTTACTAAGTAAATTTAATAGTTTTCCAAAATTTGAAAGTGCAAATTTAAGAAACTCTTTAGATTTAGTAGAAAAAATCAAAGATATAAATTTGGACAAAAATGACAGACTGGTTTCATTTGATGTCACATCTTTATTTCCAAGCATACCAACAGAAAAATTGCAGACTGTGTTAAAAAAATGGCTAGCTACAATTGATATGGAAGCAATAGAAGCAGAAGAATATATTTCTCTAACAAAAATATGCATTGAACAAAACTTCTTTAGCTTTAATGGAAAACACTACAAGCAGAAATCAGGACTATCAATGGGCAATCCACTTTCACCTTTTTTGGCTAACTTATTTATGAGTGCATTTGAAACACAAATTAAAAAGTCCTTCCCATTGATCTTCAAGGTTTGGTATAGATATGTTGACGACATCTTTGCAATTGTACCAAGTAAACATTTAGATGATGCATTAAAATTACTCAATCTGCAAGAAAGGACTATCAAATTCACAATAGAAAAGGAAATCAATGGACAACTACCTTTCTTGGATCTAAATATCATCAGGAATGATACAAAAATAAAATTTGGAATTTACAGGAAGCCAACACATTCAGAAAATTATATAAAAAATAATAGCCACAACCCAATTACACATAAACATGCAATAATAAACAGCCTTACACACAGACTAGTCAACATACCCATGGAAAAAGAAGAATATTTCAAGGAACAAAAAGCAATAATACACATAGCAGAAGAAAACGGATACAACAAAAGTTTGGTGTTGAAGAAAATTAGAAAATCTAAACTAAAGAAAACCATTAAGGAAACAACCACATTTATTAAAGAAAAAGAAAGCAACAGCATATTCAGTTCATTCACATATCATCCAAAAACATTTAATAAATTTAAAAAGATATTCAAGGAACAAAATATCATCTTGGCACCTACTAATAGATACTCAATTTTAAAATTACTAAATTCAAAAACAAAAGATGAAATTCCTTCAGGTAACAAATCTGGAATATACCAAATAAATTGCAAGAATTGTGAAAAATGCTACATAGGTCAAACAAAAAGAAATTTAAAAACCAGAGTCAAAGAACACTTTAGAAACATCAGATTGAAACAAGAAGACAAGTCAGCAGTAGCATTTCATTTTTGGAATGAAAACCATGACATTGATCCAAATCCAAAATTATTAAAAGGAGTGATAAACCAAAATAGATTGACAACATGGGAGAACATATTCATCTGGAAAAATAAGGATCGCGTAATGAACTTTGAAATCCCGCCAGCAGATAATTTGACAAAAAAGTTCATAGTTCCACCACCAGAGAGAGCAGATAACAACATTTGCCAGTTGGGAAGAGATTGAAAATGGAGGCCAGGGCCTTTGAAACTAGTCTCTCATAAATATATGAAAAAGTAAGTGACGAGTGTCAATAAACCAACCACAAATAATTTTTATATTAATTTTGACGTCACTGTTACTAAATTCCTCCAAACACACATAAACTAAATGTAATTTTCTATCTTCTGGTGATTTTCATTTACATGAAGAGCTAAAAATTCAAACTAAACAGAAATTTTGGCAGCCAATATATTTGGTTAATTTTGTTACTGAAGACCACCTTCCTTTCATCGACACTGCCGCTCAAAAGTTTCCGGACATCCAGTGAAAATGATGCAATTCAGCATTTAACTTGAATAACTAAGGCAAGCATATATTATCACAGCTTCATAAACATGTGTCAGCGTTGTGAACAGACACTCCATATTGCTATACATGCTACTCATGCTGAGTACATAGATGCAAAGTGAGAATAATCTTGCTGGTAGGTTAAGTTGCATATTCTGTCTTGTTGTGTAGTACTTCATCCATCTAAGAGCAGGTCATAATAGTGCAGTGATTGCTGTGTCTGCAAATGGGTAAGTAAATGCTCATTTCAAATTATTACATGATTTTTACACTATTTGCAGAATAATAAAGTCCAATATTTCAGGTATTTTCATAAAATTTCACAAAATTAGGCAAATGTATTTAATTACAAGATATGGGCTGTACACAGACTTTAAGCACTGACAACAGGTCAGCAGTGAATATCCTTCAAAATGAGATTTATTCAATTCAGGAAATATCAAAAAAACTTGAAGATTCCAAGGATAACAGTTGCTGATGCCATAAAGAGATTAAGGGGAAACTGGGTCAAAAAGGGACAAAAAGAGATGTGGGAGGCCTGCAGTCACAACTAAAAATGAGGATAACACTATAGTCAAAGTATAAACTTCAAAGAAGCGTAGGGACAGTGAAGCACAAATTAGTACAAAATTGAATCGAGAATATATTGACACATTGCTTCACTCACTGAAGCAATGTGTCAATATATTCTCGATTCAATTTTGTACTAACACTATAGTGCTAATAAGCAAGTGAAATAGAAATCTGACAGCTGATTAAACTGGAGCTGAATTTAATGCAAGTCATGATAAGGACATATTAGTACTGTGAAGAGAAGACTTAAAGCAGCTAATCTGCCAGGGAGAGTAGCTGTGAAGAAACCTCTTCTCAGGAAGCTGAATAAACAAAAGCAACTTCAGTGGGCTTTGGAACGAAAATTGGACTGTTGATTGGAAAAGTACTGGACTGATGAGTCTAAATTTGGGGGTTTTGGGAAAAAGACAATGGACTTACATAAGAAGATCTCACCATCTGAACAGATGCATCCAGACTATGTAATCCCATCTGTGTATATGTGTCCATTCTTGAGTTGGATATTTTAGATTTAGAGTTTCTAGTGTAAGAGTTTTAGCTATGACAGGATTAATATATATTTTGTTGAGTTCCTGTATCAGATTTAACTGATGTTCAGTTGTAATAATCTCGGTAGGGTTGATGCATTCAGTAAGATTTTCTCTTTGTTTTGGTATTCCTAATCTTTTTTCTAGTTTACTGACATCTTGTATGAACCCAGATTATGTTTTTGATTTATTTATAACATCTGAATTATTGTACCATTTATTGAGATTTAGATATCTAATCATTTTTTCATACTATAAAATAGCTTGAATTTCTAGTTCTAAATGCAGTGGTTTGTTAAGAGATAGTAGTCTGCAGTGCTTCTATCGGAGTTGTTTTAATTGCTCCGGTTATTAATCTAAGTGCTTGATTTTGTAATGCATTCAAGTTTTCCTTTATTAGATGATGATGTTATTAATACTTCTCCACAATATTTTCACTGGTTAGGGATTCCTTCACCCTACTCACATATACATTTGTTTCCGTAATGAGACACTATGTCGGCAAAAAAAAAAAATTGAAAATATCAGTTTGTTGGCTGTCAGAAGTTAACTGTACACCAAAAAATGTCTATTTGTCTATGTCTATATGTCTATATGTGTTCAAGTTATTTTGATGACTTCCAATGTTGATTCTTCACAAACACCCGAAGGAATCAGGTCATTTTCTTCCTCACTGCTACCTATATCCACAACAATTCTCTTAAAATCTGAAAACTTGCCATCAATATCCAAATCATGCCAAACAGCAAAAGGTCCTCCACATTTTTTAAAATATCAAAAGCCCATACACATCCTATGCAAGCTGATTTACTTGCTTTTTTACCAGGATAAGCCGAGGTTAACATTGAAATTCAACAATTTCAAATGTGTTTTCCAATTAACTTCCGATAGCTAAAAGAAACTCTCTGAACTGCGAGAGAGTATAAATAACTAAATTACTGAGTGCAAACAGCTGCATAAGGTTACCATAAACTTCAGTTGTGAAATACTGTAATAAGAGATACATACAGATGCTAACAGAGAAGTTTCTTTCTTTCCAGTGTGTTTCACACAACATATACAATGATTATCGCTTGGTAGTATAAACTGAACCCTAGAACCTTCAAACGGAGAACTTGCATACACAGCTAATATGTACATTTCGTTCGTGTGGACGATACAACAAAATTACAATTACATGTATTCAACACAAAGAATGGCTTTCTTTACAGATACAAAATAGTGAAATTGCAACGATTTATGAATATAGTCTCTAATTTAATGATACCATAGTTGTATACTGCCTTTAATGGCTTTAAACCAGTTGTTATTTTGTTAAAATAACTTAATAAATACCGAACATACAAATAAGTATTTAAGAAGCATTTTTACAGCATTTAACAATTTAAATGTTTTATTCTGTTGATTAGGTATCCGTTTCCAGTTCATGCAGGGTTTAAATTGTCATCACTGAAGCAATTAACAATTACTTACTACCTTGCCAGAAAATAATGAGCTTACACAAATACTTACCTGCAAGATCTCCATCCTTAGCTTTCTATCCTCTTCATCTTGATATTTATACTTTTCTTTGATTTTTTTTAATTTTCCATGCTGGCCTCGCTTTGGTTGTTGTTGTTGCTGCTGCTGTTGTTGTTGTTGCTGCTGCTGCTTAGAATCTTTTTCTTCCTTTAAGTTTGTGCTCTTGTTCCGTTTGCGGCCTATTTGTGGTGGTTTTACCATAACAGGTTTGTTGTCTCCAAGAAACACAATGTCTTCTTCCTCTGATATACTATGTTTCAATGGAACTGTAGTTGTGGTATGTAATAAACTGCAATCAAAAGAGAAAATTTTCTTATGTAATAACCACTCTTATGGAGTCGATAATCAGTTGTTCATGCTTTAGATAACTTTCCCCCATTTTGTACAGTGAGGGAAAGCTCAGTGTCATATTTTACTTGTGGGCTTTTAAAAATATCCGTGGGGAAGAAAAATTCTATATTATTTCTCATTTGATGTTACACACTGATGGGTGAACCAATTAATTACAAATATCTGATAGTAAATAAGAGATATGCATTTGCTTAAAAATGCAAGGAAAAGAAAACCGCACCAATAAATTAAAAAAATTAAACAATTCTTACACATTGCCTTTCACATGCTCAATTTTAATTTCTGTATCTGGGAACAGCGGTTTTTGCTCTTGCAGGTCCTCCAACTCTTTTTCAGTTTTCTGCTCATCTTCACTTTGTTCCTTTTCTTCTTTCTCACTGTCTGTATTTTCATCAGCTTTGCATTCTTTAATATTTTCATCAGCATGGTTATTTGCATTTACGTGCTCCATATCTTGATTGCTCTCTCCTATAATCATAGAAGCACAAGAAGTATAAAGAAACTTTAATTGAAGTAAAAGTGCATAAGAAACTATTAAGTGTACAATTTTTTCCCTGTAGATTGCATACAGATGTTCTGCTTTTTATGTTTAACTTAATCATTTCTGTTCACTGGAAATATAATAAGACTACTTCTGTATTTTTAATTTCTATACTATTTACTTATTACAGTATTTAATAATGATCATCTTTAATACAATTTCATGAATATACAAACAATTTTTGCAATTACAACATGTTAAACCTAACTTTATAAGTATCAACTGTAGCCAACTTCTGGAAAGATCTCCGGATATGTACACATGAATTTGTGTAATAAGCAATAATGGAACCAATTAGTAGCTCTATCTTTTTGTAAACTTGCTTGCTTGTGCTCCTACAAATGCGATTGGATCAGAAAACATTATTATTCCAACAAATCCTATTTCATACAAGTAATCATACACTAAAATAATGGAGTGTTGGATAAAAGAATAATGTGTGAGTTTGTAGCTGGTATCTGAATGGTTTAGTTTCTGTTGAAAGTTGTGCATGATCTCCAATAAAACTACATATATAACAAAAAGTAAATTTGTCAGTCCCAATCATGTCTATCAAAATGATGCCTGTAAGATGAACAAAGATGGATACCTGCCATAATAGAATTGGAAAGAAATGAGATGAGATGACAATTTGACCTAAAAAAAATAGGAATGCAAGCACACTACAGTTTTTAATCAATTAGAGTCAATTGAAAAATTCAGTGCCACAGCCAGGATTTGAACCACGCATCTGCTGGTTTCCATCCTGTCGCTCTAACCGCTTAAGCTACCATGGCCAACATGCCAACACAACACTAAACTCTCCAATTGACTCTTTAGATTTTCCCGGTAAACCACTTAGAGTTCTCATATTTGAGATACACAATTCTTACAGAATTAATCCTTTTAAATACATTACTCCAGTATATGGGTATTTTTTCAATTAGTTAATTGAAAAATTCCATGCCATGGCCGGGATTTGAACCACGGATCTCTTGGTTTCCATCCAGTCGCTCTAACTGCTTGAGCTACCATGGCCAACATGCTGACACGACACTAAACTCTCCAATTCTCTCCGAGAGCGATTCCTATTCTTCACAATATTTATATTCATTCAAAAATTTTCTTTTATTTTGACTGGTAAGAAGTTAAATATATTTATGTTAGTATATTGCTACCAAATTTAACTATCCACTCCCCGTCTCAAAATGTTTGATTTGGCTTTGGATGTTCATTAACCGCTTCGCCAATGGCCATTTAAACCCTTCAGGGGCCGGAAACGGATACCCAATAAACAGAACAAGACATTTAAATTGTTAAATGCTGTAAAAATTCATCATAAATACAATTCCATATCTTCCATATTTATTAAGTTATTTAAACGAAACAAAAACTGGTTTAAAGCCCATTAAAGGCAGTATACATCTACAGTAACAAAAAGTAGAGACTGCATTAATAAATCGTTCAAATTTCACTACTTTGTTTCACTGTAGCAAAAGCCATTCTTTGTGCCGAACGTGCCTAATATTTGAATCATTTTGTTTTGTGTGTATACGAACGAATGTATTTATGTATGTATAGCTACGCAAGCGACTTCTTCAGTTCAAGGTTTTAGATTTTAGTTTATTTATGCTATACCAAGCAATAATCATACGAGTATATGTTGCGTTACACACACACACGCTGGAAAGAAAACTCTCTGTCAGCATCTGATATTACAGTGTTTCTCAACCAAGGTTTCTGGTAGCCTTATGCAGCTGTTTTCGCTCAGTATTTTAGTTATTTATACTCTCTCTGTGTTCAGAGTGATTTCTTATAGCTATCAAGAGCTAAATGAATGGCACATTTGAAATTGTTAAATTTCAATGTTAACCATGGCTTATCCCCGTAATGTAGCAAATAAATTACCTTGCGAATGATGAATACAGGCTTCTGATATTACTGTAGAAAATCTGGAAGGTTTGTTGTGCGATTATGAAGGAGATGTTTAGGATATATGTAGGTAGCAGTGACGTGTACTGGTCTACCGATGGCATGTTAGCTACTCCATTGTTTGGGGAAATGGCGGGTCAAATATGGGTGATGAGGATCAGCTATTACTAGCTATCCCTCTACACGAAAAACAGTTAAATGGTAAAAAAAGTATTTTTATACCACTGGATGTAACCATACCCAATTGTTTAGTAATTTTCAGAGCTCTAAATTTATGCAAGACATTCACCTACCTGTTCATGCGCGTATAAATAGCTCGTAACCTAATTGAGTACTATAGTACTCAGAGGCTTCTTTATACTGGGGGGTAAGAAATTCACCACGACATCACCCCTCATACTTGAGAGAAAACACTTTCCTAAAAGGATACCATCCACAACCAAAAAAGTCGCAACCATTTCGAAAATGTCTAGTGTGTTGCGAAAAAGAAGTTCGCAAGGAAACCAATATTATTTGGTGTGAATCTGCAGATGTGCCCTTGGGTGTTTATCCAGGTTTGGATGTGTACAATTCAAAAAGAAACCTTTAATGGTACATTTGCATCCCTTATAGAACTAATTTAAATTTATTGTAAAACAGGAAGATTAAAATAATTGGCATTAAAATGAGCATTAAATGCATGTATGCACAGGACGTCTATACACTTACATATCGGTCTGGGGCATTTTAACTTGGACGTCATATGACGCCCATATCGGTGAAAGGGTTAAATGTACATATAATAGCCATACCATCACTATCAATAAGCTCTATTTCTTGCTCTGCTTCTGATTGCAACTGCATTTTGTCTAACATTCCATTCAGATCTTCTTCTGTTCCTCGTACACGGCGCTCTCCACTATGTCTGTAACAAACACCAGAGAAATTTATTTTGATTTTTAATATGCAAATGCAATCATTTGAATAAAAGATATTTTAACTATTATAGCTAATGCAGTGCTTTCATAAAGCTAAATAAATGGTTTGACACATTTAAACATCAAAGAGTACAAATTGCCATCATAAAATTATTTCTAGCTGACAAAAAATATATCCATTAAGGAGAAGGTATTAGTTACAATAACATGAACTCAGCCATTCAGGCTGCTTTTGCCTAACTCTAAAGATGATGAAACCAGATTACAAGGAGTGACAAGTAAATAACGAGATTGGTGTCAGAAATGTGATTTATTGCAAACAAAGTTACAACTAAAATAAGACCTGAAGCTTTCCTGGAGACGAATATGCTCAAGTTGTTCTCAGGAAGCAAGCCAGGTGAAAAGATGATTAGAAATCAGTGTTTCGGGAGTATGCATCTCTCCCATCATCAGGATATTTATTAAATGTTATAACCACAAATGAATCATTGGATATAACACAAATATAAACAAAGACATTTCGACTTGCAACGGAAATATACGAGTCAAATGGAGAATTTAATGTCATTATAGTAAGTTGGCCATGGTACCTCAATGGGTCAGAGCGACTGGACAGAAACCATGAAATCCGTTATTAAATTTTAGATGAGTCGTATTTTTTACACATCTGCTTCACTTTCGTACCTATTTTGAGGACATGTTTCGCAAATCTTCGTTTGCATCTACGGCTCTTGTGCGACTGAAGCTAGAGCGGTGTGGGTAATTCTGGGGTTGTTGCTGCCATCTGTTGATTTAGTGATGAACTGAAATGTGGGATTCTCTTCTAGCGGGATTCCAAAGTTCATTAGTTGGTTTTTATGTTTTTCTATGTATATCCTCTCCCATATGACGAGTTCATTATGTTTTTGTACGTATTTTAGTAATTCTGTGCTATCTTCAATTTCATGATCTTCAGACCAGAAATGAGCTGCTATTGCGGACTTATCAATATTTTTGTATCTTAAGTGCCTGAAGTGTTCTTTCTTTCTAGTGCCTATGTTTCTTTTTGTCCTCCCTATGTAAATTTTTTCACAGTCTTTACACTTAATCTTGTAAATGCCTGACTTTTCCTCTGGTTTTATCTTATCAGTATTATTACTGTGAAGTAGGTTTTTAATGTTGTAATTGTTTTTTGGTGCCAATGTTATATTGTATTTCTTGAATATTTTTTGGAACTTTTTTGTGGCCCAGGGGTGGTAAGTAAATTTAGCAAATCTAATTTCTTGTTTTATTGGTGTGAGAGCTGTGATCTGTTTTAATCTCTTTTGAAGTTTGAATAATTTTAGTTTTTTTATCTACAAGGTTTTTTCCATATCCATTTTTAATTGCAGTTTTTAAGATTTGATGGTATTCGTTTTGATATTCTTGCTGGCTGAGAGGTAGATTTACTAATCTGTGTGTGAGACTGTTGATGGTTGCATGTTTGTGTGGAACTGGGTTGAAACTATTTGCTTTGATGTAATTATCTGTGTGTGTTGCTTTTCTATGGATACCAAATTCTAGTTTTTCATTGCTTTTTTTGATTTTAAGGTCTAAAAAAGGTAGAGTACAGTCCTCTTCAGTTTCTACTGTGAATTGTATGTTGGGTTCTTGCAGGTTGAGTAGTTTCAAAGCATCATCTATTAGTATGTAGGGCACTATTGCAAAGATGTCATCTATGTATCTGTACCATGTTTTAAACATATCCCGCTAGAAGAGAATCCCACATTTCAGTTCATCACTAAATCAACAGATGGCGGCAACAACCCCAGAATTACCCACACCGCTGGATCTAGTTTCAATCGCACAAGAGCCGTAGATAAGATTTGTGAAACATGTCCTCAAAATAGGTACGAAAGTGAAGCAGATGTGTAAAAAATACGACTCATCTAAAATTTAATAATTTTTCGCTTCACTGTGGTGTTCCAATACAGTTAAATCTCGATACATGAAATCCGTGGTTCAAATCCCGGCCATGGCATTGAATTTTTCATGTTGACTCTATCACAAACCTTAGCCCACATACGGCTAGTGTGAAAAAATGATTAATTTCCATCAAATAACTAAAATAATAAGAGTTAAATGATGAACTCTGGGACTCAAGTACTTATGATAGTAAGTCTCCACAAATGGTGTATCTCAAATATTAGAGCCCCTAGTGGTTTACCGGGAAAATATACGACTCAAATAAAGAATTTAATGTCATGACGGCAAGTTGGCCATGGTAGCTCAATGGGTTAGAGCGACTGGACGGAAACCAGGAGATCTGTGGTTCAAATCCCGGTCGTGGCATTGAATTTTTTATGTTGAATCTTATCAAAAACTTCATATATATTTATGGTTAAGAGTCAGGAAAGAGAAAGAGCATAGCAGGTTGAAAGTCCTTGATTCTAATCCTAGAGTTATATAATAAATGTTTCAAATCTGACTCAACCTTCCATCTACCAGCATGCTACTGACAATATGAATATACATGCTTCTTTTTCAAACTTTCAATTGTGGATGACAAAGATTGCAGGGAGGTAAGAGATGGAGTGGAAGTGAGGAAAAGAAGTAAAACTTACTTACCGGGAAATTGAACTTTCTTCCAGCTTAAAGAGAAAACTGAATCCCATTATGAGATGGCAAGGAGGGAGATAGTTCTTCTTTCCACGAATCATAAAACTACCTGTTGTCAGATATTCACCAGCAGGTGCTGTCTTAGATACTTGGTCACTATGCACCCACCATGCATTTGGCACCACCTTTGCATCCCAACCAACACTGCAACCAAAAGCAACGAGAGAATATAACATAGTTTACATTATATGACTATAATAGCAGTTGTAATGCAATGTTCATGTGAATGTTACATTATAATGAAAGATTCTGCCTATAGCAAACATTAATGTGTAAATATTCATCACTCAGTTTCATTTAATATGTACTTCATTATCTTGAGACTGCAACTAGCTGCAAATATTAAACTATGAAACATATACTGGAACACAGATGAAATAAGTGTATGATACAGAAAAATTGTTTGCATGTCATCAAGTGATTCTGAGTATTTAAGTCAACTTGGTATGAATGAACTTTTATTGACTACATTTTGATTACATTTACACATACAGGTAAGCAGAAACAATAACCCATTTTAAATAGTGTGCTATTGTTGGACATGACTTCCTGGAGAGTATATGTTGGTACCACTGTGCAGTACAACTCAAAGCATTTATGGTCAGTATGAGCGTTGGTCAAACGAACATTGTGCATTTGTAGTTGAAATGTTTTTCAAAAGTGGTGATAGTGTCACATGAATGCTGCATTCTTTTCAACACATGTTGACTTAGATCAAAATGATAAAAGTTCCATACTGAAAGACAATTACAAGGTGGGTCCAGCAGTTAAGAGTAACAGCATCTATAATAAACCAGAAGCCCTCTAATAGACAATGTATGTTTGGCACCCCAGACAAGATTGCAAGAGTAACAGTTGCTTCAGAACAAAATACAACACAGTCACAAGTTCAAAACATCTCAGATAGAAGTGTACAGCTTCAGAACAAAATCCAACAGTATTTGTAACTGTCTTCTTTAAAACAATGTTACAAAATAGCCCTGAAGATATCTGCAGAAGTGTTAAAAAAAAAACTAGAGAAATTATTAGTGTGTGTGCCATAATAAATTATTATAATTAGAAGTATATTTACAATGCAATCTTAGCACTAAAATGCTATGGACAGTCCAGCACTATTAATTAAATATTGGATAAAACATACAAAAATAGTTCATGAAAACTGCAGACAGAGAGTCAAGAAAAGATTAAAATGGAATAAATAGATTTGAGAATTGACAAAAGCAAATATTAAATGTGTGGTGATAAACAAATAAAGCGGTAGGAACCTTTAAGAAAATGGAAAATAGGGGGAGGGGGGGAAGAGCAAATTATTAAGCGCAATTGGAAAGGATTACATAATGAAAACCTCTCTTTAGACTAGAGGATTAGCTCTAGAAATGGACAGAGCCTAAGCACTCTTCTGATTGTAAGCAATGGGAAAAAGAAAAAGAAGACAACAAAGGAGAAGACAAAATAATGAATAAGAGGAAGAAAAAGAACAATATCTCACCTGTAACAAACAGCCATAGTTCCTGCCTCATTCAGTGTTTTTGGTGGTATAGGCTCTCCAGAAGGGTTTTTTATTACAATGCTACTTGCACCTTGAATATCAGCATGCACATAAATGTCATTTGGTCCCATGTATCGCTTTACTATCACTTCATTCTGCTGCTGATCTCTACCACCAACAACTATAATGAAACAAAACATCAGTTCACACGTTCATTACTTTCATGTAATGGACAAATAAAACAAACAGAACTGTGTCTTCTCCAAGAAAGATATTAAAATAATGTGCTTGGTATGTATGAATTAACAGTTTTGCTATTATATATCAAGTTTTCATACATACTTCTTACAAAGTTTGACCTGATATAAAGCTTAGAGACTGCTATTAGCTAACAAGAAACCTTTTCCTTTTTCTGCCATGATGGCTATATTATTCAGAATACGCTTTCATCTTTCATGTTTGTTAGCTTTGTACCAGTTTCTTTATTCAAGGCTACAACTGGATACTCTAAGTTGTACTGTCTGTGCTCTGACTGGTCTCATTTGATGTCCATTTCAAGGACATATTAAGGTAGACATGCTTTCCACCTGTTAACCTAGTTGTGCCTCATGCTCACTCTGATAACTACAATAAGACTCAAGAATAATTTACTTTAATTCATTTAATGATGATAGCAACTATCAGTTCAAATTAGTATTAGTGGCACTTTAGAATACTCTCCCACAGTTCTCTGATGTCATTGCCTTAGATTACAACTAACTGAGCGGGATGGCTCAGGTGGTTTCGTCTGTGGCCTGCATTCGGGAGACCCAGGTTGAATTCCCCTGGCCGACCTACCTGACCCACTGTTTTTTGGGGAGTTTTCCCAGGTCACCAGGCGAATGCTACGTAAAGTATAAAATTGAAAGAAGCGTAGACAGTGAAGCACAACTTAGCACAAAGTAAAACGAGAAGATATTGACACACTGCTTCACTCACACGAAATGTACATTCTTCAGTGTGAGTGAAGCAGTGTGTCAATATCTTCTCGATTCACTTTTGTGCAAATGTTATGTAGGTTATTACATCCCCCAAATTTCCTGTCCCTCCATTTCATCTCCATTATCATTTCACATCATCTCTCATCTGGTGGTCTCCTTCAGGGTAGAAGTGTCGGCATGTGTCTCGGTGATGCACGGCAAGATGATATGCTTCTGGTCAACACTTCCTGCTTCGGTAGGATGGTTTATAGTCTCTGATACGACCTGGTGAGCTGTTTCTGGACAATGGTAGTTGGGATGCTGGTCATGCTGGCCAGTCGGGGGAGTTTCCAACTGTCATGACTCCTTATTTGGCTACCCTTGGTCTTCCCTCGCTTCATCCTTCCTCCCAGGGAAGGCACTTGGTGCTTAGGTACAATAAAACACATGTTTCGGTGCCGAATCCCCTCTGTAAGCCTACTCCAAGATAATAATTAAATCCAAAGGCTCAAAAACCAGTATTCAACCAGTGTATTAAGACATTTCTTGCAAACTGAAAGGAGAAAGAGGCAAGCTTCCAGGTCTGTGACTACGGCAGTGCTCTTTCATGTTATGTATGGAGTCCAGTGAATGTTAACAAGAAGTTCTAGGAAGCATTTGAATGAATAAACCTGATGGTTTCACTGCAGTACATATTCCTAGCAACCCGGAAGTTGAAAGAGACAGGCTCTGTGACTGCTGCAGTGCCTTCTCATGTTATGTATGGAATCCTTTGTGAATGTTAAATCTTCTAATTACCTTAAACATGTGCTGATCACCTTACCTTGTGCAAAATATTAGAAACAGACACACAATCATTTCCTAACAAGGATAGATTTTACTCATTGCATCATGGTTTACTGATTAACAAGGGACACCTTTGACCTCAAACGTTTGAATCTGCACGAAACCATGCTTAGCATAACAATCAATCATAAGCAAAATAATCATCTTTGTCATATCACTACAAAGCACTGCATTCTACTTCAAGTATGTTTTAATAAATAAAAACAAAGTAACAAAACTATAGGGGAGAAATTATGTACAATTCAATGACATCAATATATCATTACATTTTAATCAACAATGCCAGAAGCCTTAAGGTTAAAGTCCTTATAATAGAACAAAACCCGCATATACAAGGTTCATTTGATAAGTCTGGTAAATTTACATGAAGGGATGGAAATTTTTTGTTGCAACTTTGTGGGTGATAAGCTTGATTACTCAAAGAGTGAACAGAAAATTTGAATGTTCTACAATATACAGTTCATTGTTGACAGCCATCTGAACTGGTCAGTGTGATAGCTGTGATTGAAAATTGAAAAAACAGAGTTTCATGATTTTTTTTTCCAACGTTAAGTCATATCGGACGGTGAATGAACTAGGTGAAATGATGCTCAAATGAGTCCAGGGTCCATGGAGCTTAGAGTTACCTGACATTCGTCTTGAAGTACAAGGGAAAACCCCAGAAAAACCTTATCCAGGCAACTCACCCTGACCGAGATTCGAACTCGGGACTTCTTGAACGTGAGGCAGACATGCTACCATCTACGCTAACGAGGCGGGCATTCATGATGTTATTAAACATTTTCATTTGAAGGGCTGCACTGCTACACAAGTCAAAACTGAATCGGTTGAAGTTCACGTAGACTCTGCACCAATATTGAAGACCATTTACTTTTGGATCAATGAATTTAAACGTGATCGCAGAAGCATCCAAGGAAGAATCGTGCTCTGGTCACCCGATTGATACCACACAGGACACAAATGAAAAAAATCCACGATCTGGTTATGAAATGCTACTGCTGACTTGTCTTTCTGGTTCAATTTGATGTTCCTAAAATGTTTGCAAACTAAAAGTAACCTAAAAATCTGAGTCAAATTAGAGTCACAAACTTTGAAATCCCACCAGTTGATAATCTGATAAAGTAGATCATAGTTGCACCACCAGAGTGAAGACTGCAAGCAACAACAGACAACAAATGGACTTTTGATGTTGAGAACTGAAACAACAGCTCTCGAAAGTAATACCTTTAAAACGTGACAGTATGAAAAACCGACTCCAAACAGGACTCCAAACAGGGTTATGAATTAATTTGGACTGTTACTAAATTTCTTCAAATATCATGTAACTTATATAGATTATTTAAAGATAACTCTCAATTATCTTATTAAAATTAGGCAAATGAGTCAAGCTTGTATACACTTTTCTCTACTGTATACAAGGTTGACTCATTTCCCTAATTTTAATAACAATGGTACTCCACTTTCTGAAATACTTCTTTTTATTCTATATATCTTAATTATCTGCAGCAACAGAAAGGAACACTAGCATGGATAAAGCAAAACAGCAGTTAATCCAAAAATGGTAATAACCCCTATAGTATCAACTACGATGAGATATTTTTATACATATTAAGACACTGTAACATGAAGCTTTCCTGGCTTGATATGAAAATAACTTTTCACAGGATATAAGCCAGTGAATTCTGAAAAGGTTTCCCTACCAAAATTTACATGGGCTGCCATATACCCAAGAAGTCTTAACACCAAGGGAACCTTTGGCATGTTGTAGTATGTATCTGATTTTATTGAGCAGCTTTTGGATGCTCTTGCTGCCATATTTACCCAGAATACTGGTCAGTTTATCAGACAAATTACCTGTGTATGGAAAGTAGATCTTACACTATTTCTTGGTTTCTTTTGACTCAACAGGCTTAGAGATATAATGCTGCATGCTATGTAAGTCAGAAGAAATGTTTTCTTACCACCTTTTTGAGCTGCTCTTACTGTATCCATTCTTTTCTATACCTCGGCCGTTCTATCTCTGGCTCTGACATTTCGCGAGAGGGGGAGGCAGGCTGTTGCCAGTTCTTTAGCGGGAATTTCAAGCAGAGGAACAATGCATATTTTAAATATTTCATGTATTTGCATATTTCACGAACCAGTAGCCATATTATTATAATAGCGATAATAATAGGACTTACGAACACTAAACATCGGAATTCACGCACGAAAAATATACCAAAGAAAGTTCACTATTAGGCCACGTGGCTCAAACAAATTTAAGCTGGCAACACGGTGTTGGGTTCGGGAGCCACGCCTACCAGCGACAATGCTGATTGGCGCTAGCAGACAGTTTTAACTTGCTGACCACGACACCGGATGTAGAGACTCCCAGTACTACCAACATATGCAGTTAGTGTGTGTGTGAAAGGTGCGAATGAAATATTCGAATAGAGTGGTGTTGTAATAAATATCTTGCATTATGATGAAATTGTAAATTGTATTTCAGTGTTTTAAAGTTAATATAGTCCTATATTTTCATTCTAAAGATAATTTTGAGGATATGTTTTCAATTGCTCAGAGCCGGAGATACAATGGCCAGACAGTAGTGTTGTATTGGGATATTGAACTTCTTGGATGAGGTTTTGTGTGTCTCATATGGCTACTGCTCAGTACAGAAGTGTCACTATAACTCTCATCTGAGCTGGGTGGTGGCAGCAGCTGCCACCAATTTACATATGTTGACATTCTCTGCAGTTAGCTGTTTACATCTGACTCTTATTGCAAGCATCATATCTTTCATTACAACACATGTTTAAATTATTAAATTATAGATGAGTTGTATTTATTACACATCAGCTTCACTTTCGTACCTATATTGAGAACATGTTTCGCGAACTATTGTTAGCATCAGCAGCAACTCCAGAACTACCAACACCACTGGATCAAGCTTTAGTCGCATTAGAACAGACGATGTGAACAATAGTTCGCGAAACATGTCCTCAATATAGGTATGTAGGTGAAGCTGATGTGTAATAAATACGACTCATCTATAATTTAATAATTATTTCGCTTCACTGTGGTGTTCCAATACAGTTAAATTTCGACATGTTTAAATGTTTTGAAAGTTAATTAGTATTTATTCACCCTGTTCATTACTTAAATATATCAAATAAGCGATAATATAACAAGTGTAGTAACAAACTATTTCTCGTGCTTCGCTATTTTGTGTGTTATAGCATAAAAGTTGACATCTGTACATGTCAAACTGGATAGAGTATGTCAGTATGTGTGGGTTTGCAGTATACTCTGAGACACTGGAGACCATCGGACTTCCAGCGAATAAGTACATCAAGGAATGGTACATTCCATTCTAATCTATTTCTATTGTAAACTGTTAACTTGATTATTTAAGTTAATCGATGGAAATGAATCATTTCTTCACACTAGCCGTGTATAGGCTAAGGTTTTTGATATATATCCAAAACTTTAATATGTACAGAGCAGATGTACTGAAATTAAGTAAATATGGATCCCAATTTACAGTGCTAATAACAACTATCATAGGTAATGAAAAGCAATACACAACTTTATGCATATTAAGAGTAGCTACAGATTCTGCCAATATAAAGCAACTACACAAATATATGAAAATGCAAGTGCTTTCAATCCTGTTTGAATATTAATATTATTGATGTGCTGTATCTACTTGTGTGACTGAATTCCAAGCAATAAGCTGCACATTACTAAATGTTCATATGTCATTATTGCAATGACTTATGAGAGGTAATCTACAACATATTTTAAACATGGTGGAATTAATATACAAATGAGCCAATACATACATGCATTTGCTTTTGTAAGTAATTGTAAAAATGCAACTTTCTTGATATAGCACAAAAGTGAATCGAAACACACTACTTCACTCAAATATCTTCTCGATTCACTTTTGTGCTAAGTTGTGCTTCACTGTCTCTACGCTTCTTTCAGGTTTATACTTTCTTGATATACTTTGAATCTGTAGATAAATTACACATTTTAAATACAGAATGTATTTATAATGAAATAAATGGTTGTGTATCACGTAATCATTAAGAACAAACTAGAAACTTGTGCTATAGCTGACAAACAAAGCAAAGTGCATATATAGGTAACATTACACTATCTTTGAGTGAATATTCCTTGTGAGAAAGTTCATAGAAATAAAAGAGTATGACAAGAGAAACTTTTTAAGATTTCACACATTAATTCTACAAATAACTAGTAACTAATTGATGGTACACAGTACCAAATCTGCAATATTTAGAACATGTGTATCAAGTTATTTGAAACCACATCAGATGTCAATATTTTTCTACTCAAATACTTACTAAGATAATTTTCGGAGCTGACAAACCAGAAGAATTTCTCAAACCAGTAAACCTTTCTTGCTTTATTTATATTGGTTATGGCCTGCACTTCCTTTAAAGTTTGTTTTGTTTTCTTCTCTGCTGACTTAAGAGCTTTGCCTGTGGATTCTATGGTCTTCTGTTGCTTTTTTGCTGCACTTCTTTTCTTATCATAGTACCTGAGAATATATATATGCCTTCTGTTAGTTCATATAAATTTCTGGGAAACTGTGAAAGCAGTTCTGTATCTTGATACTGTCAATAATGATAACTTATGTAACAGGACTGTAGGGTTGCTACTAGAAGACAACTGCATCATCAGCTGACTGATGTGATTTTGCTTATTCTTTTTTCTTTTTTTTATAATCCTAAGCAAATTTAGATAGGGCAAGTTTTATTCTATATTATCTCTAAAACTTAAAAAAATATTTGTATTTGTATTTTGGGCTCATTTAATACTTAAAACAATTGCTAGTAAGATAAAAATAATGAATAACTATTATAAGGTGTGTTCAAAAAGAAACCAGCCGGAGACAATTATATAAACCATACAGTACCATACAGTACCTGTATGTTAAAAGTATTGGCCTTGGCTGTTGACTCACTTGTCCCACTGTGACACAAGGCGGTGAATAGCTGTTTCATAAAAGTCCCAGGGCTGCGATGTGAACCAGTCTGCACGTTCAGCTGGACTTTGCCATCTGAGGTGAACTGTTTGCTCCTAGAGCCTTTTTAAGGGGACCAAAAATGGCATAATTGGGAGAGAGGTCTGGACTGTATGGAGGGGCGCCGAGAACCTCCCATTTGAATTACTGCAGGAGTGCAGAGACTGTGTTGGCCGTATGAGACTTTGCATTGTCATGGAGCAGAATGACCCAATGGGTGAGATTGCCTTGTCATTTTGATTTGATCACTTGGCAAAGGTTGGTTAAGGATTGCGAGTAATGTGGGCATTCACTGTTGTCCCATGCTGCAGGAAGTGTGTCAGAAGGGAGTCATCTTGGTCAAAGAAGAACATCAGAATAACCTTTCCTGCACTTGTGTGGATGACCTTGGCATTTTTTGGTGGTGATGACCCTGGATGCTTCCACTGGAGACTTTGTCGTTTTGCTTCTGGTTCATAGTGATTACACCATGACTCATCTCCAGCCACCACTCATGCCAGAAACTTATTCCCTCACTCCCTTTCCTAGATGACCAAGACAATGGGCCATTCAACATGCTTCCTGGTGTGGTTGAAGACTGGGGGCACCCATTGGGCACACACTTTGCGCAAGAGCAGTCACTCCTTCATGATGGTGTGAACACTTCCGATGCTCAATCCGACCTTGGCGGCTATGGCTTTCACTGTCTCTCAGTAGTCGTGGGTAATGAGTGCATCAACCAGCTGGCAGTGTGGTGCTCCAGACTACGCATCATCGGCTAACGATACCTGTCCTCCCCTTAAATGCTTGTGCCATGCCTTGACCCTTGCAAGGGACATGCAATGTTCGCCGTACACTTGTGACATTCACTGATGAATGTCCATTCCCCCTACTCCTTCTGCTGTCAGAAAACGAACATCTCTTTGCTCTTCTTTTGATGCCTCCATTTCACTGTTTGCAATGCAACTGGCATAGCTTTGTATAGTCAAATGATGTGCAGCCGTGCCCTCTAGCAATGGGCATTACACTTCATTACACATGCCACAATATTACCCTCCTGTCACCAGTTTGCGCCTACCAGAATCCGGCTCATTTCTTTTAGAACGCCCCTTATATTTTATAGAAACATAACTTTCACACTTAAATTCAAGTCACTGTTTAAATCATTACACTTTACACATCTGCATTCACTATTGCCTAAATGGTTAAAATACTCCATAAACATACTTGAAGCAATGTATACATATGTTTTTGCTCATTTTGACTTATATATTCCTAAATTCTGCAAGTCTTAAGAATATTACTGGTACTTTGTTGGAGAGTCGCAAGTGAGAGTTAGCCGTGGATGGATGTGTGTTCACACTTCATTAACAGTAGTAAGATTAGGAGTAATGAAAGAAATGTATACAGTTAGAATTGGTCTCTTCAAAATATATAAATCAGAACAAATCATTTGAAAATGGCACTAATGATCAAGTAAATATGATCTAGTATGTCCTAGTACTTTTTTAAAATTTCGTTCTCCAGTATTAAGTAATATCAGATGATGAACAAATGGGTTAAAAGATACTGAAATGAGACTGGGGTCCATAGAGCTCAGAGTTACCAAACATTGATCTTTCAAGAGAAACCCCTGGGAAAAAACCGTATCCAGATAACTCACCCTGACCGAGATTCAAACTAGGGACTTCTTGAATGTGAGACAGACATGTTACCACCTAGGCTACAGAGGTAGATAACCTAGTAATGATAGTGTATGATCGTTACTAAAATTAGGCAAGTGAGTCAACCTTGTATATACTTTTCTCCACTTACAAGTTTTTTATGAAGACTAGTTTCTGGGGACTTCTCCCCTATCGTCAGCTCTGTGGTAGACTGATGATGCATCCGGTGTCTGCATCTGGCTTGGTGTTGTGCTGCCATCTAACGTCCTGGTAAGTTTGATGACGTCATCTACCGCGGGAATTTCAAAATTCATCAAGAGGTCCTGTTTTTTCGTAATAAATATGTTTTCCCAAATTTGTAGTTCCAGAGGTTTCTTTGCCTGTTTGATCAGTTCTATTTCTTGCTTTATGTTGTGATTCTCAGACCAAAAGTGATGTGATACGGCCGACTTGTCCATTTGTTTGAATTTAATATTTCTGAAGTGTTCTTTCATTCTTGTTCCTAGATTCCTTTTGGTCTTACCAATGTATATCTTGTCACAATCCTGGCAACTCATTTGGTAAATGCCTGATAATTGAGTTTTCGGTGTGCTATTTTTTAGAGGGTGGTTTAGTAAGTTGCGGATGTTGTGTTTGTTTTGAGGGGCTAATTTTATGTTGAAGCTCTTAAATATCTTTTCAAATTTTTTGAAGTATTTTGGATGAAATGTAAATTTTCCATATCTGGTGTTTGGGTTTTCTAGTTTTTTTAACATAGTAATGTCCTTTAAGTATTTGTTTCTTTTGTGTCTATAGATCAGTTTTTTGATGAAATTTGTGTTATAGTTGTTCAGTTCGGCAACCTGGTGTATGTGAGCGTACTCCTGTTCATATTCTGTTTTTGTTAGCGGAATGTTGATAAATCTGTGAACTAAACTATGGAATACTGCATATTGATGTACTGGGTTGAATGGGTTGCATTTAATGTAATTGTCAACATGTGTTGCTTTTCGGTATATTCCAAATTGTAATCCTGTTGGTGTTCTAATGATTTTCAAATCTAGAAAAGGTAGCCATTCATCCTGCTCTACTTCAATGGTGAAAACTATGGATTTTTCTTGTAGGTTTAGCAACTTTATAGCATCCTCGGTTAGTCTTCTAGGGACTATCGCAAACACATCGTCGACATATCTATGCCAACATTTGAAAATATGTGGAAAGGCTTTAGTAATGTGTGTTTCCAAATTACTCATGAACAGATTAGCTAGTAATGGTGAAAGAGGGTTACCCATGGCCAAGCCTGCTGTTTGTTGGAAGATCTTGCTGGAGAACGTGAAGCTGTTTTGTTCAATACATAGGGTGGTTAATTTGATGTATTCCTCTATTTTATCATCTGCAACGTTGCTTTTGGATAACCAGCCATTCATCAATTTTGGAATTTTTTCTACTGGTATGCTCGTGAATAGAGATCTGATATCAAAGGACACCATCACCTCTTCAGTTTTTATAATTGTGTTTTCAATTTTCTTTACTAAATCAAATGAATTGTTTATGCTTAGAGATTCAAACTTTTCAAACTTGTCAAATTCTTCCAACAACCATTTTGCCAGTTTGTAAGTCGGGGCATCTATATTGTTAATAATGGGTCGCATGCTGTTGTCTGTCTTGTGAATCTTAGGTAGGCAGTATAATTTTGGCAAATTAGGGTTGTTTACAATTATGCTATTTTTCATCTTATGTGGCACTACTGTATTTTCTTTAATTGCTTTTTTGGTGGTTTCTATGTATTTCCTTAAAGGTTTTTGGTTAGGGTTGTATATTCTGGATTTTGTAGTAGATGTTCGACTCGCTGGTTGTAATCATTTCGGTCCATAATGACTACCGTATTTCCTTTGTCTGCTTTCAGATAAAAAACTGGTTTTTGGTTCAATGTTTGAATAGTTTCTTTGTAGTTATTTTCCTGTCCGAATGTCATCCCCTTTAGAATTTCTAAGCATTTTGATTTAACTAATGTTTTTTCGCTACCATTTTCCAAAAAGTTTGAGGTTATGGTGACGTCAGCGATGTAATCGTCTAAATTGCCCAAGTTGCCGACACAAGTTTTAAAACCTTTGTTTAGAAATTTTAACTCTGTTTCGGTGAAAGCTTGGGAAGAGATGTTGACTACATTGTCTGGTGTTTCTGTGACACGGCGATACTGGTTGTGTGGGTTTCTCGTCAGTCTCCTTAAGCGTAATTTCCGTACTTTCGATTTAAGAGTCTGTGTTTTATCTTTCATGTTTAATTTCAAAATGTCGTGTAATTTTGTTTCGAAATGTGTCCAAATTATGTGTCCTAGTTCTTGAGATAGTTTCATGTGTAGGTAGTACGCTTCTATATTAATCTGTTGCAACGTTGCATATTGTTTAAAACGTTGCATATTCATAAAAAACTTGTAAGTGGAGAAAAGTATATACAAGGTTGACTCACTTGCTTAATTTTAGTAACAATGGCACTCCACTTTCTGAAATACTTCTTTTTATTCTATATAGTGTATGATCGTGTTAATGATTAGCAGAAAACTAAATCTGGGGCCTGATATGGATCAGATAATCAGAATGTTAAAGGAATATCAAAAGATGATATTGATCTGAGGAAGACAAAGAGCCTAAATACATGAATAAGTAACATTTTCAAGAATGTGATAAAGGTGGTCAAAGCTACAAGCAAAATGTGGAGCAAACTGGCAGGAAATTCAAGATTATTTTAATTCAGGAAAATAGAAAAGGACTTACAAGAGGAAGAAGATACTTTAAGAGAAATCTGAGGTACAACTGCATGGACAGGAAATTACCAATTCCTTCATAATTCGAAGAGGGGAAGATCAGTACTTATTAAATGAACCACTGTGAAATTAAATTAAATGTACCACTGTGAAATTAAAAGAGGCAATATTGAGAGGAACAAAAGAACTGAAAGGTATGAACAATTTATCAACCAGGACTACAGAAATAAAAAACAGGAACATACGGCCATCTTATTGAAGCAAACAAAGAGTTACAGAGCAGGGCACAATAGCATCTGTCTGAAGTTACAACTGACTCATAGATGGAAGAAAGCAAAACAAATGAACAAAACAAATCAAAAGTATGCTCAGTCAAGAAAAAGAATTGAAGTCCAAGTCACCAAAGCCAGCATGGAGACTACAAATGAGGAGGAACATCTTGGAGTGAGAGGCAAGATTAAAAAGAAGTAGGCCTAGGTTGGGGCATTTTACATTTGGAGAAAAGAACTGTATACAGATTAAGGGCCTGTTATAGTTTAAGTTTGAATTTATGAGTCACTATGTTTACACTCAGTCTTCACTTACTTGTATAATTGAAACGTTTTCAAGATCATTCGATCTCATCCTCAGCTGTTTGGTGACTAGATGACCTTCCTCTTCTTCCACTACTACGGAGCTCCGATCACTCTGCCATCTGGTGTTAGGGGCACTAAGTTTTAATACTTCATTTAATGCCGGGATTTCAAAATTTATAACTTTATCACGGTTTTTGTTTATGAACATTTTTTCCCAAATATCCAATTCTATGGGTGTACTTAAAGATTTTAACAGTTTAATGTTGTGGCCAATGTTGTGGTTTTCTGTCCAAAAATGGTGTGAAACTGCAGATTTTTCTGTTTGTTTCAACTTAATGTTCCTCTGGTGTTCTTTTTGCCTGGTTAACAAGTTTCTCTTAGTTTTTCCTATGTAGCTTTTTTCACAGGTTTCACAATTAATCTGATAAATTCCTGATTTCAAATTGTTGGGGATTGTATTTTTCAGTGGTTTATTTAGCAGGTTCCTCAGACTGAATTTGTTTTGGGGTGCTAGTTTTAAGTTTAGTCTTTTGAAGATTCGTTCAAATTTTCTAAAAGCCCATGGATGGTAGGTGAATTTTCTATATTGCCAATTTGTGTTATTAAGTGGTGTCAGAGTGGTATTTTTTGATCTTATCTTCAGTTTTTCTTTCCTCTTCATCATGTTCCTTATGATGGTGTTCCTTATGATGGCTGGGTTGAATCCATTTAATACCGCTATGTCTTTTATGTGTTGTTGTTGTTTCATAAATTCATCCTTACTCAGTGGGACGTTGTATAGCCGGTGAATTAGACTTCTAAAGGCAGCTAGTTGATGTGAAACTGGGTTGTATTTATTTTTCTTTATGTAATTATCTATGTGTGTGAGCTTCCTGTATATTCCAAAATCTACACCATGACGATTTCTAGTTATCTTGAGATCCAAAAAGGGTAGGGTGTTGTCTCTTTCTACTTCCATAGTAAATTGGATTGCAGGTTTAGTAACTTTAGAGAATCTTCTCTAAGTTTTTCCGGAATGATAGCAAAAACATCATCAACATATCTCTGCCAAAATTTATAAATCTGTGGGAAGGCCTTTACTATGTGTGTTTCAAAATAGCTCATGTATAGGTCTGCTAAAATAGGCGAAAGTGGGCTCCCCATTGCTAATCCTTTTGATTGTCTGTAGAATTTTTGGTTAAACATGAAGTAATTATTCCTTATGCATAAATCTGTAAGATTGATAATGTCATCTATTTCTCTGGGATTCGTTGTAGTCTGGGTTAGCCATTTTTTGAGGAATGTAGGTATTTTTTCTACTGGAATGCTTGTAAAAAGTGCCTTAACGTCAAAAGAAACAAGTATGTGTCAGTCTCAGCATAGTCTCAGTCTCAGCGAAGTCCAAACTAGAACTTATGTTAGACAGTCCAGAATATGAAAAAATTCCAAAAAATCCATTATCCTAAAGTATCACTTCTGTTAATAAAGCTTTATCAATTACAAAAACATTAAGTACATCTGAAAAATACAACTTAAAATCTTCCAACGCCACACTACCAAGGTTGTACTGTCTGCCAAAAATCCACAAACAAGACAACAGCATGAGACCCATCATCAATGGCATCAATTCACCTACATACCACATAGCAAAATGGTTAGTAAGAAAATTAAAATCATATGACAAATTTCAAAGTTTGGGAATAAAAAACTCCTTAGAATTGATAAATCACCTACAGAAATACAACATCCCGGAAAATCACATACTTGTTTCTTTTGACGTTAAGGCACTTTTTACAAGCATTCCAGTAGAAAAAATACCTACATTCCTCAAAAAATGGCTAACCCAGACTACAACGGATCCCAGAGAAATAGATGACATTATCAATCTTACAGATTTATGCATAAGGAATAATTACTTCATGTTTAACCAAAAAGTCTACAGACAATCAAAAGGATTAGCAATGGGGAGCCCACTTTCGCCTATTTTAGCAGACCTATACATGAGCTATTTTGAAACACACATAGTAAAGGCCTTCCCACAGATTTATAAATTTTGGCAGAGATATGTTGATGATGTTTTTGCTATCATTCCGGAAAAACTTAGAGAAGATTCTCTAAAGTTACTAAACCTGCAATCCAATTTACTATGGAAGTCGAAAGAGACAACACCCTACCCTTTTTGGACCTCAAGATAACTAGAAATCGTCATGGTGTAGATTTTGGAATATACAGGAAGCCCACACACATAGATAATTACATAAAGAAAAATAAATACAACCCAGTTTCACATCAACTAGCTGCCTTTAGAAGTCTAATTCACCGGCTATACAACGTCCCACTGAGTAAGGATGAATTTATGAAACAACAACAACACATAAAAGACATAGCGGTATTAAATGGATTCAACCCAGCCATCATAAGGAACACCATCATAAGGAACATGATGAAGAGGAAAGAAAAACTGAAGATAAGATCAAAAAATACCACTCTGACACCACTTAATAACACAAATTGGCAATATAGAAAATTCACCTACCATCCATGGGCTTTTAGAAAATTTGAACGAATCTTCAAAAGACTAAACTTAAAACTAGCACCCCAAAACAAATTCAGTCTGAGGAACCTGCTAAATAAACCACTGAAAAATACAATCCCCAACAATTTGAAATCAGGAATTTATCAGATTAATTGTGAAACCTGTGAAAAAAGCTACATAGGAAAAACTAAGAGAAACTTGTTAACCAGGCAAAAAGAACACCAGAGGAACATTAAGTTGAAACAAACAGAAAAATCTGCAGTTTCACACCATTTTTGGACAGAAAACCACAACATTGGCCACAACATTAAACTGTTAAAATCTTTAAGTACACTCATAGAATTGGATATTTGGGAAAAAATGTTCATAAACAAAAACCGTGATAAAGTTATAAATTTTGAAATCCCGGCATTAAATGAAGTATTAAAACTTAGTGCCCCTAACACCAGATGGCAGAGTGATCGGAGCTCCGTAGTAGTGGAAGAAGAGGAAGGTTCATTTAGTCACCAAACAGCTGAGGATGAGATCGAATGATCTTGAAAACGTTTCAATTATACAACAAGTGAAGACTGAGTGTAAACATAGTGACTCAAATTCAAACTTAAATATGAAGAATACTTCACTGTTAATAATGCTTCTGCTTTTAATATTTATGACTGTTATAGTTTGCTGGAATGAGAAGGAGGGTTACTAGATAAAATATGGAAAGAAGAAATTCATAGCTAACTAGAGAAGATAAATGTTATAGCAATAACGCAAATAAGATTATTACAAAATTTTGTTCTTGGTATGATTATTTCAGAAAAGTAGTGAAGAACAAAGAAAAAGGTTGAGTGTCTGGTGGCATAAGATTGTTCATCAAAAGTATAGAATGTTTAAAATCAAGGTTGAAAAAGATATAAGAATGGACTAACTGATATGGTGAGTTATTAGTGATATTAAGTTAACCACTGGCACGGCAGCCCTTAGAGGGCCAAGGCCTACCAACCCGACTGCCGGCCTCACGCCCACTTATGCATGGCAGAGGTGGACGATCATCCAACCGATACAGGGAGGAGATATGGTCAGCATCTTGGCATCCCCCAGCCGGAATGTTGGTTTCCGTGACCAGGGCCACTTACCTAGTGTAAGCTCCTCACTTTCCTCATGATGCTGAGTGGGCACCGGTCCTATACCCGGGACCTAAAATCCCCACCACATGGGTGGGATCGAACCCGGGCTGCTTTCCGTGGCCAGGGATCAAGGCATGCTGCCTTAACCTGCTACGCGACGGCGCAGGACATTAGTGATATAATCAAAGCAAATAAATAAGTATGTTTAGGCACTGTTTAATATCCTGCAATTTTTAGGACTCAAATTTTGTACTTAACTAAAACAAAATATTGAAGAGCTACAGGGTAGATACAGAAATTCAAAATTAATATTAATGGGGGACTTAAAGAGTAGGAGAACAAATTCCAGTACAGTTCAATTGGTGCTGGTCTAGCGGGTGCAGACTCAAGAAAGTGTTCTAGTTATATTAACTTAAAGGGCTGGGAGGGGATTTTCAGGAGCAAAATTTTTGTAATCTTCAATCTCTAATAGGTATGAAGTTTTCCATCAGTATGAATTACCGGACATACCATACTTTGAACTAGTTTCAATGATACAAGACTAGTTTTTAAATACCAACCCCCCCCCCCCCACCGCCAACTTTCTCCGATCATTTTGCAAGCCCCTGATTCTTCAGAAACATGCAGTCATTCAAAATGACTTCTGTGTTGGCTTCCTGTAAAGTCCAAATTTTATTTTTGTGTCATTCTTGATCATATTGTTACCCAATCGGCGAACTTGCGGTCGGCTGCAGGAGGGGATGGCTGGTGGAGGGCGGCGTGTGGCATCGGCCGCACCCTCGCTGGTCAGGAGGCGCCTGCGGAGGCGTGACAGGGTGGAGAGAGGGGAAACCATGGGGGTTGCTGAATCTTCGTTTCCCCCTCCTCCTGCCGCCTGAAAGAATGTGAAGTCTCTGGAGTATCTTTCCTCTCCATGGTAAAGAATTCTCTAGAACCATTTAGCCACCTATAAATAGAAGCACGATGTGACCAAGAGTCAGTTCTTGGTGAGCAGCCGTGAGGAGCGCCGTGCTAGCGAATGAACTGGAAGATTGTACATAATTGTGAGTTTGGAGTGCCCGTTGACAGACGAACTGGTGGTTTGTAATTGTGTGTGCTACGTAATTCTATGTAATCGGCAAGTGTTCCAACTGTAATTCGGTGGAAATAAAGAACATTGTGAGTTTGTGCAATTGGACTTTTAATTTCATGAACCCACAAAGTCACAATATTTAGGTCCAAGAAAGAGAGTTGTCCATTGTCTTCCTTTTATATTCTGAATTTGATAGTTTGTTCTTGCAGATTGAGTAGTTTTAATGCATAATCTAAATGTTTATTTGGAACTATTGCAAAGATGTCAACATATCTATACCAAACCTTGAACATCCATGGGAAGGCTCTTTTAATTTGTGTTTCAAATGCAGTCATAAATAAATTTTCCAAAATGAGTGAAAGTGAGTTGCCCATTGATAACCCTGATTTCTGCTTATAGCAATCTCACCAATTAACAGATCTGGAATATACCAAATAAGTTGTAAGGATTGTGAAAAATGCTACATAGATCAAACAAAAAGAAACCTAAAAACCAGACTCATAGAGCAGTTTAGAAATGTCAAATTGAAACAAGAAGGTAAGTCAGCAGTAGCATTTCATTTTAGGAACAAAAACATGACATTGACCCTAATCCAAAATTACTAAAAGGAGTGACAAACCACAAGAAACTGACAACATGGGAGAACATCTTAATATAGAAGAATAAGGCCCGAGTAATGAACTTTGAAATCTCGCCAGTAGATAATTTGACAAAGAAATAAAATAAATATTGAAGTATTGCTATCACAGTATCCTTATGATATAATATGTCTTACAGAGCATTGGTTATCAGAAAATGAAATAGCAGGTTTCAGTATTCCAAATTATTGTTTTGCTAGCAATTATTGTAGAAAAAATAAAAGAAATAGGGGTTCGGGCATCTTTGTGAAAAACAATATTAAATTTAAAACCTTGGAAAAATTTAAGTTTTGCTTCTGAGGAGCATTTTGAAGCCAGCTTTATTGTATTACCAGATTACAAACTGATAATTATTTGTGTTTATAGAAACCCGAGCAGCGATGTCAAAATATTATATGAGAAATTAGATAATGTGTTATTCTCAATAAATAAATCCAAAAATGTTATGATTACAGGAGATCTAAATATTAATTTCTTGGGAGAGAATAAAGAAAAAAAAAAGAGATATTCAGGTTTTGTTAGAGAGCTATGGGCTACAGGCTGTCGTAAACATTCCAACAAGAGTGGTAAATGGGACCAAGAGTGTTATTGATCAAATAATATTAAATTCACAATTTTGGAAATATAATTGCTTATCTAAAGAAACATGGGATGCAGTATATCAAGAGAACTGTATAAATAAAGCTAATACCCAATTTTTAAACATTTTTAAATATCATGCAGATGTTGCCTTAATCAAAAAAAAGGTAAAGGTTAATAAAACAATTAAAAACCAGTGGGTAGCCAAAGGTATCCATAAATCAAGCATGGGATTAAAATTCCTGTGTAGATATGCAAAGAATAATAAAGTTTCAGCAGTCTTTCTTGATTATTTACTACTTATAAGAGAACCTATAACAAAGTAATTAGGGCAGCAAAGAAAATGTTTAATAATAAAGCGATTTTGGAATCAGTGAACAAATCAAAGTCAATTTGGGATATAGTTAAAACCGAACAAGAATCCACTCATAAAATAATAACTGACATACGCTTCACAAACGAAAATAAACTAATAACAGATCCTGAAGAAGCAGCTGAGTGCTTCAATACGTTTTTCATTGAAATTGCAAAAGTTATCCAAAAGCAAATATGTAATAATAATCCATTCACTGCTTCCTATCCAAGTAAAAAAGTTAACTCCAGTATGTATCTAGCACCAACAGACGAAGAAGAAATAGCCTTTGTTATAGCAGGACTAAAAGATAAAAAATCCATTGACTCAGATGGGTTCTCAAATCATTTGCTGAAACAGTGTCATCATCTTATTCTAAAACCATTATGTTACTTAGTAAATTTATCATTTAATTCAGGAATTTTCCCAGATGCTTTTAAAATCTCAAAGGTTAAGCCACTATTCAAAAAAGGTTCAACAGAAATAATGAACAACTATAGACCAATATCTATCTTATCTGTATTTTGAAAAGTGATAGAAAAAATTATGCATAAACGACTAGTTTCCTTTTGTGACAAGTATAATATCTTAACACAATGTCAGCATGGCTTTCGAAAAGGAAGTTGCACTACCTCGGCATTGACCGAATTCTTAGAGAATGTGTATAGGGCACTAGATAGGAAAGAGTGTCCTGTGGGTATTTTCCTTGATCTCACAAAGGCATTTGATCTTGTAGACCATAGCATTCTACTGGATAAATTGCATGCAGTTGGTATTAGAGGAATATGTTACGAATGGTTCAGATCATATCTGGAGCGTAGACGTCAATTTGTACAGCTAGACTATGTAGATAAAAACTTAGGTGTAATTCAAAGTAAAACTCCACAGAGAAAATAGTACAGCAAGGTGTGCCCCAGGTTTCAATATTGGGCCCATTTTTATTTATCTTATATATTAATGATTTAGGTCTAGGTTTAAATAAAACGGGCGAGAACATCAATTTGACACTCTTTGCGGATGATACCAGCATATTAATGACTGGGAAAACCTCGAATGAGGTATTAAGCTATAATAATACTTGAAATAAAAAAGTTGTCAATTGGTTTCTAAAAATTAAGCGCAAAATAAATGAAGAAAAATCAGTAGCTATATGCTTTCACCACAAATTAAATAACACTGCTCAATTCCCTAGTATATATTTAGGGAATAAATCACTACTCCATGAATCAAATACCAAATTTCTAGGAATATGGTTAGATGAACATTTAAAATGGGAAAAACAAATTCAGCAACTAGAATTGAAACTAAGCAGAATTACATTCGGTATTAAATCAATGAGGGAGTCTGTAAACACAAATGTGTTGAGAATTATTTATTTTGCTTATTTTCATTCTGTAATGTCTTATGGTATACTTAGCTGGGGAAATGCTAAAGATGTATAAAAAATTATTAGTTAAATCTCGATATATGTATAAAAAATATTTAGACTGCAGAAAAGGGCTATTCGTTATATAGTAAATATTCCTTTCACCATCAGCTGTAAACCATATTTTAAACTACTAAAAATACTTCCATTACCCTGTGTGTATATATATGAAGTTCTAGTTACAACAAGAATTCTACTTGCTCAATTTGAAACAAATTCGCAGATACATACACATAATACAAGAAGTAAATCAGATCTACGCATTATAAGCCACAATAGAACTTTATTCACACATAGCTTCGAACATAAAGCAGTATTATTATATAACAAACTACCCGATGGAATTAAAAGTATAACTACAGAAAAAAGGTATCAACTTGCTCTAAAAGCATGTTTAAGAGAAGGTTGCTATTATTCAGTGGAAGAATACTTAACACATGGTCAACATATCAATGCTTCCTAAAGTGATGTTTGTGAATTAATACCTGTGTAACTTCTGAGGTGATGCTTGTAATTACCTATTCAATAAGTGCCCTTTATAGTATTACTTACCTCAGTTTGTGATATAAATACTTGTGTAATTTCTAATATGATGTTACCTATTTTGTAATGTTGAGTTACCTAGTGTGTAATGTTGATGAAGCCTATATCTTTGTACAAGATTTATTATGGTGAATAAAAAATTATTATTATTATTATTATTATTATTATTATTATTATTATTATTATTATTATTATTATTATTATTATTATTATTATTATTATTATTATTATTATTATTATTATCATTATCATTATCATTATCATTATCATTATCATTATCATTATCATTATCATTATCATTGTTATTATTGTTATTATTGTTATTATTGTTATTATTGTTATTATAGTTATTATTGTTATTATTGTTATTATTATTATTATTATTATTATTATTATTATTATTATTATTATTATTATTATTATTATTATTATTATTATTATTATTATTATTATTATTATTATTATTATTTTTACAGAAGTTCACAGTTCCACCGCCAGAGAGAGAAAAGCAGATGACACAGACATTAGTTGGAAAGAGGTTGAAGATGAAGGCAACGGCTTCCAAAACTAGTCTCTCAATATTAAAATAATAAAAACATAATAAAAAATCTGACTACACATAGTTTTTTCAATTAATTTTGACGTCACTGTTACTAAATTCCTCCCATCACACAAAAAGTTGTTTACATCATTATTCACCAACCTGGAATTAAAAAAGTGTACAAAAGAAAAGAAACTCCAACTGTAAGAATGAATATACCTTGTCATTCCTTTTTGTAGTACGTGAATCAGAAAAAGATGCATTCTATCATCAATCTAAAACACCAGTTCATGAAAAGTAGAAAAATCAAGCAGATGTATGTGATTCAGATTTGTCTGCAAAGGTAGCATAATCGTTAGTCCTTTAATTGAAGGCTGATATGAATGTTTGGATAAGGTAAATTCTGTTTTATATTAATTGAAATTGAATTTAGATTTTAAGTAAAAAGACTGAAATATTAAGGGACAAGAAGACCCTATTAGTTTAATATATTTGAATGCATAAAATGTACATAAGAGTCCATTTCACTAACAATGGCAGAAAAATCCTTAAAGAAATACAACATGACAAATACACTTAATAGAACTCTCGAAGATGATCCATGGAAGAATAGCTACAATTATTCTTTCCTAGAGATAACAATGAAAATGATAATTAGGGGCAACTGATTACTGACACATTTACATACACACATTAACATTCTAACAATAAGTTATAAGTTACAGTTTTGTTTAAAGCTCTAGGTGGTTCTACAACAGCATGTAAAGATTATATCTTTTATAAAATAAAGTTATATTTTATTTAATTCTGAAGCACAATACTATGCCAGATTATTTTCTAATACATACAATCCAATTTAAACATTTTCTTTTTCTTCTTGTTTTCTTCTTTCAAAACTATAGTGTGGTGATTATTGGCACATATAAGCTATTTTCTAAGAAGGATTGTGGCACTGATTATATTTTCTATGTTGCTATAGCTGCATCCTTCAATTTCTTTATGCTTATTTTGCTTTTAAATCATTTAGCTAACTATAATACAGTAAAAGGATAAACTTTCTTAAGCATTCTAAATTTAATCTTTACTGCCATTGAATGAGTTTATCAGTCAAATACTTTTCATCTATTAAACTAAGAGAAACATTAATTTCCATCAATTAACTAAAATAAGACAAACATACTTCCTTGCATTGGCAAAAGCTGTAAGATCCAGGTCAATGTCAACTATCATAGGCTTCAGTTCTTCATTTTCTCCTCCCTCTTCTTCAGATGAGTCTTTGACATATGGATCACTATCAGCACACAAATAAATATAATAGTTCATTTGCATCATTAATAGTGTAACATTCTATTCTACAAATTCTGAGAACAGAGAACAATTTATTGTAAATAAGCTTTTGCACTAATAGGAGTTTACCAATGTTTTCTAAAGGTGTGCACAAACACACTATGTCTAAAATGTGGCATTATTAACCTTTTAACCATCACTTCTGGACAAAAACAATAAGAATTTGCGTACACATGTTGCTATGACTCATTTGTGCCGAAAGACCCATATGGGCTAACGTCTTTGTCTTTGTTCCTGTGACCAAAAGCTGCATGCTCAGCTTGCAACTTTGTCCTCAGCGATAAGAAAAATGCATTTTGAGTTTATTTTAAGATAGCATATGCTGCACATTCATTTAATTACATAAAAACCACTTGTATTTCACTGAAATTTAATATGTATAAAAATGAATTATGCACAAACAAGATTCTACTAACATGTTACACTTTTTCTGGGACCTGCAAATATCTATGTATAATTACGAATTACTTATAATTGAGTTATGTATAAAGCAGGTTTAACTGTATTTTAATTATCTCAAATGGTAATATTTCATCACAAGATAAATAGACAGTGGAGCACAAAAACTCAATTTTACACAAAAAATCTCCATGCATGATGCATGGTATGGGGTAAGCAGTAAGTGCCTACAGAATAGGACGTAAATGTTTTGACCAAACAAATGCAGAAATATACAGGAGTGTAATATCATGCCATTTTTGAAAAGCTTACTGATATTAAATGTCAGTCTGGATTTTTCCTAGAGGACTCTGCTGATGAGCTATTAAATTTAATTCAGGAAAAGTTTGAAGATAGCATAATTGGTAAAGAACTGTGGCCCTCATATTCTCATGATTTAATTATACAATTTTTATCTATGGGGGAAATTGAAGAATGAAGTGTATGCAACAAATCCCATACACTGGAAGAACCATGAGGGCAGTCCAGAAAGTCTGCATCCAGCTGTGGTAGCATGAGGACTGTGTCTTCCTTACTCTGTGAGTTGTTAAAATGTGTGCTGCAATAGAAAATCCCACCACTTGTTAAGTGCGACCTGTGATTAGGTTTTTGTTGGATAAAAAGAACAAAACAATTGAAATCAACTTTGTAATGTTTATGGACAGGGAATAATGCGTGAAAGCGGAGTTAGGTAATGGTGCACTGATTTTAAAAATGCCCATACCAAAGTTCATGATGAGGAACACAATGGTAGATCTAGCCTTATGACTGATGAACTGTCAATGCAATTCAATGACAAAATTCATTGAAAATCATCATTTCACAATTACAGAACTTTCGAAACATTTACCCCACATTTCATGGAATTTGGTGCATCAAATTGTGGTGCAGAAGCTTGGTTACCACAAATTCAATTGGTTTGCTCTCTTTAGCCAACAAAAACCTAATCACAGACTGCACTTCACAAGTAGCAGGATTTTCTATTGCAATGCACATTTTAACAACTCACAGAGAACACAGTAAGGAAGGCACAGTCCTCATGCTACCACAGCTGGATGTGTACTGAACGTAGAGATGTTCTGACACTAAAATGGCAGCTCTAGCCCTACTCACCGCCTCAATCGGCCAAAATGTCTGGGACTTTCTGGACTATCTTGTAAAAAAAGACTTCCAGTGAGAAATTACTCAATTTGGGATAGTGAACTCTCAAGAGTAAATGCAAATTTCCTGAGAAGATACCAGAAATGTGTAGAAAGAGCAAGATATTTCCAACATCTCTTATGATAAGGTACATATGTGCTTATCATAATTGTAATTATAACTATGAGAATGGGAAGTGGTTACAGTATTTAGGGTAGGCAGTGTAGGCAGGTAGGCAGGGTAGGCTGCTAGCAGCCAACTGGAGCTGCAACACAAATAACATGCATAATTCCAAAAATATATCCGATATTCCTAAATACATCAATATAGGTTCATAGAATTTGTGCAGTGTTTGTTTCCTACTTGGGAAACATCTAGGCAGTTACTGCAGTGAGAGGGTAAAGCACTGTATGAACAAATGCAAAGATAAAGACCTCAAACAGTATCTTATCTAATAACTACATAAAAAAATCAGATGTGCTATGTGCAGAATCTATAGTTTTTTCTCTCTCTACTGGAAAACTATGTTAAAATTTAAGGTACTGATTTGCATTATATATTTTTGTATTTTGTATTTGTATTTTTCTGCATTGACACAAACAAAAAGCTCTAAAACCCTCAAATGAACCAAAGAATACAATCAACATAACAAAAAGTAAAATATGGAAGATTTATTAAGATTAAACTTACTAACCTGAGCAACAATGAAATATGGTTTATTTCTAGCTTCAGTGCTTTGATGCTATGTGCAACAGGATCACCTTTCTCCTGGGCCTCATTGACCAAACATTGTATATCTGGCCAAGAGAGTTGATTTGCCAGAGCACTGCGTACAGCTAAGATTGCATTATCCACCAGGCACTGATTACGAGTTATTAGCTCTGCCCTCTGTTTATCCGTTTCTTGAGTGCGCTCCAGGGCTTCTAATCGCTGATCATGGTCCTTTCTTACATTTTCCAATTTTTTTAAAGCTTCACGTTCCTATTTAACATAAAATTATTTTAAAAAAAAACGTTTAAATTTCTTTGTAACTTATGTATTTTAAAAGAAGCAAGAAACAGTGGTGTACTTTAAATTATTAACCTTGTGATATAATAATTGCAGTCTAGGTTTTGGTAATGAAATTATAATTTCAAAAAATTAATATTCCTGCATTTTCATTACCTTTTGATATGTGTTCAGTAAAATGCTTTTAAATAAGAACTGTAGATGACCACAGTTGCAAAAGTGACAGAAACTGGAAAGCCATATGCATGCACAAAAACCATGTTTTATCTGTGAAAAAAAATTAACTTTGGATCCATACAGACATTATTGACTTTACATTAACTTAGTTACATGGTCATGTATCGTCAAAAAACAATGGATATTGGAAGAAAAACCTGGTATTGTGCATGAAATGTCATTGTATGAGCAGAACATTGGTGTTTGGTGTGCTGTGATTGCACATTCTACAATTTCAGAAGATGAATTAATGTGTGTCAACATTTATTTTCTTAGAAGCTCTGAGACATGTGTGGCAGCACAAGGTTACCATTTCCAACATCTTCTGTGACATAGGTATATGATTACTGTAATTATAATTTTCATGATAAACCTAAGTGCTAGAATGTAAATATTCAATGCAACAGCAGTGTGTCTATTGTGGCAGCAGCGTGCCTTCTGCTGCAGTACTAACTGCCTGCTGGCCAACCACAAGTGAAAAAATAAGATAATCATATCCATATATCTTAAATTTCTTCAACAACAAAAAAATCACAAATTTTAATTACATCAGAAGATGCAATTCATTCATGAATAATTTCTACAATTGTATTTGCCATATAAGTTACTTCTCAGATCCTACTTTTAAACAGGAAGCAGGTGGTCTGTATAGGAAATGAGAAATCAAAAATAGCTGAGATAAAATATGGTGTCCCAATGGGTTCAATACTTGGACCTTTATTATTTCAAAATTCACTGTACTAAACAAATAATTGAAGCAAATTACTGAACTTTAAAAAAAAAAGTATTTTTCCGATTTCCCCATATTTTGATGTTAAATTTTTCAAGAGCTACAACAGAGTCACCATTTTCAAAATTTTCCATATCCATTTCTTCTTTCTTGGAGCACAGAAAAAAGTTTTGATATGCTAAACTTCTAATTTTGTAAAGGTGTTCATTAAAACAATCATATTCTGTAATACGTAGAGCGTAGAAACAAAATTTTACTTGGCAAATGAGGAATTACTAAAGCATCATTTAAAATGAGCTTTGAAATCCCACCAGTAGATAATTTGACAAAGAAGTTCATAGTTCCACCACCAGAGAGAGCAGACAACAACAGATGCCAGTTGGAAAGAGATTGAAAATGGAGGCGAATGTCTTTGAAACTAGTCTCTCATAAATATAAATAAGTGACGAGTATTAATAAACCAACTACAAATAGTTTCTGAGACATCATTTAAAACTTTCTTTTAGTTTGCCTATTCATTTTGAAGTATTATCTGCTGTTATTATTATAAATTATTTTTCATTTAGTGATTCATTTAATTGATTTGTATGTGAAGTTTGTATTATTCATGATGCCATGAGTCTGGTTAACTCCTACGGCAGATAGATATAGATAAATAAATAAATATTTGAGTTTGATTTATGAGTCACTATGTTTACACTCGAACTTCACTCACTAATATCGAGATTTAACTGTATTGGAACACCACAGTGAAGTGAAATAACTATTAATTTTTAGATGAGTCGTATTTGTTACACATCTGCTTCACTTTTGTACCTATTTTTAGGACATGTTTCGCAAATCATCGTTTGCATCTTCTGCTCTTATGCGACTAAAGCTTGATCCAGTGGTGTGGTGGGTGTGGGTAATTCTGGAGTTGCTGCTGCCATCTGTTGATTTAGTGATGAACTTAAATGTGGGATTCTCTTCTGGCGGGATTTCAAAGTTCATTAGTTGGTTTTTATGCTTTTCTATGTATATTCTCTCCCATATGACGAGTTCACTATGTTTTTGTACGTATTTTAGTAATTCTGTGCTATCTTCAATTTCATGATTTTCAGACCAGAAATGAGCTGCTATTGCGGACTTATCAATATTTTTGTATCTTAAGTGCCTGAAGTGTTCTTTCTTTCTAGTGCCTGTTTCTTTTTGTCCTCCCTATGCAAATTTTTTCACAGTCTTTACACTTAATCTTGTAAATGCCTGACTTTTCCTCTGAGGAAAATTGGTTATATATTGCCCCCTCCCCTTTTACAAAAGGAAAAAAAAATTTGCAAAATGCACCAGCTCCAGTTCCTTCATAATCCCAAAGAGAATAGACAATGACAACCTTGACAATCAGAATATGCACAAACCAAATGAAAGGATAACAAAACATTCAAGAATAATTATGGGTAGAACAGAAGACAAAGTAAGACTCTGTTATGTGATTCCCTTTATAATGTTAACTTATAACAACAGAATTTGAAAGTCCGGCTTTTATTTAAGTTAATTAACATAGTCTTATATTGATGTAACATGTAGGTTTGCTTTGCCGATCCTGCATATAACATTACAATATACAGAAAATCCAAATAAATTGTCTCCTTTTTTATGATTTATTGCTAAGCATATATTCACTCAAAAATATAAATTTTCCAACAATTCCCACCCCCCTCAAGTTTTGCAACATATGCTAATATTCCAATGCTGTTTCCACCTCCTTTGAGCATGTTTCTCTTGTATTTGTTTCTCACAATCTGATTGGCCATGGCACAACTTTCAAGCTGTTTCAAAGCATTACAGATGTAGTGTTAGCCAACTTGGTTTATTATGGTATTGTTTAAGCTTATGAATGGAATCACCCTGTGTTTATTTGGAATACCAAAAAGAGGATTGTTTCACGTGTGCACAAAGGCGAGTTTTGTATTGAATAAAATGACAGCAGTAAAGAGTAAAATGTTATCTCTTTACAAAAAAGTTGATTTCATTTAGGAAGTTGAAAAGCATCCAAACCATCTAACAAATGGCTAGATGACTTGGTGTGACCATTTAAACTCTTAGCAGGATTCAGAAAAATAGTGCTGATGATGTCAAACTTGCAAAACTTAGTAATATTACACAAATATAAATATTTGTAACAAAGATTTCACTTATCTTAAGAAATTGGTGTTAATTCTTCTTTCTAATGGAGATCGATTTCACAAATAGATTGTTTATATCTTCAGTCATTATATAACATGGACTGAAGATACAAACAATCTGTTTGTGAAATCGATCTCCATTAGAAAGAAGAATTAACACCAATTTCTTAAAATAAGTGAAGTCTTTGTTACAAATATTTATATTTGTGTAATATTTATTGCTTCACTATAGCTAGCTTCATTTTCTACATTATTAGTAATTTTTCTTTAAAAAAAAGTGCCTACCCCTGAATTCCCATAAAAATGTCAAAGAGGTTTTACTGTATATTTACACAGTTTATTAACTAGCTCTAATGAGATACGAACCTGCTGCAGTGCTTTCATATCAATCTTTTGCCCTTCCAGTGTTGAGAAAAACTCATCAACAGCCATGTCAAAACTAGAAAATTCTCGGAATGGTTGCTCTGCATGTTGACGAAATAACATGGGATGGAACTCTTGATTTGTGAAAAGATCTTCCTCCCCACCTTCAGGAAGAGGTCGCTTTTCCCTTTTCTGTATTATATAGCCCTAATGAATGAAAAAAAAATGCAACATTAGTAGTTCCTTACTTTTAATGCACCATAAGCACAAAACTAGTATGATATTCAAAATATAAATATGAGGGTTGATCAACAAAGATTGAGACTGATTTTTTTTCCACAGATGTTTACAACTGCAATTCAATGTTTACATGATCTTTTTCAAAGTAGTCCCCTCCTACTTCAATGCATTTTTATAGCATCTCTGCTCACGTGCTGCAGACCATTCTTTGTCAGGTCCTTGAGATTGCCTCACTTTTCTTGAGCACTGGTTCAGAGTTCTCATATATATATTTCTGTGACAGTGGCATAGCAGGAATTACACAGGAATTACACTAAAATCATTTGAGTTCATAACTTAACTATATGCTTGAGGAAATACAGATTAGTATGCTTCAAAATAAGTGTTTATATTTAAGTGTTTAAATTCAATAAAATCAAGACATCAAACAATAACAAAACATATATATTATTGTATTTATTTCATCCTTTGGAACATAATACATATGTTATAGGACACGTCAGTTCAAGATACAAAGATAAATATAAAAAGTTACATAAGACTAAAAACTGTAACAGATACAGGATCCAACAAAAGTCTAAAGTAGAAAAAGCAAATAAATATAAACTATATAAAGACCATAGAGAAATGCTATATAAAAATAATTGTTCACAAATGTGGAGTTTACTCTACTTCATGATTTGATTTAATTCAATTCAATTTATTTTGTCCTTTCGAATAATATCAGACACGCCGTAGTATAAAAATTACATTAATGACTTTTGTCATTATTTACAATCATTTAAAAACTCATTTACAGAATAAAATGAATGTTGCAGTAAAAAGAGTTTTACTCCCTTTTTAAGATGTATAAGGCTCTTCATTTGTTTAATATTTTCTGGAAGTCTGTTGTGTGAAAGTCCTCTTTCTGACGTGTATTGTATTTGTGAATATCGGCATTTTTGTAATTTTGTATTTGTAGTTTATTTTGTTTTACATAGATTACTAATTCCAAAATATACATACATGCTAGAGGTAATATTTGACACACTGAGTCCTTAGTCCACACATCAGCTTACCTTGGATGGTTTTTGCAAAGCTTGTTCCATTAGTTCTTCAGCTTCAGTTAAAGCTGTGATAAGAACTGACATTTGCTTCTCTGGATCAAAGCTTTTTCCTAACTTACAGTTTCCTCCTAATCCAGCATTTAGTAGCACATGTTCAATTAAAGCGGGACCATATTCTAAAATAACAGACAAAATATTTTAGCCCTAAGAACATAGCTTTGACAAAATGAAAATATAACCAACATTATAAATATTAGTAATGAAGATGTATTTACTCATGAGCTTACAAAAATCTTACAAATCAAACTTTTTAACATATTTTTACCTCCAAAAATGAAATGCTACTACTGACTTATCTTTTTGTTTTATTCTTATGTTTCTAAAGTGCTCTTTGACTATGGTTTTTAGATTTCTTTTAGTTTGACCTATGTAGCATTTTGTACAACTTTTACAACTTATTTGGTATATTCCGGATCTGTTAACTGATGGGATTTCATCTTTTGTTTTTGATAATTTTACAAAGAAGTTCATAGTTCCACCGCCAGAGAAGACAGCAGACGACAACAAACACTAATTGGAGAGAGGTTGAAAATGGAGGCAATAGCTTACAAAACTAGTCACGCGATTATATAAAAACATAAGTGACGAAGTGTCAATAAACCGACTACAAATAGTTTTTCCGATTAATTTTGACGTCACTGTTATTAAATTACACCAATCATGCATAACCAAACTTGGTACTTAAGTTCAGCATCCTTCAAGGATGCAACACAAAGGTTTTCAGGAAAATCCTCACCCCAGACCTTTATGCAAAATGTTTTGAAAATGTTGATTTTCTAAAAATAGGTCCAATGACTTTTATTAAAATGCTGTATGTTTTAGATATTTTTAGGACAAATGAAATTTATATCTTGAATTTTTTGGAAAAGTTCTCAGAAGATGTCTTCATTCTGGGCTTTTTTTTTATTTGTAATTTTACGTCCTCCAACATTAAGTCATATCGGACGGTGAATGAAATGGGTGAAATGATGCTCAAATGGGCCCAGGGTCCATGGAGCTTAGAGCTACCTGACATTCGTCTGTGAGGATAAGGGAAAACCCTGGAAGAAACCTTATCCAGGTAACTCACTCTGACTGAGATTCAAACTCGGGACCTCTTGAACGTGAGGCAGACATGCTACCATCTACACTACCGAGGTGGGCGGGCTATTTTTGCCACAAGAGATAGACTAAATTATAATACACAAAAGATGTAGGTAGATCATGATAAAACACACAATTTATGTCATATACATTTTATGTGGAGTGAATATTTGAGAGTTATTCCTTGTTATTTGTGAGAATTTTCCAATATTTACACTTTTTTTCAAATGAGAAATCTTTCTTTCTTTTAACTCTTGGTCGTGAAAGAGAATGAAATTTGAGAGCCATTGCAAAGCAATCAGCATTAACAGATTTCACTATTACTTAATGTGTACTGTAATTCCATATTCCCTTGTATCTACAATAAAATGTACAATAAAATAATGTGTATCTTGATTAACATGAAGTAGATAGAGAAGTTTCTTAAGAATAGTTTATACAAGAGTAGAGAAAGTTATGTGTGTGCAACACAGATTTTTTATAATATATGCTTAAAAACACATGTTGTAAATAGTCTTTTCAAAATTCATGAGCACAGAACACATACATGTTGTATGTGTTAGATAAAGATAAAATGTAAGTCTATTACCTTTAAAAGAGTCAAAGCATTTACATACTTTTCTTACCCCAAAACTTATTCACATGGAATAGTGATCAGAAAATTGCCACAGAGCTGTACTTTAGGGAGTCAGTTACAGTATCTATGCAAACAAAAGATAACACCCATTACCTTCCCTGAATCAATTAGGGAAATCTGAATCACTATTACTATCTCTTTATTTTCCTGCCAGACATTTGCATCAGGAGTGAAGTAGCCTAAGACATGCTATAGCAGGAACACTTTGGATTGTAAACAAGTTGATGTTGATGTTAATGTAGAGGGAAAAAAATATGTACCTTTCATTTCTCTGTTCCTTTCTGCTGTGCCAGTCTAGATATACCAATTGCTGTTACAACTTCTTATGTCATGACATCACATCAGTTAACATAATAGTCTTTTCATCATTCACATTTTCAATAGACAAGCATGGCAGCAAAATGCATGGCCATTGATATACACATGCTTTACACAGCAAGAACATCGATATGAAATTTTCACTTCAGTCTGTTTTGTGTATTAAAAAGATAATATGCCAGAGGAAGTGAAAATACTTGTTACATTACTGAATTATTAAGAGTGTATATATTTATTGTATTGTATTTGAAGATTTCATGAATCTCTAGTAATTCTTATGACTAATAAAAATCTGATAATGAATTGAAATGAAAATTATTGCTAAGCCGCTTTTGCTTTCTTAATTTAAGAGCAAATAAAATAAGTAATCTACGTGAAAGTTAAATATAATAAAGTGAACCATACATTTAGAAACTTTTTTTCGGGGGGGAGGGGGGCAGATTCCCTCAACCATGAAATCAAACCCATTGCCAAACTTTTGAGATGTACTAATAATGCAGTTAACTGTCAACATGGGAGAAAATATATATATATCCTGCAGAACAAAAACAGCTTAATGAACTCTAGAACCTAAACTCATCAACCTGTCTTATGAATTGGACAAATTTTCAACACTAGATGTTACCACATTGAAATAAGCTCGTTCTTGTTCATCCCTCACTCAGTCCACAGCTGATGAGAGAAAACGCTCTTGAAATATATTCTAATTAAAAACAAGAAAGTGCAAAACTCTTTCAATTTATGATATGAGTAGATTTCTAAAAAGAGATAAAATGCTTATTGGAAAGAACAATGACTTAAGTGCAAGGACTACAAAAATGATATTCAAATGCCAGGATATTACCAAGATGTGGAATTAATATTTTCTTGAGTCCATCTCCTTGTTTAGCTGACGCAAATATCTTCTCAAGTTTCTCTTGAGATGGTACTCCTTCACGCTGATGTGCTCTTTCAATTGGGTATTTCTCTCTCACTGCAAATCTGTAATAGGTTTAAGAGTTAGTTATACAAGAGTATTTACAACTTAAAAGGTTCTAAATGAATGTAATAACTTTAATGAAGATTGTTTTAAATGGCAATTGTAGGCAGATTAAATTAACAATACATGAAAACACACAAGACTTTTGTAATAAATTATATGCTAAAATAAAGCTAAAAATAAAATTAAGAAACAAATGTGATTTATATGCATTCATTAGATACTTGTATGCACACTCTTCATATACAAGAATGAAGTGCATCTTTTGTTTCTTATATATTAACTAGAAAAGTCATATTATCTTTCTTGTTTACCTGACTTCTTCACCTTCCGTATGTGGTCGGAGTATGTAGAGAATTGTCAGCGAACAGTCAGTAAGAATGATATTGCCTCTATCATATAGTTCCAATATAATGTGATAAGCAGCCTCTCCAGTACCAAACTGAAGATCCACTATACGGTCCAAACCCAGCTGTTTCAGACATTCCAATCTCTTATTACGTAGATGTTTCCTCATCTAAAAACCATTCAAACTTACTGTTTAGTCTCATTATAATTTGTACTACCCCCAGGCAAGACTTACTAATAAATTTAATAAATAAAAAATGGAATACACTCATTTTTATTTCTATCAAAAAGAAGATCTAGTCAAAGAGAACAGTTCTTTGTTATTAGTGATAAATAAAATGTTTATTTTCTGCAAAAAGAAGAAGTTTACATTTGATGTCGTTTCCATGAAGCATGTGATAAAAAAAAAATGCATTTCTACATTTCATGTCAAAAACTTAAACATTTACTTCTGGAATGTTAGGTTAAAATAAGCATGAGCTTAGAACAAAAGTGAATCGAGAAGATATTAACACACTGCTTCACTCACACTGTTTTTTCACAGGACATGTTTCAAGAGCTTTTGCTCTTATCATCAGCTGGAACTCGACTCTTTGAGTCGAGTGTGAAAAAACAGTGTGAGTGAAGCAGTGTGTCAATATCTTCTCGATTCACTTTTGTTCTAAGTTGTGCTTCACTGTCTCTACGCTTCTTTCAAGTTTATACTTTGAAGCAGGAGCTTGTTATGTCAATTGCAGATTTTCTAAGAATCTTGCTTGTGTCCTTGTGGTAATACTTTACAAGATCACCCAATGTGTCACCTTGATGTAAGGTTACTTTTGCTAATTTGGAGGTTATACCATCCTATTCTGGACCTGTAAGATTTTGAATGTAGTTGTTTTTCTGACCAGAGGTTTTGTAGCTGCTTAATGCTTAGCTAAAACTTATTTAAAATTACATAGGAAAAGAGAACAAGAATGAAGATGCATCTTTTATACACAGAAAAATTCATATAAAACCACTTTTTAAGAAATGATTTCCCTCTGGAAAGTAATAAAAGAAATAAATTAAACTTTATTATTTCAGTTGCTCAAGAGAAATGATATTTCATGTATATATATCTTTTTTAAAAAAAAGTTTAAGGTTATTTAACTGGGTAGCTCATATCAAATGATGAATAAATGAAATATGTGAGGGTCCAATAGAGCTAAAAGTTACTTCACATTCATCTTCTTGTCATTCTTTCTTCTAATTATAATTTTATCTTAGTAATTAAAATGACAGTTTCATTTTAGTTATTTGTTTTTAATTAAAAGTTAGCACACAATTAATGTACGTTAGCGGCACAATTCTCAAAACAAAACACAACAATTTATCCAAAACTGATGTAAGTTTTAAAAACTGAAAAATTCTTGTCAATTATACAACTTCTCTAAAGCAGAATTAATATTCAGAATTACCACAAAACTGAGGATCGAAGACTGGATTAACTCTTTCCTTCCATATTTCAGACTGTAAATAATTATGAATTATTACAATTCAGTTGACGTATTAGAAACAGTGAGGTACTGCTAATTTATAAGGACCATTTGCTGAGAATGAGAACATGTCCTTAATTCTCAAAACATATTCAGGTGATTTTTTAGTTTGTGATGTTTAGTAATTCTAATCCGCTTCATGTTCATAAATTATGAAGTAGTTAATTGCAAACACCTTTATTCTCTTTGCACATATTGGTTTAAAAATCTACTAAAATATTCAAATTATGGTAAGTAAAAAGACTCAAGGTTAGCAAGAATCAAATATAAGAGTAAATTAGCAAGATAGAATCTAGTCAACAGTAATGGATTTAAAAACTCTGTAACATTGGACATAATGACACATGGCAGAATACTCATCTGATTTATAGAATATTTGCAATATGGTATTGGGATTACTTAGTGTTGATCATAAAGAAGAAACCATAGCATAATTAAAATTAGCTGTCTGGGGAGTTTTAAAGTAAAATGTGACGTAAGACTTGACATAGGTATTGTCAAAGTCTTCTTAACCCATTAAGGTACACCTTTTTGTTTTAAATTGATAAAATGATGTGTAATGTATTAGTTCAGTATACAGAATGTTGTTCTTGCTGTTGTTGTTGTTGTTGTTGTTGTTGACTAATTGCACTGGAGACTAGTTGATTTGCATCATTTTCCCCCTGGCTTCCCAGTATGTAGGTTCTCACTTTTGAGACATTTGCATTTGTCTAAATGATGTTTGTTCATGATGATATACTCTTTGCAGATAGTGTAGTTGGGTGTAGGTATGCAGTGTATTTTATAAAGGTGTTCTGCAAGACAATCATGGCCAGTTTCCATTCTAAATAGGGCAACTGCACTTTTCCTTGGCAATTTTTGAATGTCAGTTTTGTCTCTAATGTTCTTGTAGTCCTTGCCTTTTAGTTTATCTATACAGAATGTCAACAATATATTTTGTTTGCCTTTCATTCGCCCAGCATCCCAAAATCACTTGGTTTATAAAGAGATTGATTTACATAAATCATATTCTCAGCTTTACAACTGCTTACAGCTGTGTGATGTAGTAATACAAACCTTTATCAACAGTTTATAGTATTACAGAAATCTAGGAGGGAAATTTAACAAAGAAAATGCAATAGCGTACTTTCACACACACTGAAGTCGTTAGCACCTTACTATTGTAAACTAATAAACTCAAAATACGCAAATTTTTAACGATGATAATACATTCACATAATCGTATAACTTCAGTGATGACATACATGATGAAAATAGCTCTTGAGAATTTGTGTCAAATAAGTAAAGGGTTAAACAAACAAGAGATGGCAAAATAGGAAGAAGTTGGTTAGTTCAAAGAGCTGATGGGATGAGAAATAGTACTTGGTGATAAGTAAATGAATGAACATATGATCCACACAAAAGGATGAATAAATCAATATATAACTAAGAGTCAATGACAGTAATAAATTGGAAATGTAAAATAGCTTAAAAATAAAGGGGTAGTTCAAATTTGTATACTCTTAAGGAATTTATGAAATCAGGAAAAGTAGAAACTGCATAAGAGAGAGATTAAACGACCAAAAGAACTAAAGGGAAAGAAAATATTCATAATACAGACATTGTGATAAAATTAGAATGAAAGTGACATCACTCAGGAATACTTCTCATTATAATAAATTGTGATACAAGTCTATACTGTCCAGCAAACAGTCCAGAAAACCCAAGAATAGACAAAGAGTGGAAAGGGAGGATTTTTTTTTTTTTGGTAATTTTACGTTCTCCAACATTAAGTCATATCAGATGGTGAATGAAATGTGTGAAATGATGCTCAAATGTATCCAGGGTCCACAGAGCTTAGAGCTACCCAACATTCGTCTTTCAGGATAAGGGAAAACTCTGGAAAACACCTTATCCAGGTAACTCACCCTGACCGAGATTCGAACTCAGGACCCCTTGAAGCTCGCCTTGGTAGCGTGGTGGCAGCATGTCTGCCTCACGTTCAAGAGGTCCCGAGTTCGAATGTCGGTCAGGGTGAGTTACCTGGATAAGGTTTTTTCCGGGGTTTTCCCCTATCCTGTAAGACGAATATTGGGTAACTCTAAGCTCCATGAACCCCGGACTCATTTGAGCATCATTTCACCCATTCCATTCATCGTCCGATATCACTTAACGTTGGAGGACGTAAATTACAAAAAAAAAAGACCCCTTGAACGTGAGGCAGACATGCTACCATCTACGCTACCGAGGCAGGCAGGGAGGAATAATGCACACACAAAAGTTTGGATTTAAAAGGTAATTTTTTTGACACATTCACCTATACATACAGAATTACAGTATGATTCAAAGGCAGAAAAAGATTTAAAACAAAGGGCACTTCAGTGACACAATGTGCTCAGTCATGGAATGAAAATGGGTTAGGTAAACGATGATAGGCAGAAATGATAAAACAAAGATAACACACAGATAAAGGTAGGATTATACTATCTCTCAGTTGAACAGGAACCTCAAATTTTAAGCAGTTGCAAATATAGAGAACAAATTATATTGCTAATGGAGTATAATGTAATGTAAAAAGCAAAAGAAATTCATTAAAATAAATTTTACCTTCATACTGAAGCCTGATGGAGCAACATTCTTTGGCCACTCAAATGCTGTGGTATGCATTCTATTGCCAGATTCCAGCAAAAGAATACATTTCTCTTCAGTTCTCTGTAGTTTTATTAAATAAGTTTTGTTATCTATGTCATAAATTTGCTGTACTCTCATACCAATTAGCCTAAGGATGTAAAAAGACAAAAATTAGTTGCAAAAAAGATTAGCAAAGGTTTCAGAATTTCTCAATAAAGCTTTATATTCTATATCCTAAAAAGATTATGTATCACGTCACTTCTACATAGTGTAGAAAATGAGAAATCCCTTCATGATCTTTCTGCATCCTAAAAGTACATTTTCCTATTCAGAAATAGGTATTACTTCTAAAACAATAATATTAATTTTAAAACTGTGTATTGGAAACATTCTTTTTCTTAATACTTTTTAATCGCGGAAATGATTAGAGCATAAACATTTAATATATCTGAATTGTGCTCTGTTTGCTTTATAATTTGATCACATTATACTTATTGTACAGGTAGTTCAACAATTACTCACACACCCACCATATTTTCTTTGTAACTTAAAATAAAACATTTTGAGATTAGTTACAGTCACATACAGAGTGGGACTGCTCAGGCGGCTTTGTCTGTAGCCCACATTCGGGAGGCCTGGGTTCGATTCTCATGGCCAACCTACCTGACCCACTGGTTTTTTCGGGAGTTTTCCTGGGTCACCAGGTGAATGCTCGGTAAATTAATTACATCCCTCGAATTTCCTGTCCCTCCATTTCATCTCCATTATCATTTCACATCATCTTTCATCTGGTAGTCTCTTGTAGGGTAAAAGTGTCGGCGAGTGTCTAGGCGCTTTCATGGCTCCTTTGGTCAGCTGTCTCCTCTTGACTCATCCTTGCTCCCAAGAGATGCCCCACTTGAGGCTTAGGTACAATAAACCACAGGTTTTGGCACTGAATCCCCTCCGTAGTAATCCTAATTATTAAGTCACATAGTTTTAAACTCCAGAAACAAGTATCTATTGATAGAGTTTGCATGAAAAATTCAATGCCACGGCCGGGATTTGAACCATGGGTCTTCTGGTTTCCGTCCAGTCGCTCTAACCCATTGAGCTACCAAGGCCAATGCGCCGTCATGATATTAAATTCTCCATTTGACTCGTACATTTCCCCAGTAGACCACTAGGGGCTCTTGTATCTGAGATACATCCTTTGTGGCGACTTACTATCGTAAGTACTTGAGTCCCAGGCTTCATCATTTAACTCTTATTATTTTAGTTAATTGATGGAAATTAATCATTTCTTCACATTAGCTGTATATAGGCTAAGGGAAATATACGAGTCAAATGGCGAATTTAATGTCATTATAGCACGTTGGCCATGGTGGTTCAATGGGTTAGAGTGACTGGTCGGAAACCAGGAGATCCATGGTTCAAATCCCGGCCATGGCATTGATTTTTCATTTTGACTATCAAATACCTTAGCCTATATATGGCTAGTGTGAAGAAATGATTAATTTCCATCAATTAACTAAAGTATCTATTATCAGACATACATCAATCCAAAACAGTATTACATCAGACAACCCATTAATTCTTAAAACACCAAACTAAATTGAACAGTTACATTCTCTGTGGTTACACAGTCTGCTCTAGCACATTTGAAATGAAGACCAGTAAATAAAAGCATTTTACAGAATCTTGACAAAGTCTACTATCTGACGCTTCCACTGCTTATTTTTCAGTTTTACTTTCTCTAACATGTGCCTAATAGGTAGAGAAATAAACCAACTACAAATAGTTTCTGAGGTAGAGAAAGTATTGTATTCTACAAAAAAACCAATATCAGCTTTCACAGAAAATGTGTTTTAAGACCCATGTAGCCGAAAGATTAATTTTTATTTCTTTAATGCATATGTACAGCAGTTACAGGAAGTACTGTATTCCACTAAAAATTTACTGAGATTTCTCCAGAAATAGCATGTTATGAAGCACCTGAATATAAAAAGGGTGTGTATATCTGTGTATGTCAAAAAGTATGACCAAAACTTGAAAAGTCTGTTAGATATCAAACTTAGTATTTATGTTTAGTAATGCAACAACGATTTTCAAGAAAATTCCCTTTATATGGAAAATTTTCTTTATATTTATTTTCTAAAAAATAACTAACAATAATTTTGATTAAAATAGTATATCTTAAAATGTTTGTGTAAGAATAGAAGTGTATCTTCTTGAATCGTGTCTGAATGGCTGTAAAGTCTTCTTCATTCTGCATGAATTTTTTTTATAACTTTTAAACCATAAATGTCAGACATAAACTTACTATACAAGAGTTCTGAAGCTTTATTATGCCACGGTTATGTGAGCAATTTCTTCCTTATGTAAAATGATTAACCCCCCTTAGTTTGTATCAAAGGGGGGGGGGGGGCGGTGAATACTCAGTTTTAAATTTTGTTTCTGGCTGCAGAAATTACGACCATTCTCTACTTCAAGGGTTTGCTTATGTCTAAGTTATGGGAGAATTGTAATTTACATCTTACTTAATCTAGTCTAGCCCCTGAATTTCAGGTGGGGGTGAGAGTTTGATTTATAATATTTCTCACTGCAGAATTTAGTACCACATATAAAAATTTAGATCTTGTTAAATCACATAATTTATGCAAATATATTTTTTATAGCATTAACCATTTTTGAGATATTCTTTATTATTGATTTATTTGTTCATATACTTTATACTTTTCTAACTGCAAAGTCACTATTTGTTTTATTCTCATAAATTTGCAAAGAGAACACAATCACAAAGCTCTCATTTAACAACCTATTGTTATTCCTTTGTTGGAAGTGTTAAAAACAGTGTTTTTATGATAAGTATGATAATCAACCTATTGTTGATTAAAACTAGTGTATTTCCCTTTATCTACAAGGAAATACGTAATAAGAACAATTTCTGCAAATGTTTAACATGAAATAAATAGAAAAGCAATGTCCCACTGCCAGTGAATACCTCCTGTAAAGGTATAAATACTCGAAGTAACAAAAACTAACTTCCTTGGACTAATAATAGATAACAAACTAAATTGGAAACAACACATTGAAAAAGTAGTAAAGAAAATAAATATGGGGCTATATATTTTAAAACAGGCAGCACAACAAATGGATAGAGAAACTCTAAAGCAAATTTACTATGCAGTCATACACTCTCATTTATGCTATGGGGTGGTATTATGGGGAAATGTACAGAAAAAAGCAATGGTAAGAATATTAAGACTCCAGAAATATGCCATCAGAATAATTTGTAGATTAAAAAGGAAGGATTCGTGTAGAAATGTCTATAAAACATTAAATATATTAACATTTACAGCATTGTATATATATGAGTGCATTAAATACGTAACAAAAAACTAGCAACCAAAATAAAAACATGTACATACATACACATAACACAAGAACAAAACAAAATTATTTCTTAAACAGATTAAGAGGAACATTAAGTAACAAAAATATAGAAAATAAATCTAAAGAATTGTACAATCATTTACCGAATCAAATAAAACAGATAACAGAAGAAAAATTTAAACTTAAAGCAATTAAAAAGTACCTTGTAGAAAACCCAGTCTACTCTATAGATGAGTATAAAAGGTTAAATTAAAGCTTAAATAGTAAAGGTACCCTCTGCATATTTTATTATATTTTATTATTTTAATACTGTTATGTACAGATTGTATTTGTTAAACCTGTTGACGTATCCTATGTATTTGGATCATATGGATGAAAAAAAGGTTACCCTGAAGGCCGTAATTGCCATATGGGAGTGTCTAAGCTATGTAAAACTGATTACTATGACAAGCACGACTTAGATATTTAGGGCAGATCAAAACCAGTTTCCAGTAATGGACATGCTGATGATGATGTTTAGTTAGATAGATTTATTCACTGTTAATGTAACAAAGTATACATGCACCTTTGTCTGTGAGTATTGTGTTTATGTATTCTCTGTATGAAATATAGGGGATGAATAAATCATAGTGAACAAAAAAAAAAAAAAAAAAAAAAATTAAAAGCGAGTCACTTCATTCTAATGTTTTTTGTTTTTTTTCCAATGTAGCCGTTCTCCTTTGGAACATATCGAAGGTGTTAACTCATATTCATATTCGTTGGGTGTTAATCATCATGGTTTTAATCATCATGATCATGCACACATTCACACTCTCATGCATATTTCCAGACTCTGGGAAAGATGAGGAATTATCTTGGCCGGAGAAAAATCCCCCCCCCACCACCTCCAGGAATCGAACCCGGGACCCCTAGCACAGCAGGCAGATACTCTACCGACTGAGCTACAGGGCCAGCCACTATTTTTGTTGTTTGCAGCAAGAGGAGCAAAAAATGGAATATTCAAGGACAGTCACAATGTCATGAGCAAGAAGTATGTGCCTCATTGCTGCCTGGATGTTCCAGACTGTTTGATATTGACCGATCTAGAAGATTCCACTTCAATAATCTTCCGTTCATTTGATTTGAGAGATTTTGGTTTAGAATATTTCTTGTGTGACCAGAAGTTCAAGTTCACCAATGAGTATTGCTGTTGTGAATGAATGAGCCAGCCAGCCAGGCAGCCAGAGTAGTGTATGGCAAAGTTTGTTAAAAAATAGCACAGCAATATAAAACTGAGTATTAGTTAATGGGCAGTGAGTATTAAAAGCTGAGCAGCACAAGTTGGTGCATGCACAGAGACATAGAGAAACATTAGACAGATGTTTTAGTTAATTGATGGAAATTAATCATTTCTCCACACTAGCCATATATAGGCTAAGGTATTTGATGGATAGAGTCAACATGAAAAATTCAATGCCATGGCTGGGATTTGAACCATGGATCTCCTGGTTCCCGTCCAGTCGCTCTTAACCTTTGAGCTACCATGGCCAACGTGCCGTCCTGACATTAAATTCTCCAGTTGACTCATATATTTCCCCGGTAGACCACTAGGGGCTCTCGCATCCGAGATACACCGTTTGTGGCGACTTACTTAAGTCCCAGGCTTCATCATTTAACTCTTATTATTTTAGTTAATTGATGGAAATTAATCATTTCTCCACACTAGCCGTATACAGGCTAAGATATTTGATGGATAGAGTCAACATGAAAAATTCAATGCCATGGCCAGGAGATGTGCTTGCTCTGTGGGTATCTGTGTACTTATAAAAGTTGAAATGATTTTAAGTTAGCATTGGGCTAGCTATTCTAGTGACAAAGTGAGCTCAATTTCATCTTGTCTTTAGCCACATTGGCATCAGGAAGCGGAATAAGAAAACGTGGGTAACACTTGTGCAATTATTGAATGAAATGAAAAATATGAGAACCAGCATGGAGGAAATGAAATCTGGAATGCAGAAGATGAATACAAAAGTGAAGTTGAAGAATGTAAACTCTGGAATGTACAAAATGAAGAGTAAAATAACTGCAGTAAACTCCACAATGGAAGAAATGGAATCTGAATAGACATTATGGAATTGACAATATAATCCAGCATGGAAACAATGAAGGAACAAATGAAGACAGAAATTAAGAGTGAAATGAAAATCAGCATGAATAAGATAGATTCGAAAGTAGAAAGTTGGGAGGAAGAAGTGAAGATCGAGATGAATGGTGCAAAAGAAGAGATGCTAGAGCTGTTCACCAAAACTGACAAGCAACAAGTTTGGGTGAGGAAAGACTAGAGGAACTCGGCAGAAAAATAAAAAATCTTGACCAAGAAGGATAAGTGGATGGCCATGTCAAGGAACTAAACACCATTGAGCAGGAGATGATCACCCAAAGAATTAAAAACTTGAAGGGACAAGATGTGAAAAAACAACCATGCACATCAAGCCTTCCAAGTATGACATAACGTCAACCTTAGAGGTCTTCCACCGGCAATTATTTGTCTCCTTTGCCGACTGCAACTGAAGGTAAGCAGAAAAGGAAGTTGCACAGTTGATAGCCAGCTGTCAAGAGACGAGCGGCATAACTTCTGAAGGCGGTTTCTACATTAACAGTGTCCGGATATATCTGGGAAGTTCTTGAGCATTGGTTAGGACATCACCATCTGGCCGCAGCCCATTGTAGGCAGTTCAAGTCAAGGTTGCAACAGCAAGGAAAGAAGTTTGCTCTGGCAATTGAACAGCAGACAAGTAAAGCTCTAGTGGAACTCCCGACCAGTACCTGCCTCAGGAAGCTGCCTACTTCTTCAATGGGGAGCAGAACAAAAAGATACGAGAACACCGGAACGCCTGATGCTCAGCAAGTATAAGGCCACCGAGTGCTGATGATGGCTGCGTTGAGGATGGAGGTGACAAAAAAAAAAAGGAAAAAAAAAGAAAAAAGAAGCTCTCCCTTACTTGAAGATCTGGAGTATCCGGTATGTCAGGTATGGATGAGAGCCCAAAGAGTCGATGATCTCCCAGAAGTGTGCATAGGAAGTGTGGCCGGTGAGGACACCTGGCAAAGGGCTGTCCATGCCAGTTAATAGCACAATGAACAAGTTGTCCAAGGCCTGGACAGTTTCAGCAGTTGGATGGGATAGCGCAAGCCTGAAGAGGCAGGTGCTAGCAGCCAAGGCAACCGCTAGCCCCGTCTAGAACAGGAGTGTTGGACACAATGGAGATTGAGTCCATTCAGAAACGTTTGCGAACACCATCTAATAGAATGTGTTTAATAGCCTGGAAATAGTCCTACATCAATCCTTTTGAGAAGTGTTGAAAGGTTATGGGAAATGCTATCACAATGAGAAGCCATGGAATAAAGGGAACTGTTGGAGATCCTTACGTATATATGGTTTCATGAACTGAGTGATGACTACATTAAACAATACTTTCAATGCCGTCACAATGCGAAGCAGTGACAAAGTCCTGTGGAGGAACAACAAAGTAAACAGCACATTATATGAGGCAATTGGTATTTACAAATACCAAAAGCCTGCCGCAGTAGAGTGGTGGTAGCATGTCTGCATCACGTTCAAGCAGTCTCGAGTTCGAATCTTGGTCAGGATGAGTTACCTGGATAAGGTTTTTATGGGGTTTATCCTTATCCTGAAAGATGAATGTCGTGTAACTCTAAGCTCTATGAACCCCGGACTCATTTGAGCATCATTTCACCCATTACATTCATTGTCCGATATGACAATGTTGGAGGACGTAAAAAAAAAAAAAAAACTAAGAGTAGTCAATGTTATGTTACAAAACAAATATGAAGTGTTTATTTCAACAGTAGTATTCATAATTCTAAAGATCAAACAGAATAGTTGATTTATCCACTTAGAGCCATTTTTTCAAGAAAGTATTAAATCATAAAAATCTTTTAACAACAAAACCTAAGAATAAAAAAACATTGACAAAAGTGTCGCATAGATATATTTCTGATAGAAACAGAAAGAAATCAATGCAATTTAGCTCAGTCAATGATAACAAAAACTATTGAGAGTGATATAATAACTATTTCTACACCTATGTATGGTTTGGTAATTTTAGCTCTCTGCGGATTTCAGAGCAGTGCGGTTGGAAACAGCCTCCTAGGCTACGTCAACTGTGATCACTGTGTCACAGAATAATCAATCCAGTTCTTGCTCAAGACTGTTCACGGGAGGTGTTAAGTGACTTGTTCACCATTACGCAGAACCACATTGTATGATACGTTACAATACAATATAAAAACTACACACTTATGTGTTACAATAAATGGTGCAATAGAATGTCATACCTTTGAAGTTCGGTAACACTGCACACCAAATCATATGTGCTAAACCTAGTCTTCATTTTAACTAACGCAACGTGGAAACTTTTCTCTCACTAAATACAGTTGATAAAGCTGGCGTTGATAATTTAAAAGGCTTTAATAAAACTCTTGTTTACACTGACAGCTTACTTGCATTATTACACTACAGTGCCTTAACTTAAACTTCTACAAAAATTTAGCAAGTTTCTACCACTGGATCAAGCGATATTGCCAACGTAATTTGAAGCGTGTAAATTAATAATCTACTGTTGCATAAACATTGAAATCACTACTCTCTTTACTGCATATTATTCTTTAAAAACCTTTTTATTCCAACTACTTGTTAAACCAGATACATTTCCAACTCATATCTACACATTTCAGTTTACATTACAATAGAAAAGCATAGTTAGATACTTAGAGTGCATGCCGTTATGCGATTACTTTGAAATTCCATACTCTTTGCTCAGCCACAAAAAATTAATCTAATTTTTAACTGATGAATGCTCTTTAAAAAGTTTATTTAAGAAGTCCACATTCTTTGAATAATAAAAATTTCTCTGCTACTTTACCAATTATGCAAAAGTAATTTGGAACTTCAAAGCCTGGTCCCAGAAAATGCAATACATCGTGTGTCATCCAAATGTTTGAAGAATATTATGGCATTTTAGTAAAAAACGTAACAGTTATGTTTTATAACATCAACATTTCTATAAACACCAATTTTGGCATTTAACCGACGTTTCTTTTGGAGTTATGCTGTACAGACGCGCGCGCACACACACATGCGCGCACGCACGCACACGCACAAACCGCAGGCACAAACTTACCTTTTCCTAAAAATATTTTTGGGATGATTTTCGAGGTTAAAAAAAAGAACATAAATTCCCGGTGGAAACTAGATATAGAATTTTTAAGTTGAATGAATACATCTGCATACTATAGTACCAGACAAGATAAAAACTAGTTGACATGCAAAAATGAAAATTTAGTTAAACATTATTTTAGGAACATTATAAATGGGCCATATACCTTTATTTCGCAATATAAAGAACTTATCTCTAAATAATAAGCACTATTAATATGACAATTAAACATATCACCTTAAGCTGAAATTTAAATACGAAAGCTGTTTGTTCAGTTCATGACTTTGACGAGAGAATCGAAAGCAAATCACTTTTTTTTTTTTTTTTTTTTTTTTGTGTGTGTAGCCCTGAAGACGTGCATCTATTCGTGTGTAACCGCAGAAATTTGTCGTAATTTATTTCATAGAGCATTGCCGATTGCCTGCAGAACTCGATAGAGTGAATTTCGTGTTCTCAAAGATTACCATATTTTGTTAGGCAAGAGCACAGTTTAAGGGCAAGAGGAAGGAAAAATTTAAAGTATTATGGGGATTATGTTCTTTCACATGACATGGGTTACAGTATTTCGATGTAGCGGTACGATCACTAGAAGTGTCGAGCGTAAAGTACGGATTTAAACGAGATCATTATACTACAGATGTAGTAGCAGATATGAGAACACATGTAAACAATCGCAGGCAGCTGGTCGTTTAACTGAAAGCAAGTACTTGAGATAACGCTAACAGATCAAAACACAAACGGTCAGTCAATAGCTTAATGTGGTCTGTGGCTTACTGGCCGTGATAGAGTGCTGATAAATTATATTTAGTTTGTGCAACATATTTGGCATTAAAATAAACTAAAGATGCTGGTTTTACTTCTCTTTTTTAATTAACGTCCTGCACTGTTAACCCCTAACTGGTGAGGTGATATTTTGTAACGCAACTAGTGAGGTTGGGTTACAGTTACCCAGTCATTTCCATGACTCTTGAACTTCACTGGTGAACGGGAATTGGGAAATCTCAGCTGACTTTAACCTTTATTGATGCCACTGAATAACTTTTGACACAGAAAATAAATAACAGTTAACAGAACTTGCAAATTTGGGAACATATGCAAACCAATTTAAAAAATTGGCTACGAGTTACATAATCCATATGTTAGCTAATTTTATATAAACAAGTAAACCAAATTCTATCATCACGTTATAGAGGAGCAATGAAAGTTTAGGAAAACACACTTTGATTTGACAAAATATTGCACACATACAAATTGCTCAGCCACTACTCGCGACATACATGAATAAATTGTGCAGGCTCCACAAATTGGTATCTTGCAGCTGTTGCAGATCTTTTTTTTTTTTCCTTTATTTTTTTTCTATCAGAGCCTGGTGGACATTTCTTGCATCTTACTTGCTTGAGTAGAGCAGTCTTTCAAAATATTCAACAAATCACAGTTTCGCTTAAAATTAACAATCGGTTAATAATCTAGGTCTCACATCACAATCCCCCACTCCTAAACATAAATTCAAATGACTCCTAAGAAAGAACCTGAAATATGTTTGGCACATTTTAAGTAATTTAAATGCATATTCTCCTCAGACCATATGAACAATAACATAAAACGTGCTTCTGAGCTTCTAAAACAATGCTGTAATCAAATTAGCGAAGCATATCTATTACACAGAAGGATCAAGTAACGGGCATTAAAGTTTTGGCGCAAATAGGTAACAGACGGCGGACAGTGTTTCAGGGTAATAAAGAGCTTGCATAAGCAGTTAACGATAGCGCGGCTAGTGTTCACAAAGAGCCGGCAAATAAAGATAGCTATAGTGCGGCCGCTCTATCTCCGGCTCTGACATTTAGTGGCTGCAGGAGGTGGAGTGGGAAGGTTAATAGCACCAACATATAATAATGAGTAATTGAAAACATATCGTCAGAATTATCTTTATAATGAGAATATAGGACTGTATTAGCTTCAAAACATTGAAATCCACCTTGTAATTTTATTATCATGCAAGATATTCTTTACAACATCACTCTATTCGAATATTTCGTTCACACCTTTCACGCACACCAACTGCTTCTGTTGGTAGTACTGGGAGTCGGTACATCCGGTGTCGTGGTCAGGAAGTTAAAACTGTCTGCTAGCGCCAATCAGCGTTGTCGCTGCTAGGCGTGGCTTGCAAATCCAGCACCGTGTTGCCGCTGCAAATCGGGTGGGCCACGTGGCTTTTAGTTGCTTTTGGATTTCGCGCTGGTGGTTTGTTTAATTTGTTGTGTGTGCATGAATTCCGATTTGTAGCGTCTGTAAGACTTATTATTATCGCTATTATAGTAATATGGCTACTGGTTCGTCAGAATTCAAGAAAAAAATCGGTTCTTATAAGAGCCAAAGCCATGAATTTATATTCAGGCTACGTGAGTACTTCGAGAAGGAGCGGGACAATGGTGTACCTCTACTACCTGTTACCGAGGTGCTGGACAGAGTTTGTGACGCCTTGAAGGTGGGAAGAATGTGACCAAGGAAAAGTGCCAGCTGATTTAAGTTCGCCGTCTGCAGTTCTGCGTACACCGGGAGAGCAAAGGCAACGAGACAGCCTTAAAGCTTCACTTGATGCTTTTCAAAAGGATGCTATAAGGCGACATGTATATCAATATTATATGAGAAAGGAATTTCCCACTCGTGCGAAGCAGCTTTTTGTTATTTCTTTTCCAGTAAATGGTATATTGTCTCCATATGCAACTATTCTGGAATCATGTATATACACGTTGTCCACGTACATTTACGATGTTACGATCTGCAAATGCGTGAAATATTTACACATGTTCCTCTGCTTGAAATTCCCGCTAAAAACTGGCAACAACGCGCTTCCCCCTCTCGAGAACTGTCAGAGCCGGAGATAGAACGGCCGGACAGTAAGATAAAGGACTTGCCGGCTCGGATAGGATTTCACTTTTGGAAGGTTCTAGTGATATCTTGATTGACAGAGAAAAAGTTGTTTCTGATTTGTACGAGAAACTTCTCGAATTTATGAATGAGATATATAAGAGATTGTGACACGCCAGTCGTGAGTTGTAAAATGAGAGTGAGTGAGACGCGAGAGGTAAGCAGAGAACAGCTGAGAGTGTTGTTGTAACTGAGCTGTTTGTTATTGTCATCCACCTTGGAAGATCGTGTTGTGACATGTGATGTCATTCTGCTGCTACAGAGTGTATTTCTACGCAAATGAAGAACATTTAGAATTTCGGAAAATTGGACTTTCAGTTCTACGAATTCCCAAAGTCACAATATTCCACAAATCACAGTTTCGCTTAAAATTAACAATCGGTTAATAATCTAGGTCTCACATCACAATCCCCCACTCCTAAACATAAATTCAAAGGAATCCTAAGAAAGTTCCTGATACTTGGCAAATGAAATATCTTTGACACATTTTAAGTAATTTAAATGCACACTCTCATCAGATCATATGAACAATTAAATAAAACGCGTTTCAGGACTTTTAAAACAATGCTGTAATGAAATTAACGAAGCATATTTAATACAGAGAAGGTCCAAATTTGTAAAGAGGCAAGTAATATTAAAACTGGAAGACACCCGAATTTGCACCATAGGTACTTTAGGCTCTTTCTAAACATTTTATCCAAATAAACTTCTTATAGACCAAGTTTACTAATTCTAGTACTTGTTCTATAGGACATCCCGCATTTTCTCCGACAGCTAACTGAAATTTTTGGTGAAGGAGCTTATCTTTTAGACCAGTTTATAAGAAATATTTGACATGAGAAAAAATGTTAAACTGCTTTTGGATGAATTTACATGAAATGTTTTCCACAAAGATGGTTATATTTCTAGATCTGAAACATTTAAGCTTGCTGTCGCAGTTTAAATCTTCCTGATCACTTCATTGCCATCCAAAACCAAAAATTTAACTGTTGAAATACTTATTATATAACTTACACTTTCAATAATTGCAATTCTCATCACTGACTGTGGATATAGAATACTATGGTTGTTGAAAACAATAGGTTAAATAAGATAATTGCAGAATTGCAACGGTTCCTTATTAGTTAACATAAAAAGCCCTCATAAAGTTGATGCAGATATTTTCGTATTATTTGACACTGGTCATTGGATAAAATCGCCTAAAATTATTGATTGAATCAAACGGATACTGCGCACTCATTTCTTGTACCGAGGTCGTGCTGCTGTCACCACCGCCCCCATCATCACCCCCTCTGTCAGACTTTTGCCCCCAACTTCAACGCTACTGCAGGATACACTATGCTGACCCCAACTTCAACGCCTTTGCAGGAACGACTACCACCATCCCCAGCTTATATGCTGCTGCATTATTCATTTCTATCATCATCATTTAAAGCAAGTCTTAGATGTTTCAGAAGATAATTCAATGAGAAGGAAATTGTCACGAAAATTGCTCCCTGTCTAATTATTATATTTTTCAAATGCAAAGAGCTCTGGTCTGGTGCGAATAAGATGTGCTCGGGTGCTCAGCATTGCCACCTCATTGCCTTAACTTTTTTCTCCCTTTCTCTCTCTCGCACACTATCCTAGAACATGCAAATCTACTTGGCACTAGTCGTAAGGAAAACCAAACTGAATGTTCCAAACTTTTATGATAATGCAATTGCTAAAATCAAAATTGGAAAAAACGTATTCACATGTTTTAAATGCTATATTATAATTTATGTTTTACCTATTGTTTTAATCCAATGGAACTGCCAATGGCTCATCCATATAGCTGTCACTTATGTCAAGAGACAATACATCACTGTCACTGTCTCCATCGTCTGATTCTTGGCAACTTATGATTATATGCTCTAAAACTTCACCACGTGCTATTTCTTTTCAAAAGTGGTTTTATTGTAGGTTTTGTGAATGTCTCCCAGTTAGCTTTTCAATTTCTTATTGAATAAATGGTTCTGGATTATGGCTTCATGGGTGATCAGCCGCGTCAAATTGATGAAGATCGAGCTTTCGGCCATTGTGAACTATATGGCCGAAAGCTCGATCTTCATCAATTTGACGCGGCTGATCACCCGTGAAGCCATAATCCATAACGCTCGCCGCGAAAGCTTCAAGTCTTACACAATAAATCGTTCGTCAGTCAGTTTAAAAGCATTACTTTTATTTGCAAGCCCCGTTTTTTTTGAGCCCACACTAACTCAATTGAGTTGTATAGGCAGTGGTAAATGTGAAGGCGCATTATCTCGCCTCCCATTTCAATTGCAATCCAGCTGATACACTATTTAATGATTTTTAAACGGAAGAATTCAATCATACTGATTTGAACTCTTTAGAGTAAACAGAGTTCACGACTACGAAGCATTCATAAACATACCATGCTCTAGCTCACGTTTTACAGATACAGCATTCTACAGTCTAACAGAAAATGAACGGTTTGCTCTTTTTCGAATCTAACAAACACATCGGCTTGTTTAGACGACCTTCAAGATTGGAGTTCTAAAAATGGGTTTCATTTCTCAACTGAGAAAACAATACGCGTTAATATCTGGCTCCATCACAGTTGATTATCAGCTTCACTCCGGTTGGATCCACATTTACTATCATTTGCTAACGAGACGAGCTTTTTTGGACTGATTTTTAATAGAAAGCTTAGCCGGTCATCGCTTATAGTACAGCTGAGAGCCCGCCTCGGTAGCGTAGATGGTAGCATGTCTGCCTCACGTTCAAGAGGTACCGAGTTCGAATCTCGGTCAGGGTAAGTTACCTGGATAAGTTTTTCCGGGGTTTTCCCTTATCCTGGAAGACGAATGTCAGGTAACTCTAAGCTCCATGGATCCCGGACTCGTTTGAGCATCATTTCACCCATTTCATTCACCGTCCGATATGACTTACGGTTAGAGGACGTAAATTACACAAAATAAGTACAGCTGAGAGCACGATGTAAGCATTCTCTAAATATCTTGCAGGCAGAAAGTGGTAAATAGTGAGGAGCGGATCGCAGAGTGTTGTTTTGTTTTTATCGCACACTGATACGATTCAAATTTGGACTATGGTTGCATTGTTCTTTTTCTTCATTCTCATACATGCACTGAAGAAATAAGACACAGTACATTGGTCTCCGATTAAATATGGTAGCTCGTATAACTATCCCAGTCGTGAGCCATTACGAAAAGCTATAGAACCTCCTCTACGATTTATTAGTAAATTAACGTTTTATTAGTAAATTATTGCTGTGCACTAAATTGTATGTCTGGTCATCCAAAGTTTGCACCTTTTTTAACCACCTTAATAGACATACATTGTAGGAACACCTCTGTAAGTCCAAAGCCCGGAAGATTCTTAGGAGGCATGCTATTGAAATGTCTAACATATTTTTAAGAGCAAGAGAATGCACCCTCCTTGGTATCACGTAGCACTTCACAGGGATCTTGGGATGACAACACGCCGGAAGTCTATGATACCCATATCTAATATCTTTTTTTTTTAAAAAAAAAGGAATTTTTATCAGGGAATAAAGACCATATTCTAGTTTATACCGATAGATCTAAACGTTCCAAGGTGTGGGATGTGCATATGTGTATGGAACCGGACCCTTTACATTCGGTTGCCAGAGTAGCACTTCAATTTACAGTGCAGAGCTACAAGCAATGCACTGAGCCTTTTTATATCTCCTCTGAAGAAAATTGGGTGACTGTCTAATTTTAAGTGATTTCCTTATCACATCACAGAGGCTTCATAGTGTACCCACCATCCTATTGTACGGTGTAGCAGGACGCCCAGGACATTTTACGCGACTCTGACATTAGCGATGTACATGGATTCCTGGTCACGTTGGTTTGCAGGGGAATGAACTGGAGGATTCAGCAGCTGAGGTAGGCAACCACAGACCTCAGAGTTATCATACCGTTTTTCACCTCAGAAGATTTAGATTTGTTTTCCGGAGAGCAGTGCTATCGTGCTGATGTGAATAATAGACTGCTCTCCATGGAAACAAAACTTCGAACAGTGAAGGAGTTTCTGATAAACTTGGTAACCTCCTGTCGTTTATCTCGTCGGGAGGAAATGAGTTTGGCTCGGCTGCGTATTGAGCACTGCCATGTTAACATAGTCGCCTTTTCAATGCGGATCCTGCCCCATTTGGTCGGCTTTGTAATAATGCTCTCTTGGTCCGTCATGTGCCGCTAGGGTGTTTTTACCTAGCACAAATTCAACAGTCTCTACAGCTGCCAGTGAGCTTGGCAGAAATCTTTGTGGACAGTATTAAAGTGGTCTAAAAGTTTTTAGACTTATTTTGAGAGTCAATTATGGAGTTTACAGGAGTATACATAGCTTTAATAATTTCTAACCCTTTTTTAATATGTTATTCTGAATTTAATTTGGTGTTTGCCATGATTTATAGTGTACATTTAGTTTACTTGTTATTACTTATTGTTGTTTGTTAATTTTATTAGTGTCTATCTCTGGTTTTTACTACTGTTGTTTATAATTTACAATTATATTTTATCTATACTTTACATCTATATGTATATTTAATATTTATTAGTAATATTTATAACTGGCTTTTTCCATGGTTGTTTGCTTTATATTTATATTTGATATGTAATATTTTTATTTAGTAGTAATTTTTATATCTGGCTTTTGCCATGATTGCTTTTAAAGGTGGAGTTGACTGCAGTGGAGTGCCCTTAAACACACATGAAGGTTAGTTTGAATCACAAGACCATAGCATAACATCGCAGAAATAACTCCCAGTTATATTGATCCCAGTTATGAAAGCTTATGCTCTTTCAAAGCAGAACTGGTTGCATTTGCAATAAGAAACATGGCTACCGTTTTCAGGGATTCTCATTGTGTTGTGCTCATGGACTAACCCCTAAAGAAGTATACATTAAAGCTTGTAACAAAAATGTTTACTAAAAAATGCTTTTTATAGTTTATAAGGGTATAAATTAAGCAACATAATATAAATAAAGTTGTAAATATCATTCATGCACAAATCTGAAATAACCTTTAATTATTGTATTCAAAGAATGGATAAAAGGAGTTATGAGTATTATGCTTCAATACTGGAGTAACTGAAGGATGCTATTCAGCCTACGGATTCACTACTTGTGAAAAAGGAAGTTCTCTTTCATCATGTTAATATATCTATACTTCTGGGATTGTTGCTACAATATTGCATGACATTTTTTTCCAAGTACCTACTATCACATTTGACCAATTTAGCTCCCATGATTACTTCTTAGTCTCAAACCTAGAAAAATGATTTAAAGCTGAAACAGCTGAAACAGATAGTTATTAAAGTGTTAAAAAGTTATTGGACCAAGTCTTCTGATTTACAAGGTGACTGAGCTGGAAGAAAACTGAATTAAATGTGATTCTCAAACAGATTTTTAGCTTTCAAGTAGGGCTGTTAGGAAAGTTTAGGTACAGTACCAGGAATTGTGGAGAGGTATTTAATTAATTGCTTTCATCATGTGAAAAATCTTCTAAAATCAACATAATTTTAAAAATTAACAATAAATAAAACAAATTAATTTGACGATTAATTTATTGATGCTCTCAGATAAAACTGAAGGCATAAATCAAAGACATCAGTCTTTAAAGGTAGGTGCTGCTGCTGGCACCAACACCCAGACCTCCAACATCCAGGATATGTGGTCTGCAGATTTAGGTCATAATTGTTTTGGGTAAGTGCATTATTCTTAATTTATTTGCTGTATTTGTACTTGTTGTAACAATGGTTCTCAGACCAGGGTTTAAACACGTCCTTTTCACTTTGTTTTAATTAGAAACAAAATAGATATTATTCAGTTTTGGTATACAATAGTGTTATTTTACTAATGGCATTCCTTATGAGATCTAGGAGGGCAACATATTTAATTTCCAATTGCAGCAAGGCACTAAACCCAACATAGTTACTGTAACAGTAATATATAAATTAAGTTTCTGCTTCACAGTCATTACATATCTATTTTTCTGACCTAAAAGCCCAAAAACATTTAATGTAATCAGTTTGACATAAGACTTTTCACAGCTGCTGAAAGTGTATCCTTGTTGATGGGACAACGAGCGTACTCTGTTGCACAATTTCCTCCACTTCTGCCAAAGTTCACTGCTTGCTGTAAACTTGTGCCATCCAGCATGAAGTCAACAATAGAGTTACTGTTATAACAGAAATTAAAAGGATTGTATTACTATCTCAATGCATATCAGTTTTTATATCTGCTAAGTAATTTTGTTAATAATTTCCTTTGAAGTTATGATGATACCATTTCAATGGAGGTAAGAATCAGATTACTTTAGCAGACTTAACAAGAGTTTTGCATAGAGTTTATATTTGATTTTTTTAAAGGAATGTTACAGTTATTACAGAAAAAATTATTAGAAAAAGAGCTGAGTTTAAAATTATATCTAGGGGAAATATTTGAACAAATTGCATTCAGTATACTGGTCACTAAGTATCACACATCACAATGTGCATATATGCCCATTGAAAAGTCATAGAAGGTTGTTTTCATCCTTAAATTTAAAACATCCCATCATGAGTCACAAAACACCAATGATTTGTACAATAATAGTTATGTATTGACACACAGGCAGAGAAGAATGCTACAAATCAATAGAGAAAGACAAACAGCTGCATACTCAAATGAGCTCATCTAATTAATAGTACAGTCCTTGCAACATTAGTTTGCTGAACAATATTTTGAGTATCCTCCATACATGTTTAAGAAATATATCTTAAGTTTAAATTTAAAAAGTGCTTAGAACACTTTTTTATTTATCAATTAAATTTACAACTATGTATAAAAAGTTTAAGCCAAAAATTTAGAAAACATATTTAATTATTTGAAAGCAAAACAATTACAAATTTGAAACATATACATTAAAATAAATCCTGAAAAAAACTCAAGCAGATATACAATACATTTATTTATTCACACATTAAGTATAGAATTAATTACTCTTTGGGGAAATGTTACAGAAATAGACCTGAAAAAGATATTCACATTACAAAAAAGTACTTAGGATAATAGAAAGAGTGGATAAACAGCATTCATGTAGACCAATTTTTAAAAAGCATAAGATTTTAACTGTTCCTTGCATGTATATTTATGAAAGCATAAAAATCGTAGTATTGGACAAGAGAAGCAAAAAAATAACAATGTTCATAACTATGGTTTAAGAAACAATAACAAATATTTTACGTCAGCCCTTAGGGGTACTCTAAATAACAGATATGTAAGAGTAATGGGAAGACAATTATTTAGCAAACTACTTAAAGAAATACAAATCACTAAAAATAACAACTGTAATTTAAATTTGGTACAAGAATATTTATTAGATAATGCTTTTTATAGCTTAGAAGGATATAAATCAAGCAATAATAAATTGTAAATTTATATATATTTGAAATCATACGTATCTTTTAACTGATGTAATTTGAGGATGAATAAAATGAGTTATGAGCAGAGGCAAGAGTTTTGTTTTTAATGACCCTTTCGTGAATTTTGGCGAATTTTTCCTTTTTTCGAGAATAATATTATTTTTAGTGATAAATCAGAACATTTCTATTATTTTTAGTCTACTTAGAAAAATTTACATTTATTTCAAATTGCATAAATATAACTTTAATTTAACATTCGTGTCTTCACAGCATGAAGCTAGAATCATGAAAAAAATGTTTACAAATTTAACGAAAGCAAGATAAAGTTTAACACTTATCAAAGCCAATACAGTGACATCATTATGTGCACTGAAATAACAGCTAAGCAGTGCAACAATAAAATGACACCACAGAATTCGACTGGTCCGTGATACTGAGAACTGTTTGTTGTATGCTAATTGAAAATGTTATTTATTGGATACCACACCGTGTACAGCAAAAATTCCTATTATGCTGACTAAAGGTACTGAGAAGGAAGCTACTCTCAGATATTACATTAACATGAAAATATTGTCCCTCAGGGCTTAAGAATGTGTTCTGAAATGTCCGAAAGTTAAAAAATGAATATAAAAAATACCTCACTGAAAACCACCCAGATTTTGAAGCTAAAAGTGTTCCCATTGCCTGTACTGACATGCTGGTCTAGCTGGTTTAATTCTGTAGTTTACATTGCCAGCTATTTTGATGGAATTGTCAATTTCTTTTCTAAAAGAAAAGTTTTCAGTTCCTGCGCAAAATTTGTTAAATGATCATTTTTGTGATGCCAAGTGCTGCAATATTATAAAGGTACAACAGCAACAATTATTTTTTCTGAAAATTGCAGATTGATAACAGATCTAATATTATAATTTCAATAAAAAGACTGTGGCTCATCTTGTTTTATCCTGAATTAACTTGCTGAGAACCAAATGTGAAATATTAGAGAGTGGTCACTTTGGAAACAGAGTAAGTGCACTTGTAGATCATATCATGGATCTCAGTGTTAGAAAAGGAGTAAAACAGAATCCTAAAATTTGCTGTCGTATAACTTTGTCTAAATTAAACTCCATTATGCAAAAGAAACTGATGATGTAAAAACCATAAAAGCTATATCATTTGTTTGAACCTTCTAGGCTAGTTACTAAATCAAGTATAGGTGATTTAAATCATGTAATGGCATTACTTGTGATTCTGATTTGCTTCTTTGTTATAAAGAGCTTTGTGACATTGTTGAACAGCAAGGCCATGATGGTAACGATAACAGATTAGAGTATTAACAGCACTCCTAGCATTGAAGACAAATGCTGATTCCTACCGCAGTTTATGTAAAAAGTTCCTTCAAGGTCTTTGATTGCTGATGTCAAACGCTGACAGTAACTGACACATATAACTTAGTTGTGATAGAAAAAAGAACAAGTATGAAAAGCGAAAATATCACAACTTGTTGTATGCTGCAGCAATGTCTGATGTGTGATATTTGATCTTATTCATGTTACCTACTATCTGCTGATTTCAAATAAAATGTTTTAATTTGGAAAAAAGGGGTTTAATATTAGTTACCTCTTACTTTTCATTTGAGCCATGTCATTACTCATTAATTCTTCCCCAAAAATTTGCCCGAAATTAATGTGAATTTATGGTAAAAAACCCACAAAAGACCACCAATTAAAATGATTAAAGCAAATTTTATAAATCATTGTCACCACAAAATCTTGCCTGTGGTTATGAGTTATGAGCATGATATAGAACCATCAAGTTATCAGTCTTAACATTCCCTCCCACAATTTCTAATACTTACTTGGAAGCAGAATCCATAATAACATCCAAACTAGATGCATCACCATGTGCAACTTTCTCCCTAGCTAGTCTGACGTAGGAACACAGGACACGTTGCATGCAAGAGGAAGAATCAATGTTATGTTGTGCCAATGTTTCATCCACCCGGGACAGAATGTCTATCAAACTGGTGCTGTTGGAGCTGGGAACATCTTCACCTAAGTATTTCAGATATATTATGTTAAAACTGAAAAGATTGGCACTACTCACATTGATAGTAGAACTCAGCAGTTTAGGGAATGTATGTTTCAATTAACAGAAAAATTAATTTTAATTATTAAAGAAAGCATTTGCAGAATAAAAACAGACTTGCATTATTGCTTAAATGACGTGCTTGTGAGTATAACAAAATTAATTCTGATTCTGAGACAATCTACCAGTAAAGTCTATTTCAAACAAAGAAAATAAAAAGAAAGGTTTTTGTTTTTTCATAATACTTTGCAATTTACAATTAGCAAACTTAGGAAATATATAGAAGTACCAATGTGATTAAGCAGTCTTTTTTTTATAAGAATGTAGAACTGAATTCTGTATATATTAATTTGTGTACCTGTATTTCTTTAAAAAGTTTACTTATTAACTTGGTAAAGTAATTCAAAGCAACTATGAAGATATAATGAAATATGTGTTTGGAGGAATTTAGTAACAGTGATGTCAAAATTAATCATAAAAACTATTTGTAGTTGATGTGTGTTTGGAGGAATTTAGTAACAGTGACGTCAAAATTAATATAAAAATTATTTGTGGTTGGTTTATTGACACTCGTCACTTACGTAAGTGACGAGTGTCAATAAACCAACCACAAATAATTTTTATATTATTTGTAGTTGGTTTATTGATACTCGTCACCTAATATAAAAAAATAAGTGACGAGTATCAATAAACCAATTACAAATAGTTTTTACGATATTATGAAATGTTTGTTAGCTTCTGTCAATTGTATCTGTGCTTTGTGTGTTACCAAATGTTGTGAATCAATCGATCTGACTCCAAAATATTTGCTACATTTATTAATTCAACAACATTTGGTGACCAAATGTTACATATCATGGCTATTGTTTAAGAAAAACTAAATCTGTAATCCATCACAAATATATATGTCGTTGAGTTAATAAATATAGTGAATATTTTGGAGTCACATTGATTGATTCACAGCATATGCGTGATCAATCATCATATTTTTTCCTACATAAATATTACAATTACATATATAGCATAGGGTATTCAAGAAGGATCAATAAAATGTGGAGCAAAGGGAAAATTAATTCAATGGCTAGCTAAATCATAGAGACAGAACGAATCAACTATGTTTAAAAATTGAAAACTTGTACTCAAATGAATAATATGATATAACATTTAACTGTAGGAAACAATGCTGAGGATTGTTATCTCTTCTCGGATTAGCCACTCTATTACAAAAGGTGAGTTCTATAATTATTAAATTACAGCATATAATTTATTTCACCTAATTTAACAAAAACTGAAAGATTTTTAATACATACTTGTTTTAGTTAATTGATGGAAATTAATCATTTCGTCATACTAGCCATATATAGGCTAAGGATTTTGATAGACAGAGTCAACATGAAAACTTCAATGTCATGGCCAGGATTTGAACCACGGATCTGCTGGTTTCCATCCAGTCACTCTTACCCAATGAGCTATCATGGCCAACTTGCTGTCATGACACTAAATTCTCCATTTGACATGTATATTTCCCTGGTAAAACCACTATGGGCTGTCGCATCCAAGATACACCATTTGTGGCGACTTACTATCGTAAGTACTCAAGTTCCAGGCTTAAGTTGACTCTTTTTCTCAAAATTCTTTCTTTTCTTTTTCTTTCTTTTTGTCTTGTTTGGTTTTTTGTTTTTTCACAATTTCATAACATATATTTTTGCGTGAAATCTCACAAGAGAACTATCACTGTGCATGCTTGAGAGTTTTATGGCATCATCTCTACTCTAAGTAAAGCCTGTGTGCCAAAATTTGGGTGCCAAGTACAGCTGAAAGTACCTGAAAATTAGTCCAGAGTACGTAGGAACATATAGGTATAATAACACATCAATGTATTGGAAGGATTGTTTACCCCTGACTGGTAGCGGCATACATATGGCACACATAAGAAGCACTGTCCCTCACACCCAGATTGTGCTTATAAGGGATGTCCAACAGGTACTTGCAAGTGGTCACATGCAGCACTTTTCAGGCTTCAGTTTTGGGCATTGCAGTTCTACTTCACAGAAGATTTTTAGTGTACATGATTTATATACAGCAGACATTACACCTTCAAATTTTCAGGTTCATAGCGCTGTGAGTACAGTGATAGTTCTCTTGTCAGTATTGAGTTTTTGGAGTTGAATACAATACCTTCTCTGCACACTGTAAACATATAGAACAGAAAGTAATAAAATGTTATTAAATAAACAAGAATGAAATCTACTTACGTCGATAGCCATACCCGCTATAACTAGGATGTTGGGTATGTTGTGCAGAAAGTAGATGAATGATCTTGGGCAGAATGATTACAGCTCCAAAACCAATTAGGGCACCTAGTACTACACCACCTAAATCTAACTTAAGCTGTCCATTTAGTCCTGATACTCCTGTTGAACCAGTATTCTGTAATGTTCATTCATAACCAATTAAATAACTCCAAACTTATTTACATATTGCATATATTACAAAAATTCAATTTTAATTAATTATATGAAAATGACATGAGTTCAATATATTTTTGCATAAAAAGGTACTAAGAATGACGCACAGAGGCTGCAGTTATGCAGTTGGGAATTTATAAACAAAATACAATGCATAGCCATCACCACTTTCTAATTTATGTGGAGTGTCATCCAAAGTCTTGAAGTTGGAAAAATGTTAAATAGAGTTAAATATATGTTTAAATACAAACTTCCAAAAAACATTTGGTGAAACTTATAGTATCATGTTTATGATTTGTGTAGGCAAAAATTATCACGGTTACTGCAGAGAAGCTGATTTCACATTACTTTCTTTACCTTGTTCTTACAAAATTTGTTCTATCTACTTCTTGTCAATCAAGAGATACTTGTAATACACATTTACACATTTAACTGTAGATATAAGAAGGAGACATGGTACATAAAAAATAAAAGATAACAACTGTGAAGTAACAAATATTACAATAAAATATAATTATTTGTAGCAAATTTCACTTATCTTTTTAAGAAAACTGATGAACTTTTCACAAACTTAAAGAGACTAATGAACAGTTTCAAATTTTTTTTAAAGAAGTTGGTACAACTTTGGTTCATCAAAGTATATATCGGTAGGTAATATAAACATTTTGCTACATTTTTCTAAAAAAGATCAATTTTTCCAATTATAAAAATATATCTGGCATTTATCAAATTAATTGTTTATATTGCAGCCAGATTTACAATGGAAGGATCAAACATAAATCAGAACTATAACAAAAGAGCATTTTTGAAATATTAGGTATAAAAAAACTGATAACTCAGACATGGCAGATCATTTTTGGTCATTTAAATATGAAGTAACTCCAGAAGTTAAATTATTAAAAGATAACCCCCAAAAAGACCCATGGGTGAAGTAGGTCGGCCATGGGAATTGAACCCAGGTCTCCTGAATGTGGGCCAGAGACAAAACTGCACGAGCCATCCCACTCAGTTTTTTCTACTTAGTTCATGTTAATCTAAATAAATCTTTCCAGAAGTATATTCATTATACATTGGTTTGAAAGGGTAGAACAAATAAGGGAAACCAAATTGATAGATGTTTAAACGCTAGTTGCTATGTGATGACCTAGACATTCTATGCTTTTTCCATAACATCGCTAGAAACAACTGAAGATTAACAGCACTTTAAAAGAATGACAAATATTAAACATTTTAAACCAAAATGGGGTGGGTCTTGGGCGTATAAAATGAGCAACGTGTTGAAGCAGATAGGTATGGGTCATTCTTGGATAAATGCAGAGTATGGGTATAGAGGCTTCTGGAAAGAAGTTAAGCTAAGATTAGAAGATATTGACAGGCAAGACATTTTTGCCAGCACAAGTGACAAAAGCTCACTGATATTATATAGATTAATAAAAACAACCTGGAGGAGGGAAGGATAAATAGATATATGCAGTAAGTTAGGGCGAGAAGGTTTTGCATGCGTGTTAACAGGAGTGAGAAACTTGAAAGGTATAGGTCAAGAGAGAGACCTAGATAAATGTCCATTGTGTGGAGAAGAGAATGCAGATTTCCATTGTATATTATATAGTAGTCAAACAAAGATATGGAGAGAGCAGGCCTGGCTACGTAAATGGGACAATTTGGGGGGTGAAATTGCAAAAATTTTGTCAGTAAAAGGGGAAAAGAACAGGAGAAATATAGGGAATTATTTAGGGAAAGTTAAAGAGAGATGGCTAAGGACAATTAAGAAAAAATTTAGAGTAGGATAGGAGAAACGGCTAAGTGTAAAAAGGAGTATAGTGCCTCCAATACACAAAAACCTAGAGTTAGGTGTATGGGGACCGAATTATTATTCAATGGTGGGCAACATGATAGGATCTTCAGGATTCAGGAATATATGGCGTTTTCCAGTATGGATTTTATAATTATAATCTTGATTTTGTATTTCCATTTGATGTTGTAAAAGGAAAGATAAGAAATAAATTACAAATTACAAAATTAAATATTAAACCAATAACAGCACATATCTCAGAAATGGCAAATACAAAACACTGAAGAGATATGAACTGTGTATTTCAAAGAGCTTTACACGTTTAGTTTGGTAGTTTTCTCTGTCTTATGCTTATAATTTATACAACATTAGTCAAAATTCCATCCAAATGAAGAGGACTTCACTGCTATTCCCATAAAATTCAAGATATACGTTTTATTTATCATATATGTTAAATTTTTGAGAAGATACAAGATATCAAAAAATATCTATAAAGGAACAGTTAAAGTAGATGGGATTTTCTTTGGAATATGCTGAACTTTTATAAGAAGTTGGGTATTTATGTGACATGCCGATTATGGAATACGTTGTTCATACACACATGTGTATGGACCTTTTACTAAAAACACCTTATTAGGATTCAAAGGCCTTAAACATATGCTTTAGTTAAAATATCAAATTTTTTGGTGAAATGCAATACTTCTTCTTACTAGGTATATGGTAGGGAAAACAAAAATCAACACAACAATCTGCCCAAATTCCAGGACAACAGACATACCTTCCCTGGAGATAACTGTGCAAACTATTCACAAGCTAACAAGTTAAATTCCCTGCTGCTCTCTCTGGGGTCTTACGACTATACCAGTGACACCAGACCAATACAATCAACAGCTTCTGTTGCTCATATGCCAGGAGGCGCATGACGACTTAAACTTAGAATGCAGATTTCGGAGACCATGATGGTCTGATAGAACCTTAAAGGTGCTGACATTTGGAGAAAAGTCAAGAACCTCTGCCGCCAATGAAATTAATACAGCTCTCTTTCAAAGACCTAGGTACTGTGTATGAACCTAAACCAAACCAATATACACCACTTTTGACTCTCAAGGTCTAAATTTTTCAACCCAAGCTCCCAGGAGGTCATTTATTACTTACAATAGCCTCTGATAAGAAGTTTGATCCTGTATCAACTGTCATCCTTGTTGAAATGGTAATATGACACTCAGTTTACATGCATTCCATTCCTGAGAGCAAAGTGAGCAGGTGTTGTAGATTGTGATGTAGCCTATTGGCAGCACAGCATGGTAAGCAATTAGAAAAGCAGATCTTAGTTATTCTATATTTAATAATTTTGAATCTTTATCTTTACAAGTGAGAATAATACAAAATATTTCATCTTCGTTTTATAAACCATGGCCAGCTGAAATATCAGTATTACATCATTGCTATAAGAATTACGTCAAGATTAATATTGAGGGACATGCCATATTAAGCCAATTACATACACTATTGAACACAGTACCAACCTTTTTATAAAGTCAGGTTTGTATAAACAAATATATGCATATTCCAATATGTAAGGAAAATGATACAATGAAGCACAAAATTAATATAATTTTGAGTCAAACTAGTACTCAATGCTCCACTTATTACTAGTATTTACCTAGAACACGTTTCGTTAGGATCTTCCTTAACATCATCAGCTGTTGTCAGCAACAATGTGTCTTTTATTTTGGAGAGGTAGAAGAAAATTAGTTATCTTAATTTATGGGACTTCTTAAATTATATTGGGCAAATATACAATTAAACTACATACCGGAACACCATATGTCAAAAACCCAAAGCGACCTTCTTTGTTGTCTAAGCTTTTTTCAGATACATTGAGACTTCTAGATTCCATGGCAACCTGATCCCAAGCTGCACCCAAACTGGGGACAAATCCAGAATTCGTATCACTGCAAATATAAGGAAACATTTTAATAGAATTAGAATATTGGCCTTAATATGGTATTAGCTTAGTTCTACTATACAGATTTCACATCAAGAAAAACTTATGTGTGTAGGGCATTTCTATATCTTTCCAGCCTAATATACTATGTCATACAAAATGTTAACCACTTTAGTATCATCATCATCGTCATCGTCGTCGTTGTCGTCATTGTTGTTGTCGTCGTTGTCGTCGTCATCATCAATATTAATCATCATCATTATAATGTAAGTGTTTGAATGTGGAAAAGTTTTCAGAGACTGATTAATTGGAAGCATTATATTGTTTAACATAACAATAGAAATAGATCTGTTTCCTAGCTTGTGTGCAAACTTAATATTAAAGGCAACATCTAAGTGCATACTAACTGTTAGCATAAAATTTTGATAAGTCATTCTATGCACTCTCTCATTTTCTCTTTCTTAAACATGTACGTTACACAGCTTTATACTTCGGAAGGATTAGTGTACAGTGCAAGTTCTCTTTCTCTCTTTTTTAATTTAAATTTAACATCTTTGCACGATGAATGAAATGGGTGAAATAATGCTCCAGTGAGCACAGGGTCCATAGAGCTTAAAGTTACTTGACATTTTCTTTCAGGATAAGGGAAACCCCGAAGGAAACCTTACCCAGAAAACTCACCGTGACCAAGATTCGAACTCGGCACCTCTTGAATGTTACCACACACTACCTTAACAGCACAAGGGAGTTATACCACGCAAGCCCGTGGGCATTAAGAAATTTGTGAAATACAAGTTTCTACAAGGAGCACTTAAATATTTAATTTGGTTCACATAAATTAGAGATAAAATGTATACTGTTGCACAAACACACTAAGTTTTGAGTTGCATAAGGAAATTGAATGTGGGTGCTATATTCTGCACATATCACAGAGGTGGAATAGGCGAGTATTATATCACCCTAGACCCTTTTCTATAACTCTTCTATTCAGTCAGTACATCCTCTGCACTCCTCAACTTTTTCTCTCACATTTTAGATAATATTTAGTTAAACAAATTGCATCATTATTATGTTGCATGTTATGTTCTAATAGAACAAAATTAATAATTGAAAAAGTTACCTACTGATTATTCTTAACTGACACTAATAGTTGTTTGTGTAGATGTTCTATTATATATTTTGAAATAATAAAGATGATAGGTTTCCTGTAGTTAAAGTGAAAGCATTTATGCATAATACTTACGATTCATGATTTTCTAAAGAATTACAGTTGATTGTTGTGACAAATAAGACGAAAACTCCTAGTGATTCTTTGACATGCATCCTAAAACAAAGTTAATAGAACAATGAATAAGTTGTAGTACTTCCTATATCAACAGGTAATCACACACAGTAAACATTTTAATTCTAATTATTTGAGGATTTAGCACACACACACACACCTGTGTGCACATTTGTATGGAGGTAAGTCAAAATTATGTTACAAACAACATGTTATAAACTGTGGTTATGAAGCATACTCCAAACAGGTATTACGGTCTCAATATTTTGTCATCATTAAATTTAATAATTTTTCGCTTCACTGTGGTGTTCCAATACAGTTAAATCTTGATATATTTTGTCATCAGTTCACTTCCATTGTTGATCTTAATTTCAACTGTTTGTACTGTTCTTTTAGGTTGCTCTACAAATTCGCATTAGGGTATTACAAACAGGATGGTGCAACACCTCATTATGCTCGTACTGCTTGTGCCTATCTCGATTATACATTTGCTGGACAATGTATTGGTCATGATGGATAATTGCACTGCCCCCCACAAGCCATAGACTTACACCATGCCATTTCTGGTTATGAGGTATGGTAAATGAGAGTGTGTACAGTAGGAAAGTGTGTGACATCAATTGTATAAAGGAGCAGGTATGGAATGTGTTATGATCCATCCCCAGTGTAATGTGTGTACTATCTTAAATTTATGAGAAATTATAAGAACAAATCCTCAGAAATATATAATTTTTAGCGAATTGCTGCACATGTAGAGCTGTTTAAAAACTATTGAACCTTCAAAATTATTTGACTAGCTTTGGTTGATCTGTACAAAATTACATGCAATCAGAGAATCTAACATGAAGGATCTAGCGCAATATAAGAAGTATCCTGTGATACTATCTTTATTGTTATTGCTCATAATATCTCTAAAATTTTAAATTAAAATATTATATGTTTGAATATTGGAAGGACAAATGCATATTTTTAATTTTGCTTATGGAGCTTATTCACTCTCAGTAAAGAAATAAGAGTTAAACAAATGTTTGCCAAGGAATAATTGTGAAAATGAGTGCTAATTAGCAGAGAAAACTATGTGATAGTTACACGCAAATGTTTGCTGAAGTTTTCCTTTACTTTGAGGAGCTATAGAGTGTATAACTGAACTCCAAAGAATTCTACACTCACAGTCGTCTCGGCAAACCTGGCAAAGATGGAGTGCTAGCTATAATAAAGCATAATGAAAACATTAAGTTTTCATTCCAACCTAAATCTCAAAAGCTCACCCTACAAGAACCTATTCTTTAATTCCTACCTGTGGTTAAACCCTACTAAGGATGGATACGCAGCAAAAACATTCAGGCTAGCTACAGCCTGCCAGCAGCAGGGACGGACGGACGAATCTACTTATTCTGTAACAAAACATTTAGCAAAGAAGAGTTGCAATACACACCTGGATATCGGCACATTCATAACATCCACAAGAAACTGCCCCCACGTGTTCCCCGGACAAGCTTTATATTGGCGACACTTTCAAACTATTCTTGTTTCAGTTCAGCCGAGCGTACCACATTGTTGTCACCAGACCCATTAGAGACAAACGTAACAGTGTGCGTGTTTGCGTAGCGTGACTGTGTATAATGAACCGACGTCGTACATTCAGGAAGCATTGTTCTTTCTTGTTTTGTTTATTAATGTACTTGTTTTGCAACGCACCTATAAAATTCGGCGAAAACAATGAACGATCACAATTTTCAATTTTTCATAAAATATATCAAGGCTTATACTTCAAAAGGGTGGAGGAGAGCCTGGATTTTCTAATTTTGATCAGGCCAAAAACTCGCAAGAGGGCCGATTTAAGCCAGGTGAATTGAGATAAATAATTTGAAATGTGAAATTGGGGAAGAATGGAATGTCGCGAATGGAAACACAATGTAACGAAAGAATTTAAGAAAGAGTGGACAAAGGGAGAACAATATTGTAACTAGTCATGAAAAGGCAAAGAAATTGATTAGCTGGGCAATGGATAACAGGAACTGCTAGCTAAGAAATGCACTAGAGGGGATGAATGGTTCACGATAATAGATACCGGACGACAACGGAGAGAGAGAGAGAGAGAGAGAGAGAGAGAGAGAGAGAGAGAGAGAGAGAGAGAGAGAGAGAGAGAGAGAGAGAGAGAGAGAGAGAGAGAGAGAGAGAGAGAGCGTATCTGTGTATTAATGTATGAAACCATTACATCGATTTTGTGACTAATTCTTTCACGATTGAAAGGCATTGTTCTTTCCGATGGTCATAGTCTTTAATACACTTAATTTCAACCCATAAAAAAAAAGGCTAAACGTGTAGCCCATGTGCGTAGAAGGCTTTGACCTTTATACTACAAGGTTTTGGCATGCCTTGGAGTATAATTATTAAAGATTTCCACGCATTGGTAATTGGTTATCTCAGAAATAAAGCAAAAATAAGACAAATACCAGAGTTATTCCATTCTAAGCAATAGATGGTCGCGATAGTGCAACGTGGAAGCTCAAAACGAGATTCTAGCATATTGCTGGTGGCAATTGAGCTCATCGTTAACAAACAAAATGTTATTTACGAGAGCTAAATGAGAAAGCAGAAAACCAAAACCAAATACAATCAAGTACTAACAGTACTCTCATACGATATTACACGTATGCCAAAATCCTTCAATAACCCTTATGTAAGAAAGTTTCGTTGTATATCCGCTATATGTCGCAACTAAGATCATTACTAGTGTATTCTAAATAATTTTAAAGAGAGAAAATTCATCAGAAATTAATCAAAATTTGTTTTATAGTTAACAATATGGAGAAGATTTATTTTTCTTCGCGGGTAGAGATTTCTGGCATTATAAAGTACTTAACTTGCTATCATAGGAGTAGGGATTGTTCATACAGAACCGCCAGTTCCTATTTTATCATTTATATATAGATGTAAGGGATTTCTTAATCAAATGAAAACCATGTAGCATCTGTTATAAACCGAGATGGATGGCTCAGGCGGTTTCGCATTCGGGAGGTCCGGGTTCGATTCCCGTGGCAAACCTACCTTATCCATGGGTTTTTCGGGGATTTTCCCATGTCGCCAGGCGAATGCTGGGTAGGTTAATCACTTTCTCTACTTAGTAATAGCGAAAGTATGAAAACTTTTACTACAGAGCGGAATGGCTTAGGAGTAGTCTGTGGAGTATATTCCGGAGGTCCCGGTTTCAAATTCCATAGGTTGATCAATCTGACTGTGTTTTTTTCGAGGTTTCCCTCAGTCGCCACAATAAACACGGTATTCGATATTTGATACCACTCACTGACCGTTAGCGGCTGATTGAGGGTCAGCGCGTTGTGTGTCATGCGTATACCTGTACTAGAAGGACTTAACCACTTAATGACCAATTTGTGGGGTTTTGTAGGATGGCGGGTTTGATTTTGGTAGGGGAAAGAAGGGAGTAGCCTTAGCTCCTCAACGGTTGCCGACACGGGTACAACGCCTGTGTGCACCGCTGGTGTGAAAATATTTAGGAAGAGTTTAATTTAGAAAGATTTGCAGTCTAATTCTCAGGAAGGTATAATTTTGAAGTTGGAATATCAACTTTAGTGTTATCGGTTGTGCCCGCTGCCATGCGGGAAAGCCGGTGGAGCTTGAAGCGGTGCGCTGTTAGTTGGTAGTTCCCAAGAGACCTAACCAGGGTGCTCTGATGTTGAGGCAAACTCGCGTAGAATTTTTTAGCCCGGCGTCTAATGACTTCTTCCACATACTGGGGAGATGAGGCTTCATGTAGGTATCTCATGGGAAAGCACCAGTATACAGAATAGATAGCCCTAAGGTATATATTCCGTACACGTTGAGGCTGTAGTAGTTTGGATTCTGCGGCCACGCCCCAGATCTTGCACGCATAAAGCATGATGGGAAGTATCAAAGCCTGAAAAAGACACACTTTAGGGATATCGGCATTCCTGACCGTATCATGGGGTATAATGAAGCCAAAGCCCCGCATGCCCGATGCGCTAACTCCTGAATGTAACCCCCGAAAGTTAGGCCCTTGTCCAGCTTTACCCCCAAGTAAATGAGAGAATTTGTCCACTCTATCCTTCGACCAGAATAATTAAAAGAGGGTAGGTTGACGGGAAAGCGGCGCTTGGGGAAAACTATGGCTTGGTTTTTCTCCGGGTTGATGGACAATCGCCAAAGTCTGCACCAATCTTGAATGAGGCTCAGGTGTCGATGTATTGGGTTGAAGACTCTGCGTGTGTGTCTATCTGTGTTATAGAGCAGTACGTCATCTGCATACTGAGCTATATTGACGTGCGGCTCCGTGGGAAGGGCGGGTACATATGCGCTAAAACGCGTGGGGGATAGAACAGAATCTTCGGGGACTCCGCCTCTGATGGGTCTTCTGGTGGATAACTTTCCCGCCATGGTGACAACAAAGTATCTGTGCTTAAGGAAAGTGTGTAGAAAGTGTACTTTGTGTGAAGGAAGCCCCAGGGAGATAAGTTTGTATAGGAGATCTGCATGCCAGGTGGTAGTAAAGGCCTTCTGGACATGCAGAGAAACTGCCGCGGTTAATGCCCTATCCTGGAAACCCAGGGCAGTGGCCTCCACCAAACGGAGCAACTGCTGTGATGTCGAGTGCCCAGGACGAAAACCAAACTGATGGGGAGGAATGGTTTGAATGTCCCCCAATAAGGATGGCAAGCGGGCTAGAAAAAGCATCTCGAAAAATTTCGAGAGCACCGACAGGAGACTAATGGAGTGGAGCTGGCGGAGAGAACCGGGCTCTTTCCGGGCTTTAAAATGCATATCACGAGCTTTCCTCCACTGTCGTGGAGAGTAGTAAAGGGCGGGACACATGTTGAAAACACGAGTGAGAAAGAACACGGCTTTGAAAGGAAAGTGGTGGAGCATGACAGGGGTTAACCCATCAGGTCCCGACGCCTTTATGGGATTTAGACGCTGGAGTGCGCCTTGGAGCTGACTGGGTCTAGGCAGTCGGTCCGCCTCAGCAGGAGGACGTCGAAGATAGTGACGTAACTCCAGCTTAACGCGGCCGGTGAAGTATGGGTCCTGGGGGTCGTCTCTTGGCCTCATGGTCCTCTCTAGGTAGTTAGCAAACACATTTGCTTTGGCTTGGGGTTCATAAGCCAGGCTTTGGTGCCTTGGATAGGAGAGGCTGGTGCACCTCCACGGTTCCTGAGACCTTTTACGAGCCTCCACGCTTCGCCATTCTCGAAATTCACTCGAGACATCATCTCCTCCCACGCGCGCACACGATGCTCGCGTAGGCGAAGACGAGCCTCTCGGCGCAAGCGCCCGAGCAGAACTCGATTGTGGTGAGTGCGGTGTCACTGATAGAGTCTGCGAGCCGCCCAAGGGCGGCGGATGAGTAGATGTCCAGAAAATGACGTCGGGATAGAGAGGTGCTGGAGTGTGAACGGACATGGAGGTGAAGGATGAGGCACAGTCTAAGGGGTTGGAATGTCTGTGATATGTGGGTTGGGAGGTATGGAGTCATTTAGACAGACCTGTACGCAGTCCCAATCAACCTCACGGTTTTGAACCGTAAAGTCACGACTGACAACCCACAAGTTAACCTCAGCCAGACCTGGGTTGTGGTCGAAATGTAAGGCGCTTTGTGAGTTGAGTGACAAATGGAATGGGAAATGTTTGATGATTGTGAAGTCAATGACCGAAGGACGGCCTTGAGCTCGCGGGAAATGAGTTGGTTGCCAGGGACCCTTTATCCTCATTTGAGGATCTCCATGTATTATGCGAATGATTTATCTGCCTCTTGCATCTGCCCGGGGACCTCCATGCCAACGCGGGTGTTTAGCATTTATATCCCCAGCCATAACAACATTGGGGTGTAGGGCGAGGGTGTAGAGAGATAATCGTTGGCTACTGTCTCCGGGGTGGTGGTATGCAGACACTATCATGACTTCGGAACCGCCCAGGTTTAAACATGCGGCCGTGGCTTCAAGGGTTTGAAGAGGAGGGACTTGGACAAGTTTGTAGACCACACCTCTCCTCACAAAGATCGCCGTGCCACCGATTTGATACCAATATCCAAATCTCCAACTTAAGTCTAAAAGAATAGAAAAGAAATTGTGTCAGCAAACGCTCTGCCATCTATCCACAGGTAGTGAAAGCAGGTTGACTGGATGACACTAACGCTATCTGCACGGCACGTGTAAAATTAGAGATACAGTTGCCTCTAAGCTCTCTGTGATTACGTGACGAAGCAAGGTAATGTGCAGTAGCGAGGCGTCACTCAAAGCCAGGGAAGCTTCAAATAATAATTTTCATTAAAATAAGGCAGAATTATGACTCAAAGAGCTAAGGCTACTCTTCAAAAATCTTTCTAATTTTTCTAAGAGTTAAACGTAGGCTCTTCTTGCTTTAAAAGACTGCTCACACTACAAACAGACATTCCTGCTTCCCCTTTCTATTCAGACGTTCCGATTTTCCCTACAGCTGGCCCACACGGCGTGAATTCTTAATCTAAAATGGAGAAACTATGCAATTCAAACACTTCTGATAATAACCTAAAACTCCACTAAAATTTCCTATTTGCAGGGTCGTATTCCTAACAAAAAGAAGTGGAGGGACTCACACAAAATGTTTTCCAGATGCTGAAGAACCGATCACTTTTAGATTCGCCTTTCTGCTTTGGTTGTCCTCAGCATGCCTATGGCATTTTATCCATTCTTTCATGTAATTCTCTGGGTTCCACACGTGTACTGGCGGTTCGTTAATAGTAAAGCGTCAGAGATGAGAGATGACTTAGAGAAAAGAGTAGACACAACTGAGTTTGCTGTGCAGTGGAAATGTGTAGTGTTTAACGCCCACTTTTACTACATACGGCACCGCAGGCGGTGACACTGATAGTACATGAGGATGATGATGGAGCACCGGTGGAATGAGATGGCGGGGGAAACCGGATATCCCGGAGAAAACCCGCCCCAGCGCCGTGTTGTCCACCACAAATCTCACTTTGCGGTCACCTGGGATCGAACCCGGGCCGCCTTGGTGAGAGCCAAGTGGTCTAACCACTGAGCCACGGCGCGGCCGGTACTGTGCAGTGGTTTGCCCATGTCCTGTTCATTTTCAATTTGCAAACTCAGAAGCTTAGAAAAATCTGAATACGGTTTGTTATATTTTGCTACAAAATATGCAGTGCGAAACACTTTCCTCGTAATGTCGATTAAAAATGCTTCTGCTGTTCAATCACAAGGTTTTGTAGAAAATTTTCTTGTCTGTTTTTCTCTTGTATGCATGCTGCTACATGAGCTTCAGAATTCTTATGTTTGTGGATATTATTTCTTAGAGATGTTAGTTGGGCACCTCCAATTGTACCCACAAGAACTCCACTCCATTCATAAGAAATATACTCTTCCTAATATTTGTTTTCTTTTAAATCTTGCACGTTTTTACAAACTGAGCAACCCAATTTGCCTACCTTGTACACTAACCACTCACTCTTTGTATGAATTCACTCCACGTACTGTCACTCCAACATACAGGATAATCGGTCGAGTTTCCGGACTCCAAATGACTAGAAATTATTTCACTGGTTTGAATCTGATTGTCAGTTTTATTGATTTTAGAAGCACTTGGAGAACATTTAGATACAGAGGAAACCGCGAATTTAGGTTTGGTGCCTATAAAATAATCGAATATACTTACAGATGTATTTTTTTTATTTTGAAAAGTGCAGAGCGATGCGCAGTGGTATCTGGACGAGTCCACCTCAGAACGGTTGCAACTGGAGGGGAGGGCAGGTCAGTTGCGTACCAGTTGCGAGCAACTAAACACGTGTAGAGTTACTCGGTAACACTACAGCTTGTTTCAAAATGTGTGTCTCCTGGTTCCAAGAGAGCAGTTATAAATGACTCCTCCTAGCAGCACATTAGGAAATAAAGTGCTACATTTAAAAACACGAGAAGTAATAACCAATATCCATAGATTTATAAAAAAGGAACAATGGTCTGGGTCAGCTATAAAAATCTGGGGAAGGGTATCTGAGGCAACAGTTGTGTCTGAAAGTAGTTTAGGAGAGTTATTAAGGAAATAAAAGCCATTGGTGCTAGTGCAACAACGTCCTTCTCTATGCCCAGTAAACAAAGATTAAGAACATGCACAAAATATAATTTGGATGTTTTAATTCAGAAGTAGTTAGGCGGACTATGAATAATTTTTAAAGCACAGAAAAACAAAGACCAACTTTGAAGAAAGTGCTTATGAAGCTTAAAAATTCTACTGACTTCCGAGGCAGTGTCTGAACATTAAGAAGAGTTCTTTTGAAGCTAGGATTATTTGAAAAAAAAAAAAAAAAAAAAAAAGACACTAAGCGTGACACACAAATTCTAATCGAACATCGCACCATACGTGCAAAAAGTCTTAAGTATTTACGAAATATTCGGAGATATCGAAGTGAAGTTTATATAGTTTATATGGATGAAACTTATATAAATACAGCACATACTGGACCATGTGCCTGGAGTGAAATACGTTACAAGGACTCTGCAGCGATGCTGAAAGGCCGACAGTTCTTTATTATGCCTGCTGGAGGAGAACAGGGTTTTGTTCCAAATGCCTATGTACTATTTAAGATCCAACAAAAGCGTGGAGATTACTACCATAGTAAGAATTACAACTTAGTTTATAAGAGCAGCAAAACTGGCTTCGAGAATGAAATTTGTCTTTAGACACCTTATGCACCGCCCTCCCATCTCGTAATCTTAGGCGTGTGACGCATTGTGGCGAGAGGTGCACTATCCCCACTACAGTTGCTACTCATCCCTACCGCGCAGGATTCCTGTCAAGATAAAATAATACATCTCTAGTATGTTTCATAATTTTATAAAAAGCTATAGCACCAATAATATTCTATATTTAAACAATGGTTTATAGCACTTTATAGAAACGTGTCATATTCCAGACTGAAACAACACAGAACTACTCTCCGTATCTAACACTAGACTGACAAGTGAGTTCAAGGGTTTCTAAAATCCAAAATATTGGTCCTAGAAACGTTTACATGATGCAAGAGGAGTAGGCTCAAATTACAGAAACTTCGACACGAGGTACGCTTTACCCGCCTCATGTACACACATATTGTTCTTTTTTTATTGCCATGTTTGTCAATTCTAACCCCAAGCATGAATGCAGAAACTTTCGCTGAACTGGTGACTCAGACTCAACCCTCCTGCAAATAGTTTGTGGCTCTAAGTTCAATGCCGTATCTTGAAATTACGATATATATTGGAAAATGCATGAAAATTAATTTCGACTTATCTACTACTATTGTCATTTATTACTGAAAATCACGCAGTATTTTTAATGTTTTAATTACGAAAGGTAATGAATTAAAAGAGTATAAATAATATTAGTAAGCGCTTCATTGCCATTGATGGTATGGCAGATATAGGGATGAAACTTGAGGTATTTCCTAACAGGATACACCGTGACCACGTAGTTCAAACGACATAAAATAAAGAGAGGAGAAAAGTACTCTGAGCGCTGATATACCAAAAAGGAAATGCCTATAGGTATCATTTGACTTATGCAACTAGGAAAGCACTCCGTCATGTCATTACTATTTTTGTGTGAATGGAGAGCTACGTCTTGACGATGTGGTGTGTGTAGTGAAAGTGACGCAGATCATTATAAAACTCATTGTTTTAACAGTAATGGCAATGTGAACACGGATAAAAACAAGAGACGATCTTCCCAGCCGGAACGATCACAGCGCACGTTGTGCGAGACTGCTTTCTTTTGTCATTCTAAGCCGTGTTCATGCTGGAAACAAAACTCTTCGCTCAATTATGTCTTCACGCTATGAATCCCAAGAGAGGAGCACTATTGTGCGCACATCGGAAAAGAGGAGGTAATGAATGGCGGAAGTGCTTATGGTGGTTTTGTTTTCTTTTTCTTAGGAATAGAACTAGAGATCTAAACATGCATATCGTACTTTTGGTGATTACCAGATTCTTATCTTTTCCAGATTTAGAGTGCTTTTAATAGACTCTGCTCCTCTTCATACCCGGAATAATTTCCAACCTTCGTAACCTCTTCACTCTCCTTCATTCCCCCCTCTTTCTCTCTTTCTCCCCCCCCTCTCTCTCTCTCTCTCACTGTTGTCACTTTTTACATTCCTTCCCACGTACATAGTCAATAGATAAGATACTGCATTTTACCCAAAAATTCAATATTAAGATTTTACCGGAAATACATATTTTGTGACCCTCTTAATAAAAAAAGCTTTTTTTTTAAAAAAAAAGATGTGTGTGTGTGTGTGTGTGTGTGTGTGTGTGTGTGTGTGTGTGTGTGTGTGTGTGTGTCCATGTGTGTGTGTAAGTGTAAGTAACACAACTCAAAAACAACACCATTTTTTCAGGACTGGGACCAGACTGATAGGAACTTCTGGACTTTTTCTTTTAAATACACGTGGACTGTGAATGCGTGACAGAGGTGGTAGCACTGTACAGTGCATAGAACTTTAATGGCAGAGATGAGAGTTAGAACTGTTTTTGATACTTAAAATGGCAACGTTTTCATTGCAAGAACAGCGTGTAATCATACTTTTTCTCCATTTTCGTGGTGTGACACCGACTGAAATTCATCACCAGTTGAGTGAGGCATGTGGTGATGGTACCATGGATGCGTCTAATGTACGCTCCTGGGTGCGACGGTTCAATGAAGGTAGAACATCGTGTGGCAAACCAAGACAGTCACGGCCTCGTACCAGCCGGTCTGACGACATGATCCAGCAAGTGGAGAACGTTTTTTGGAGGATCGCCGATTGAGCATCTTCATGCAGGATTGTGTGCACAGATCCCACGGAAATGCCAATTTTGGAGGCGATATCTGCAACTGTCTTGGTTTGTTGTCACACGATGTTCTCCCTTCATTGAACTGTCGCATACAGGAACTCGCATTAGACACATCCATGGTACCATCACCACATGTTTCACTCAACTGGCGATGAATTTCAACCACGAAAATGGAGAAAACGAATGATTACACGTTGTTCTTGCAATGAAAACGTAGTCATTTTAAGTATCACAAACAGTCCTAACTCTCGTCGCTGCCACTGTACAGTGCTGCCATCCGCATTCACAAAGAGTCCACGTGTGTTTTAAAAAAACAGAAGTTCCTATCTGGTCCCAGTCCTTAAAAAAATGGGTGTTATAACTTGAACGCATCTCCTATTATTTAAATTCAGTATATCTTCTGAGGGTGAGGCACGAAAATTTTCAAGTTTTTCTCCATCTAAATTACTTTATATGTGAAGAATAGTTCGTTATTTTTTATTTTATGAAACATTTGCAACATATGTTGATAACGAATAAAATGCACACTTTAATTTTCATTAAATGGCGTGAAAAATGTTCACAAAGGAAAGAAAAAATAATAGAAAAAACAGAATTGATTCTAACATAAGTAGTTGATTTGTGGGGTTTCAAAAACACCTTCGTTAGCTGTTTTTGAAACCCCATGGTTAAAACTCGACGCGAAATCCGCCTGTCCAAATATCGAAGAGGTTGTGTGTTGGTTGTGTTAGAATCCCCATGTTAAAATATCGAAGGGTTGGTTGTGTAGTAACACGTGTGTCACGTGTTAATGAAATCCGAGCCTTGAAAGTCGAGTAGAAATCTGTTTTTAAAAAAAAAAAATATATATATTGGTGTGCTGGCGTTCGTGTGCCACCCCCCCTCCCCCTCCAGGAGCTTGACGACGACGACGACGACGACGACAACGACGCATCTCTCCCAAGTCTGCAAGGGCAATCGTGTCATTTTGTTGTATGTATGTGAAATGTAATTAACTGATGAATGTAATTACTGAAAAAAAAATGTGAATGGATTTCAGTATTCACACACACACACACACACACACACACACACACACACACACACACACACACACACACACACACACGCACACACACCGCTCCGTCCCCCCGGCACTCCTGCAATAGGGGTGATGCATGTTATTTATATGTGAATGCTGTAAGACTGAATTGTCAATCGCCTTCACCTTTGTCGACATTTGCAAAAAGGAACGCGTCGAGTGTAGTTATTTAAATCACTAAGTATTGATTTTATTATCGGGAGCCGTAGGAATCAAACACTCTATGGATCCTCCCCTCCTACACGATGCAATAAGGAATGCAAACCGATTCCGTGAGCAGATGAATCCGTAGCAGTGCACCAATGTACTGCAGGGAGGGTGCGCGATCGATCACTTCCATCTGTCAGTTGTCATCTAACACTCAGCAAGATGAGCAGCGAAACAAGTAGAGTGGAGAGCGATATCAACTTCTGGGAACATCTGCAAGATTACGAGAGCATGCAGCAACACTGGATGGATCATCACGAGGAAATGTGTGATGGAAAGACTCATCAAACCGTCTGCAAGAATCCTGCACATCATGACAAAGTCACTTCATACGGCAAGTGTGGGATGCAGTGCAAGGTATATCTCAGGTAAGTGGAAAGAAAAAGCACTGGAAATTAGTGAGCTATAGTGTTTTGTGTACGGGTAAAAAAGATTTCTCTCATTGTGTAATTACAGAAGCTTGGAAGGTGAAGACATAACACCCCCAATCCGTGACGAGAAACAAGCCGGCCCGTCCAAAGAACTAGATAAAGAAAAGTGAGTAAAAAGAAAACGTCACACTTAATATAAAAGCGTGTAATAATTCGTATCCTCATAGCCGTGCATGTTCGCAGGTCCGACAAGAAAGCAGAGAAGAAGAGCTGTAAGCCGAGGGTGCTCAAGAAGAAGAGGATCTTCGACAAGGACAGCTTTATAATAATGATGTTCGAACCCATGGCCCCCGCTCCTGAAGAGGTGACAAAGAGTGATGGCGAATAGTGTGTTCATGGTAGACGACATCCCCATCAACTCCGGGCACCGTGTGAACATAGGCTTATACCATGAACTCCCATCCCTCTATATCAGAGCTACAGATGAAACTTTTGTATACATCACAAAGAAAGACTGGCTAATAATAAAGAAAAATATGGATGCGTTGGAAACTTACTTGAAAGATGGTAAGCATCCAAAAGTGTCATACAGTGAGAATATAATATATGCATACAATATATTACTGTGCATGAATAAAGTGAATGAAGTAACGTTTGTGAATACGTTCTTAAACTTAAACAGCATAAATCTAAATAGCATTGCCATAAGAGGACTTAAGAGACTAATCCCATATATTGAAAGAAACTTATTTCAATTACATGACATATATAAATCAATGTGTTCATACGATGCAAAAAGTAGGAGTGACAGGGAAAAGGTTAAGGAAATGTATGTTAAAATCAATAAAAAGATAACATAAATTTGAGTTTCGTTTTCTTTTTTATTTCCACAAAATTACACCCTTATATGATAGATTGAACAACATGCGTTAGTGGTTTATAGGTGAACAATTTATCATGAATAATCAGGCAATATAATGATGTATGTGCAGGAAAGTTAGATGAGGCTTGAACTTCCAGTCTCACATTCACGGCCCCGGTCACGGTCTCCTCAGGCTGATGCGAGCAGTCGATGACAAAGAGCGGTGCATAATTCAGAAAGTCACTTCTCTTCAAAAGTGGGTAATTTTCTTTTCCATAATAGGATGATTGAAATTTCGAATACTGATCATACAGAGATGCAAATTTAGAGTTTCCAAAATCCAAGTTCATATCGTGATAAGGATAACACTCGCTGTTGAGATAAAGCTTCAGATTGGTGATGTTGCAGTGATCAAAGAGTGAGCAATCCTTACTAAGCTTATTCAGTCTGTCGGTTTCTGCACCGACTATGACGAAGCGAGGTTTCTCAAGTTTCGTTGTAGTTGCAATGTTCCAGGTGAAGGCCTTAGTTTGCGGTACCGCAGGTTGAGTGTGAAGGTCCAAGGTTCGAAAGGCTACGTGCAGTGGCTTATCGGATTTGACGAGTTTAAGCTTTTCGACTCGCTCTCCATCTGAAAGTCGAAGAACGGGCATCCTCCATTCGAGTCTAGTTAGTTGAATAGTAGCTGGTTCGTTGCCCGATATACAATTATTAGAATCTTTAGATCTAATGAGAACCAGTTCAAATTTGCTATTGAGAATGACTTCCTTGTGATCGTCTGCAAAGCCCAGCAGCATCGAAAGAGGAACTACAGCATTGAAGACACCATTCTTTGAATTCACGATGTCGACGTCAACTCCCGGATAGGTCCATCCGGCATTCTGCATTCGATCGGATTCCAGTGCATTCAGAGATGCATAGTTGCGCATCGTTGAAGAAATGCCCGGATTCCTGGTTCTGTCTATAGTAATGCCGTTCATATCTAGACGAATTTCGTCAAACAGAAATGCCATGGCATTGTTGGTCAGCTTTGAGGAGGAGGGCCCGCCACTTGTTTTGGTGAGAGAGCCCTCTATGTAGAGATAACTTCTACTAGGAAGAGTGTACAAATCTTCTGCTTGACACGGTATTCTAATTTCATCGTTCGCGTCAAGAGCCGATGTATTGTATGGCAGGAAGACGTGCTCCTCCTCTTTACTAATCTTATCATCAAAGGTCGGTACTCCTGTTACATCGAGGACATCCATTATAGCACTTTGAATCCCAAAGCCTCGAGGAACCTTCGATTAGACGACGTGATCGGACGCCCTGTCAATGAGCGAGTATAGCCCAATCTCGAAAGAGGCTTCTTAATATAGGAACGATGCTTAAAATTTATTCCCATTGCGACGTATGTGTAATCGTACGGTTATGGTTTCGTTCCTGAAGTCGAGCACGTCACCGTTCTGATCTACCACTCTAATGTCGAGATGATCAATGAGATTCGTATCGATGATTGGTAGATATATAGGGCTAGATGGTTCTTGCGAAATGTGGTAACCGGGAGGAACCGACGGGAAAAACTCGTACAGAGAATGACCGTGTTTACCGTCAATGAAGGATCCCGTGGCTAGGCTGCACTCGATGCGTATGATGCTAACTTTGAAGATGTTCACCAAATCATCAGACTCAGTCATCACGTTCGGTCGAATCAAACGCTGTGCTTTGAATCCGAGAAGAGAGCCAATTGATCTGTCTTGAGTAAAGTCGATAGTATATGGGCATTTTATCTCAGACTTCATGGTATTATTAGCACGTAAGATAAACCCGTCTTCGACGTCGAGGGCTCCCTTGAGAAAATGCGCGATATCATCTAATTCGTAAGTTCCAGGAGGAATCTCGATACTCTCGTTCTTGTCATTGCGAGCGAAATGGAATAAGTTGTTGCTCTCATCCACATTAGGAATGGAATAAAAGGTTTCGAAATTCAATAGAGCTATTTCGTAAAGTCCATTCGGATCCAGATGAAGAGGCGGGTTGAGAAAGCTAGAGAAGCTGGCATTCGAACCGCTCACGGTGATTGTGTAACTCATTTTGATCAAACATTCAAGTCGGTAAATCCGTTTTATAAGAGAAACTGCAGGCACAGATGACCGCAAATCACAGATCCAAAATTCTGAAACCTCTTGGTGTTGTACATGAGTTTAACACCCTCGAGGTAGGACTCAATCTGTTTCGGTGGTCTTAGATTACCGAAGCTATCAAAGTAGAATGCAACATCTCCATCCTTGCGTATCGCAACCCAGTGTGTTCCCGGGTTACGCGAGATATCCAAATTTACGATAATCCTTTCTTCATGTCGAGGACGTGAAGGTAAGTTGTCTATCATGTACACACCTCTAAAATGAGGAATGCGCAGTCGTCGTGCATAGGCATCGATCTCTGCAGCACTTAGGGCTTTTTCCGGGATAAATACAGGCCTCGCCCCGAGTTTTTTGCACGAAGATGCAATCCTTTGCCCTTGCGCTTCTTACGTCGAATGCCTTTACCCCTAGCTAAACCCTCCATGCTCTGATTGTGACGACTCAACTCTGCAAGCTGTCTTTCCGCGGAACGTTTCTTATTCACAGCCGTGGCGATCTGAGCAGCGCCACCGGCTAGGCTACCTGCAGCGCCCAAAGCCGCCAAAAGCGGGATCAGAGGTAAAAAACCGCCTCGAGGGCTCGGTATGATCCTCTTGCGTCGCTTACGCATTCCAGCGCCCATGGCAACTTTCCCCTTCATGATGGCTGTTACAAGTCGGGCTGCAAGTCGCTCGCCGAAAGATGCGTCAGCAGACTTTACTCGACTCCAAGCCTTTTCAACGAGTTCCTTATCGGCCAAACGTCGCGAATCTGCGTCCTGATGAGTGGCGTAAGCGAGATCGTGAGCGAGGCAGGCTGAGTCCAAAGCGTTTCTGGGAGAATCCCCTCTCTGCAGACGCTTATGTAGTTTCGTTCCAGGTCCACAGAATCGGTACCCTGGTAAATGAGCCTCAAACGGAAGAGAATTAATTAGCGAATTAAGGATTCCGGATCCCTTCTTTACGCCTGCAGAGTTCATGGCTTACTATGAAATAAAAAAGCAAACGTTATGATTTATATGTTTAGTTGCGATATGGAAGTAGTGAAGCAAAAGTGCAAGTTGCCTATACAGGTGCTCGATTTCGACAACGACATACGCAAAGGACGACACGGCGCGCTCTTCCCGTGCAACGTCAGAGCACTCCTCTTGGGTAGTTCGAATGCTGGAAAGACGAACGTTCTACTGAACTTGCTCATCCATGAAAATGGTCTTAGGTTCGAGAATCTCTACATATATTCAAAATCGTTGCACCAACCGAAATACCAGTATTTGCTCAAGGTGCTAAAAACCATACCCGATATTGGAGTTTTCACGTTCGAGGATGGCGAGAAGGTGGTTCAACCATCCGAAGCCCGAGGAAACTCCATATTCGTATTCGATGATGTCATAAATGAGAAGCATGGAAAAATAGCGTCATATTACAGCATGGGTAGACATCGCAATGTCGATGCCGTATACTTAGCACAGTCATATGCGAAGGTGCCTAAACATTTAATTAGAGATAATGCAAATATGATCGTGCTCTTCAGACAGGATAACCTCAACTTAAAGCATATATATATGATGATTACGTGAACACAGATATGACGTATGCGGAATTTAAGGACATGTGTAAACAAGTTTGGGAGAGTAATGACGGATCGAACTCGCGACCTTTCGTTGTCATAGTACCCGAGTTCCCTTTGAACGAAGGACGCTACCGTCACGGTTTCGACATCTTTATCAGAGTGAATAAATAACGCGCATCCTTCATTGTAGTCATGAGTATCGATAGGTTCGGATCTCGGAGTCATACCCTCCCGGGGCGTGATTAACCGGTATACCATAAGTAGAGATGGATCGGGAAACTATCAATTCAAGGGAAAGCGATTGCGCAACGTTCACGATCCTGAGGAAAGTGATGACGCATCAACTAAGAGCTATGTGGACGCGTGTACGAGTGATGTCGAGAGTCGAATGCAGATCTTCAGCGAACAGGCTTCATATCAACGCATGGGCCAGTTTGAAGCTATGCTTAGGAATCACATACAAAAATCCCTCGACCTCCAATATGAACATCTAATGGAATACTTAACAAAATATGCATTTAAACGTGATTCGGATAACAATGTCATTCTGGATGCTATAAGGATGAAAGTTCTATTGGATCCCATTGACGATCACGATGTTATCAATAAAAAGTATATAGATGCCAGAATGCCAATTCTAGAGTCTGATGCTAATCTATCATTTCGAATGAAACGATTAAAGGATATAGCCGATCCTGCACAGGATAACGATGCTGCAACCATGAAATATGTTAATCGGTTCTATATACAGAAACAGAATGAACTGCAAACCGGTTTAACTAGAACGATAACAACCGTTGCCGAAACTATATCTACAGCGGTGGAAAAGGCCGTGAAAGATATAACCGAGCGACAGACGGAACTGGATAAGAATCTAACCAGTGCAGTGAACGATATTGACAACATGAAAATACAGACGAGACATATCGTAAACGGTATGTTACAACAACTGAAAGGTCAGCTCATCATTTCACTGCATACACGACCCTTTAGAGGTCCCTCGTTAAGGTATACGTTATCCTCGGGTCTCGAATTCTACAAGTCTCCAGGAAATGGGAATGTAATTTCTTGTTCTATGCTTTCATCAATACACCCTCATACGGCGCATGACACAATGTTTGCAATAAACGATAAATTAGTTGAAAGGTATCCTGTCCCTATTCGAACTGGTGATTTACTCACTTTCACAGCACCAGTGGAACGTGCTAAGGATGGTCACATGTTAAGTATAGAAATTATAATTTCATATAAAATATCTGCAGTAGGTTAATTATACATTCAGTACAATATGGATGCCGAAGGTATAAGTCTCAAACAATCAATCGCTCGTCACAGTAGGGCAATACGAGAAAAGTTACGCTCCCTGAAAGGTCTCAAGTTCGAAACTCAGCGCGTCATGTCCGAGGTTCTCCAGCCTGTAACCGAGCCCTTGAAGGTTATAGCCGACAGGGATCGTGACAAGTCAAAACCAGTCGTTAACGATGCAGAAGAGGATGGGGATGAGGAGGAGGATGATCTACTTACAGAGTACCTGAAGAAGGTTCGAACCGCTAGCTCCAGCGACATGGATGCCACCTACGGCGTGCGGTATGAAGATGGAGAATATAAACTAGGGAATAAAACTATCGATTTCACCGATGACGGTATTCAGATAGGGCAAGAGAGCTACGATGCAAGTCCTGGATTGTACGAATTGCTCTTCAAGCGATCGCCGCTCAATTCATCATATACCGAAGAGGATCTGGACGCCTATTCGCAGATATTGCAGAATACTCAGGTTTACAGGCAGGGATACGCTAGGAGTGGGCGTATAAGAGCAAGCCGCGGTTACAAGTATCGCAATATTATTCGAGATCTTGTTTCCAGTCGCACGGGCTCGGCTCTCTACTGGAAGGAGCACGTACCCGGCAGAAAACTGGATTACATCTATTGGACCGATCCCAACGTTCTAATAGACAGATTGAGATTACTCATTGCATCGAGGGATGCGGGTAACTTTAACCATTCAGCAGAGATTCAGGAAATAATCACAGAATTAAAAAACTCGAAAATCATAGCATGATTAAACGTGTCATAGCAAGCGAATTACACTCGCCGGCAAGAAGGCGCTTCTTACGCCGTAAAATAATAAGTAAAGGTCTTAATGATCTACTACAAATAGATCTTATTGAAATGACACCTTATGCAAAAGAAAATAGAAATTATAAGTATATTCTTATTGCTATTAATTTCTATTCTAAAATGGCTTATGCACGAGCATTGAAAGATAAAAGTGGCATTAGCGTGACAAGAGCTATGCACGGTATCCTATCAGAGTTGAATTCACCTCCTAAGAACGTTCAAAGTGATAATGGGAAGGAGTTTTACAATCGCCATTTCAGGCAATTAATGCTTAGGAATGGAATCAATCATTACAGTACTTTCAGTAGCATCAAGGCTGCAGCAGTGGAAAGGTTGATTAGAACAATTAAAATGAACATGCATAGAGAATTCCTGATTCAGGGTTCGCATCAGTGGTTACAAATGCTACCTAGAATCATCGATTCATACAACAATACCTACCATACGACGATTCGCATGAAGCCCCGTGACGTCAGCAACAACGATCTGCTCCTTAGTGTATATCGTTATGGCGGGCGTGAACGTCGAGAGAAAAGGAATGCAAGGAGTTTTCATGTCGGTGATCGTGTAAGGATTTCCAGGTACAAGGGACTACTTGAGAAAGGTTACACGGCCAATTGGAGTACGGAGATCTTTCGGATTGTTCGTGCAAGGAATACTAACCCAGTTGTCTATTTTCTGGAGGATGCAGAAGGAAATGAAATACAGGGCGGTTTTTATGGTCACGAACTACTAAAAACACGCCATCCTAATGTATACCTTGTTGAGAGAGTGATACGCCGACGTGGTAATCGTGCGTACGTTAAGTGGCTGGGTTTTCCTACAAAGGAATGGATCGATGTTAAGGATATTGTGTAAAAAGGAATGTATGTTTTATTGATAAATAAATAAATAAATAAATACACAAGATATTTTCCCCAAAAATTTAGTGTTTTTATTTTATAATTCCTTTCCAGCTAAATCCTCTAAACATAATGGTTATATTTTTTAAATAGTTTCAGTATACGTGGCTACATAAACAGAAATTTTTCAGTAGAACATCACAACTAAATCCTCTAAAAATAATGCTTACACTGTGTTTTAAACAGCTTCAATACATGTGCATATAAATAAAAGTAAAGTGTTTTACATGTTAAATTCTTTTAATATTAGTGCAAATTAATGTTTAATCTTCAAAAGAATTTCAATATACCTACAAACATAATCAGAAATGCAGTCCCCCCAAAATTATATGTTTACCCCAACTAAATCCTCTATATATAATACATCGACAACAGGTTAAAACTCCTTACACCTAAGTTCAAAGTTCATAGTGAATAATGTATATATTTTCTTAAAACATACATATATAAGCAGAATTGTAACCCATCCCAAGAAACCATACTTTTATTCTAAATAAATCCTGTAGAGATAATGCATCCACAACAGGTTAAAACCCCCTAAATTAACTTCAATTTAATAGAGAATAATGCTCACATTCTTTATAAAATGAGCTTCAGTACACATGCATACATAAACACATTAGGTATTTTCACATGTTAAAACTCCTTACATCCAAGTTCAAATAGATGCTTACATTTTAAAGATGCGTACTAGCGAAAATGTAGTCCCCAGCACCGTAATTATAATATTATCCAATCAATATCCGGTAAAGTTAATGGTTAATGATGCTTACATTTTAAAAAGTTTCAATGTGCGTGCATACATAAACACAAATTGAGTGTCTTACACTTGAAAAATCCTTAAATCTAAGTTCAAATTAATGGTTACTTTTTTTTAAAAAAAAAAGAAATTAACGACGCATCAATAGAATAGTAAACACCTGTCCAAATTATAGCTTTATCCCAATATGCATGTATACATAAAACAAATTAAGTATTATGCACGTTAAAGTCCTTAAACATAAGTTTAAAATTAATTGTTACCTCTTTTAAGGAATTGAGAGATGCAATAATCTCATATTATATATCATATTATATCCCCATACATAAGCGGGATTATAGTCCTCCAAAGGTATTTATACATACCATCAGCAACTCAAAGCAATGAATGAGCACCAAAACTTGACAACGTATTTCAAGACTTGCTTAAAATGACATCATGACTCATGTACATAAGTTTTATAAAGTGTAAAGATTTATCTCAAATCACAAAAAGCATTACTTCAATCACGCTTGCACTGCTGCATGTACACATGTTGAAAAATTAAATATTTGTGTCAAATCATTAAAAAGCAAATTATTTCACATGTTTTTGCTAGCTTTAAAATACATTGTCAACTTTTGTACAAGATTTTTTCACATATTTTTTATACGATTACTTATCCAATGGTACAGAATGATGACCCCAGGCCAAGGTTTCATGTGAATTTTTCTGTATAAATCGCTTCGTGTCGAATCCTCTAAGAGCAACTTTATTACTCTCGATGGTTCGAACAACGTGCTTATAACTTCTAAAGCACGTCTGTTTAGCATGACGTACGGCTGTCATATCATTTACACAGGATAGATAATCCTCAAACGTTATGCACCGCATGCCATCACTCGTAACGCCTTTAGATTTCTTGACCGTTTTGCCATCGTATCGATATGAATACAATTTTGAACGTAAACCTACGTATTCTGTCATAACTTTACCCGATAATTCATCTTTAAATAGACCAGCGACTTTTTTATTCATCAACGGAATACCGTACACATTATCGATCGGGTAATTAGATGTATCGAAGAGATGTATATTAGATTTAATAAATTCATAAATGTCACTACTGGTTTCAAACAGAAATGCATCGGTATCCGTATAATTCAACATAACATCTTTTAACTGTTTCTTCAAAATATTATAATAAAAATTATACATCAAGTGTTTTGAAAGATCTAGAATGGCCTGTCCTATATAAATCGGTTTCGTCATCTTAATTTCTTCCCTTACCAGTTCGAGTCCTATAAGGTTCTCGTCAAAAATTACGTATCGTATGAATGTCTGTCGTGATATTAACTTTCTTGCCTGTTTCCAATTGCTCGCTAGGTGAAAGGAATTGTAACGTCTGACGTTCTCAATAAATTTACCATATACGCAATTATTCATTTTCTTCCATAAATTTTGACCGAATTTTGTTTTATCTTCAATACGTTTAGCAGCATTTAAATCAATGTACGTCTTAAGCCAAAAGGATTGTTTGTAGGATACCGCTCGATGTATACGCTTCATTTTCAAACCGAGCTCTACACACTGCTGCAAGATTCTGTAATGTAATATATATTTTTCCTTATGATTCAACGTTGCAAGTAACTTTTTGTAATTATCACCCGGAGCTATCTCACTCTGCGGACATAATGGCAAGTCGTTATGCAACTCGTGAAGGTTCTCCGGATATTCCAGGTCTACTTCTAAAACATAACCTGTATCTGAATCATTTCTGATGCTCAAAAAATCTATAGAATTAATTTCGTTATCGTTTAACCATCTCAATTGAGCATACGGTAAAGCGTTCCCAGTCATAATGTGTGAATAAAGTCCGTTGCAATCCAAGTATGATAGGTATTTAATCGATTCCGCTTCATTGTAAGCAGATATGTATTTATTATTTGCTTTGGAATAACGTTTTGATACAGTGCAGATACCGCCTCTAATCGCAGATTCGAAAAATTCCAGCATATTTTGATCGGTAATCAGCGATATTTGCACGCGGCTCGTTCGTAACATTGCGTCATATGATAGGCCAGGAGCTGTATAGTAATGACAAGGATCTAAGCCATACATATCGATACTTAAACTTCGGAATTTTTCATAGATGTCTGTTAATAAGATCGTATCCGTCTTGAGATAAAGATCAGAGTATTCACCGAGATTTTGTATACCAAATTCTCTCCATACCGCGCATGCGTGCATGTAATCATCATTGCTTATATTATCAAAACACTCTTGAGGAGGTAATTTGGAATCATTTAATTTTTCCTTGCAATCTAAATATGTATATGGGAAAATACCTTTCCGTTGCATTAACAAACGTTGCTTAGGATCAACGTACATCTTATTTGTGTACCGAAAATCTTGAGGTTCTAGCATATCAGAAAGATCGCTCAGTTTAGAATCCAGAAAGCGGTAGCTATCAAGAAATCTGAGGAATATTGATTTACCATTAGATGTGTATCTTTTACTAAATGACAGATAATTCTCCGATGTTTGCGAAATACATGTAATGGGTTCATTGTCATACGATAACTTTTTTACTATGAAATGCGAATCATACTTTGATAGGCAATGAAAAAATATCGGGATAAAGTTTGGCGTTTTTCTATTGAGGTTGCATGATTTATGAGCAGCCCCTATATATAATCCGGTCTGATGATCGTGGTCACGCACCCTAATCGAGTCAGAATCGAAATCCTTTTTGCATACGTGACACTGGACTGCATTTCTGAAATTTAATTCATCCTCATCACTCATATGCATCTCTGTCACATCACCGTATATCCTAAGCACATCCTCGGCAATCACAGTTAATTCTCTAAGAAACTCTTCAACTGCATGCGAACCTCTAAATATTTTGAATTTTGTTAGTGTCTCGTCATAACTGCAGACCAGGTGCAACGAAACGGATATCGCCTCGTGCACGTGCATATCACGTGTCCAACTATGCATCGCATCGGGCTGACACGATGGCACTTTTATTAACATACTCTCGATATCAGCGTATATCACAAAAGGGACTTTAACGCATTTTGAGTAAGCCTGAAACTCGATAACATCATTTATTCCTTCGCGAGGCATGCTAATAATTTGACATTTCATACATCTCAGTTTATGTTTCTTCAGAATAACTTCAGTCGAAAACCATGCATTACAAGATTCACACACAAATTTTTTACTTTTATGTTTGGATATCTGCTTACTTACTAGACGCGACATATCGGTTATGAGAGAATAATGCGAATTGATCATTAGAAGATTCACATGGTTTATCTTTTGCTCCCTCGTCTGATATAAGATGATAATGGATTCTCTCTCTAACCCGTATATGTTCACCGAGATATCATGATTTTGCTTTTCGAATAATTCAATGTCATGAAGGGCGACGGGGAAGTTTATCCCTTTAAAATTGAATTCGCGATATATATCATATTTGCTGTACGTGCTAGCTCTATGCCTGTTCTGGCGAGCTGGATATTTTGCTGCCAGCATACAATATGCAAAACATTTAAAGTCAGTATTCCGAATATTCACGACAGCTCTCTTTGATTTTATCCACGATGGCAGCGGCTTAAAGCAACCTGCGTTTAACGGATCGTACTGACATGCGTATAAAGTTAGCGAATCTATCCTGTAAAGCGCTTTCGAACTGGCTTTTGTTTCAAAATTTTCTAGATGGGTGATTATAGGCTGTTTCAGTTTAATTTCATACCATTCAGATTTTTTTGTCGATTGCAATATAGCATCCATCTTACTGTTAAAATTAATCGATTCAACTGTTTCATTATCGGGTGAAGTTATTATATATTGACATGTTAAAGTACCGGCTAATTTAATTCCTGATTTGTAAGTTCTTATGGCCTTCTGGATTTCACTGGTAACAAGGGGTTTGCACAAGTTCAAGAACGTTGATGGATCTAGCTGGTGTATAGAATTTTTTATGGTACCTGTGAAGATCCTGTGCTGGAACGCTGATTCTACAGTAATGCATTCCAATGTTTTGTCGTTGCGTTTCGCCTGCTTTGCACTACTTGCTTGAATATCTTGCATGCCCGGTCTCTTGCGACTCGTTACACCTCCTGAAATTATGGATTAAACATGTCAGAAAACACGAATAATTACACTTTTAAAATAATAAACATTTGAACAGTCATGGCAATGCCATATTTTTAAGCTTTAAAATGATTACTTTATTAACATTGCTGAACTTTGAATTTGATTTACATAACATGTTTTCCTTAAAAGAAATAAGTTGCATGTTATTTGCAGTGGAATTAAATGATAACTGTATCTTTTGAATAACAAAGATTTAGAACATTCAGAGTACTGCATTCCCTAATATGGATTTTTTTTTTAAATTGCACCTCTGTCTTTTATTGAATTTTTTTTTTTTAATTGCACCTCTGTATTTTATTGAAATTTTATCCTGACTTACGTAACATGTTTTCTGGAAAAGAAATAAGATTATACACGTAACATGTTTCCCTGAACAAAAAAAAAAAAAACGTTATACATAATGCATCATCACAATATACTCATTTGTATATGGCTACTGGCTGTTTAATTAGTTAATTGAATTCCTCAACTTCCCGTCGATTGGCTGCAGATATGCATTAATGACTTTTAAAACGTTAAATTTGCTTGCATTATTACTCTTATCGATTTGCCTTTTATATAGAATGACTAATTCGTTAGGTATTCCATTCACAAATATTAACAGATTAACGCTAATTACTTTAACTTACACTGAAATATTTGACATCAAGAGATTGACACTTCATAGCAGTAGTGCAGCACGATTTTAGTTTTTTTGTAAAGTCTTACCTTCACTGGTTACTCCCGACTGTTTAAAAAAGTTAATTTGTGCTTCTTGAATCCATTTTCCAGAGTTTCTTCACCGGAATACACGAAACTCCAACCACCCTGATTAACAGCATCCACTTGAGCTGCTGTCATCTTCTTAAATCTCTCGGGCAAAAAAACCTGGCATTCTTGCAGCTTAAGTACGACTCTATCACCGTATCTCGTCTTCACGATTTTGACATCGTGTATGGCTTGTGGCACGTCTCGGGGAATCTCTCGTAACTTCTTCGTCGGGAGATAGGAACCTCCTTCCGCAAGCTGATTTAAATCGTGAAGAATCGATTCTGGAATTATAAATTCACGCATATTATTCAACGCTTCGATTCATTACGTGGAAATTACTGTACATAGACATATGCATATTGCTTACCTTCATTCATGTTGATGCTGTCTGCTACGTTTCAGTTGGTGATGTGCTGTTTTATTCGCTCGGTTCACTGTTTTGTTACCTCAGCACCCCCTCCCAAAATTTCCATTCTGGCTGTAACCTGTTTGCACACATCCTTAAGTTTATGCTTCTGCTTCTTTCGCTATAAACTATTAAACTTAGAGTAGAGTTTTAACCTGTCATCTTATGTATCTAGTAACTAAAAATTAAATAATATAAGATCTATAGCTCGCTCGCTCGCTCGCTCGTGCTGGCTGGCTGTATACAGCCAGAAGGTTTTTGCTGCGTGCCCACCCATTTAGGGTTTAACCGCAGGTAGGATTATAAATGAAAGATGTAGGATGAAGGTGATGTAGGTTTTTGATTGGAAGTTAATTTTGAGGTTACCAAGGTACCTTTGGGTCGAAAGAGAGGATGCAGTACTAGCACCCATTTTGCTTTGTTTTAAATATTTTGTAATTTAGTTGGGGAGAAATTTAGATGCCAAACAGCTTGGAAAAATTATGAGGAGCTCAGCTTTAGCTGCTGATAGGTTCAGCTCCTGTGTTATCTAGGGTGCCCGCATGCCATACGGGGGACCCGATGCAGTCTAGATCGGCGTCTAGTGGGGTCATAATTTCCCAGTGATCTGACAAGGGCGCTTCTGTGAGATGGTAAACTTGCGTATAATTTTGAAGCCCGGCGCCTAATTTCGTCCTCCACGTATGGAAGACCCGATGCTTCGTGGAGCAACCTGGTAGGGAAATAACGTCCCACAGAATAAATAGACCGCAGTCCTTTATTCTGTGCACGTTGAAGCCATGCTAAACAGCTGTCTGCTGCCATGCCCCAGATCTCGCAGGCATATAGCATCACCGGGATTACCAGCGCTCGGAAGAGGTATAACTTCATGCGGACTGGCATCGAGGTAGACCCCAGCATTGGGTACAGGGAAGCAATTGCTCCCTGTACCTTTGCCGAAAGGTCCCTGATGTGTCGGCGAAAAGTTAAACCTCTATCCAAGTTGACTCCAAGGTACTGGACAGAGTTAGACCACTCTATCCTTCGACCTCGGTAGCTGAAGTTGGGGCAGTCTGCGGGGGTGTGGCGCTTTGTAAAAAGTATGGCGTGGCTTTTGTCCGGATTTACGGACATCCGCCAACGCCGACACCACTGTTGTGTTAGGCGGAGATGTCTTTGAATGGGGTTGAAGGCTCTGAGAATGTGTTTGTCCTTGCAGAACAGAAACACGTCGTCAGCGTATTGTGCCATTTCGACTCGTGGTTCTGTGGGGAAATCTGCCATAAAGACGTTGAAGAGGGTGGGGGATAGCACAGAGCCTTCGGGGACTCCGCCTCTCACTGGCCTTAGTGTTGATGTTTTCCCCGCGACTGAGACTTTAAATGTGCGATGTCGCAAGAAGCTGTGTAGAATGTTGATCACTTGTGTTGGGAGCCCCAGATGGATCATTTTGTGTAGGAGTCCGGCATGCCATGTCGTAGAGAAGGCCTTCTCGACATCCAACGAAACTGCGGCCGTGAAGGCGCCTTCCTGGAAGCCCAGGGCGGCGGTCTCCACCACACGCAGCAACTGCTGAACTGTCGAGTGCCCAGGACGAAAACCAAATTGGTGGTCAGGAATGGCTTGAATGTCTACCAATATTGGGGACAAGCGAGCAAGAATTAGCCTCTCGAGAACTTTCGAGAGGGTGGAGAGGAGGCTAATGGACCTATAGCTGGATGGGTGTACTGGATTCTTCCCAGGTTTCAATATGCAAATCACCCGGGCCTCTCTCCACTCTCGTGGAAAGTACCCAAGGGCGAGGCACATATTGAAAATCCTAGTCAGGAAGAGAATCGCATTGAAGGGAAGATGGCGGAGCATTAGGGGAGTCAGCCCGTCCGGCCCCGCCGCCTTCTTTGGTTTGAGACGTTGGAGTACGCCTTGGACTTCACTAGGTCGGATGGTAGGGAGCCTCTCCGCATCCTCAGGAGGGTGACGTAAGAAACGACGCACCTCCCGACGGACACGTTCAGAAAAGTTATCGTCCTGGGGGTCATCTCTCGGACACATAGTACGCTCAAGATAGTCAGCGAAAGCATTGGCTTTGGCTTGGGGTTCATAGGCCAGGCCCTGGGTGCCATGAATGGGAGAGGTGTACTGACCTCTGTGTTTTCTGAGGGCTTTAGCTATCCTCCACACGTCGCCATCCTCGACGCGCAGCCTGGCCAGTTTGTCCTCCCACGCTTGCACCTTGTGCTCGCGCAGACGGACACTGACCTCTCGACGTAAACGTCTTAGGAGCGCTCGATTATGTGGCGTGCGGTGACGTTGGTATAATCTCCGTGCTGCCCAGGATCGCCGGATTAGAAGAAGGATGTCCAAAGGGAGGACATCAGGATGAAGAGGAGCCGGAGCATGGACTGTCAAATTAAAGGTGGTGCGCTTCACGATGGAAGTGAAGGATGAGACGGCGTTATCCAGGGTAGGGATGTTTGTGATTTTGGGATTTGGCGGGATGGAAGTGCGGAGGCAGTTCCTGACGCCTTCCCAGTCGACCTCTCGCGTTTGAAGCGATATGTCGTGGCTGGCAACCCTTGTGTTGATCTCTGTCAACACTGGATTGTGATCTGAATGTAATGCATTTAATGATGTGAGTGTGAGATGGTATGGTAGATGTTTTGTGATTGCGAAGTCTATGACTGAGGGCAGTCCTCCTCCTCGCGGGTAATGAGTGGGTTGCCAGGGGCCCTGTACTTGAAGTTGAGGGTCCGCATCTATAAGGCGAATTATTTCATTGCCTCTTGCATCCGCCCGACGACCGCAATGCCAACGTTGATGTTTAGCATTGAAATCGCCGGCCATGATAGCACAGGGATGTAGGGCTAGGATGGATAGATAGTCGTTGGATACAAACTGTCGGTTTGGTGGATGATACACAGAGACTACCAAGACCTCTAAACCACCAAGGTGCGTACTAATGGCCGTGGCCTCTAGGGTTTGTAGAGGTGGGAGCTGGATGGGCTGGTGGACCACATTTTGCCTCACCAAGATCGCAGTTCCGCCCCCTGGGCGTCCCTGACGATCCGTACGATGGCAGATGTAGCCCGGAAGACGGAATCGGATGTCTGGTCGGAGATGCGTTTCGCTGACTAGAATGACGTCTAGGGCATTGTCTCGAGCAAAGTGAAGCAGCTCGCTCCCCTGACCTGCTAGGCCGCACGCATTCCAAAATGCGAATCGAAACGAGGTACGTGACCTAGTTTGATGCGCCATTTCGGAGCTGTTGCGTGCCTGCGGTCAGGAGGGCCATCGCCTCCATTGCCACCAGCATCTTGCTGGCCGGATCTGTGGCTGTGAAGAACTTCACAACGAGCTCACAGATTTTCTGTCCATGTGTCTGCAGCAACTGCTGCAGCCACTTGAACACATCTGTGAGATCGAGTGTAGCTGTCATGGGAACGTTGTTTGTGTTGGTGACTTGGTTGTGAGGAGAAGCTGACCTGGAACGAATGGGTGCAGGTCTTCCTCCCGCCCTTTCATCCCTAAGCTGTCTAGGAGGCATGGGCACGCCATGACTCTCCCGTTCAGCAGGATTTTGGGGCTCCCGAGGAAGCCTCCCTCCATTCCTACCATTGTTGTCGGTTCGTTTTTGAGCTGGGGCCCGCTTCTGTTTGCGTGGCTGTGTGGGAGGGATGTGTGTCTCCCGTGACGTTTTAGGTCCATCAGAGGCCCCTTGTGCTACTTGAGCGTAACTTCTTGCTGGCCTATCGGCATCCCGCCGAGTCGTGGGCACACTGGAGCTGGTTGATGGGACCGGTCTTGGGTCCGCCCCCGCTGGTGAGGTCCTCTGCTGTTGCTGTTGTCTCACTCTTGGCTGGTTTGCTGCTATGACTGCCTTTCTGGCAGGACAGCCGCCGTAGCAGGCTACATGTGCTCCCTTGCAGTTAGCACAAGTGGGCACATCAGTGGGTGACCTTGGACAAACTTCCTTGTCATGGGCTTCACTACACCTGAGGCAGCGGGGTGTCCTCTTGCAGAACTGGCTTGAATGGTTGAACCCCAGGCAGCGATGGCATTGAGGTGGACCGCCAGAGCTCCTCAGTGGCTCAATCTTTACTCGGAGGTAGCAGATCGTCGAGACTCCGTCTAGCTTTCCCTCCGGATCGTTGGCCCTTTCCACTATCACGAGGAAGAGTGGGATTGGAACAGGGCCTGGCTGACCCTGTGGAGCAGGTTTGGTCATCTGCCTGACCAAGCGGGGCTGAATGCCCTGGCGGTTAAGGTCGTCGATGATGTCACCCACCGGTGTGTCCACTGGTAGGCCTCTGATGACCCTCTTGACGTCACGGCTCTTATCTAGGCCGAAGGTGAAGTAAGGGATGGACTTCCTGTCCAGTGCCCTTAGAATGAGCTGGTAATCTTCGGCGTTACTCGCCTGGAAGACATTGCGGCTCTTCCTCCTGGTGACCCTGCATGACACCGACAGGGTTGGCATGACTTCCTTTAGGAAGCCCACCAAGCCCCGGAAGTCATCCACGATCACAGGAGGAATGTGCCTCCTGGGTGGTCCAGAACGACTGGGCGTGCCAGTTGTCTCCAGGTGAGGGGCTTTTCTCTCCCTTCGCCGGTTGGTCACGGTTTGAAACTCAGCCTCATCAACATCTGTAGAGATGTTAGATGAGCTGTGTTCCCCATCGGAATCTTCCATCCTGGAGGATGAATGTCTTGGAACCGCAGTTCCGTCAGAGAAATATTCCTCATCAGAGGAGGAGTTGTCTGAGGGCTCGCCCTCTGAAATTTTGCCTACCCGCTGTGGTGTTTCGCGGGAAGGGCCCTTGCCAGTTTGCTGTTTGGCGACAGCTAATCTTTTGGCCTTGCCATTTACGCCCTTTTCTGGCTTTCGGCGAGGCCGTTTGCTTCCTGCAGTCAGGGTTGGAGCCCCGACAGCAGGGTGGGTGATTCCAGTGCTTGTACTGGGGATGGCTTCCATTTCTGGAAGGCGGGTTGGAGTGGAATTTGCGGATGGTTCCCTTTCCTTGGGCATTTTGCCCTGCACCGAAGTGCAGTGCACAGCTAACCTTGACTGTATACTTACCAGTCAGCACAGGTTTGCTAATAAGCGTGAGGTACAGAGGGCCGGACCCGAAGGCGCCTTAAAATACCGTCTATTAAGACGTTGGCTTAGGCCTTGTACCTCGCCTGGCTGATGTGGAGCTGGGCGGCTGTTTTCTAGTAGGTTGTTCTTGGCGCTCGCACGCTGCTGCCTTCTCCTGGAGATTTAGCGAGATTGCCGGGAGCTTCCCAAGGGTCCCTCCCGATGACGGCAATTCGCTGGCTCCGAAGTTCTGGACGCTGGCTACTCTCGCAGGCGATGTGTACTCCACGACGTCTAGAAGCAGAGTCCACCAGTCGATCTATAGCTATTAACTGTAAGTATATATATACTCTTTAGAAATTTTCCACCCCTTTTACGTTGCGCACGCACTCGTGTGGCGATTGGTCGTTTATACCCTTTATTACGATACTGCTACCTGCACCCTGATTGGCTAGCTTGGATGAAGTGGAATATGTCACACCCACTGTTCACCTTAGTGCATTCATGGTAATTACCTCATTGAACAATATTTCAAATTTGTATTGCAGCAAACTAATAATATCATAATGCCATCTATAATATGAGTATAACCTTTTATTGCATTTTAATTATTGCAAGCTGTATTTCGAGTTTGTATTGCTACTTAATGCAACTGTATTATTCCGAAGGACCGTTTGAGTGTGACCGTTAGATAATTTATGTTTTTATTCCTTCCAGTGATATTTTGCTTCAATTCGGTAAGCCTAACGCCTCGAACGGATTAGTCTCTCGTATCAGATTTATTCAGAAGCGTGTCTCTCGTAGTTATTCACCAAATCGATGTACAGACGTTTTAAGAGGCACTGGCATTATTATAGCAGACTTTGCATAGCTTTTCAACGTTTTGGCATGTTTCTACTCAGCTGATTTATATCATTACAATTATCCTTAATACATTATTTATTACGTTTGCATAGATATCTCGTTTACTTGTCTCCTTTACGCTCGAGTGAATTTTTAGAACCCAGCTGCGTTAATTGATTCCTAACCGCACGTGTACGTAATTTTTTCACCCCAAGTAAGTTATACGGATTCTCTCTTCCGTTGGGGTGGTTTTAGCTGCAGCGAACAACATTATTTCTCAATAAATCTTCACCTACCTTTCCTATCATTTCACTGCATGCGCATTATTTTTAACAGAGGGAATGGCTCGGTTTTACAACACATTTCCATGGAGTATGATTCATCGGGCTCCCAATAACTGAATACATTAACAGATAAATAATAAATAGGTAGCTAAATAAATACAAGTTTTCAGTTCGACGTTCCTACCTGCGCTGCCTTTTGAAAACGTCGACGATGGAACAGAGACGGCATAGTCTTACAACATTTGATGTATTATTAAAAGTTTGATACTGTCCAATTCGTATTTGCATTCTTAGTTACTTATATATGCTATATTCGACGCGTTAAGCCTAGCGGACTACTGTCATTATCTCTAAGTAAAATTGGTTTTAATGTTTTATTTTTGCGAATCCTATTTTAGAATCCTTTTTTAACTTCAATTCGTTAAGTCTAACGCCTCGAGCGATTACTGCATTTTATTAGATTTATTTAGAAACATTTTTCTCGTAGTTATACGCCTATTTGGTGTACAGACGTTTTAAGAAGCACTAGGATTGTTATAGCTGACTTTGCATGGCTTTTCGACGTTTTGGCATCTTTCTACTAAGCTGATTTATATCATTACAATTATTCTTATTACATTATTTATTTCATTGCATAGATATCTCGTTGGCTTGTCTCCTTTACGCTTGAGTGAATTTTTAGAATCCAGCTGCGTTAATTGATTCCTAGCGCAGGTGTGTGTAATATTTCACCCCAAGTAAGTTATATGGATTCGCTGTTCCGTTGGGGTGGCTACAGCTGTAGCAATAAACATTCATCCTCGCTAAATCTTTACTTGACTCTCTTAACATTTCACTGCATATGCATTTATATTTTGAACAGAGGGAAAGGATCGCTTTTTAGCACACATAGAGTGTCAGATTCCTCAGGAGCCCAATAACTGTAATGGATAACTCAATAAATACTTAAATAAACAAATAAATTAATTAATAATGTATACTTAGTTACGTGAATAAATACATTTTTTCCATTCGATTTGCATGCGTGCCGGGGGGGGGACGGAGCGGTGTGTGCGTGTGTGCGTGTGTGTGTGTGTGTGTGTGTGTGTGTGTGAATACTGAAATCCATTCACATTTTTTTTTTCAGTAATTACATTCATCAGTTAATTACATTTCACATACATACAACAAAATGACACGATTGCCCTTGCAGGCTTGGGAGAGATGCGTCGTTGTTGTCGTCGTCGTCGTCGTCGTCAAGCTCCTGGAGGGGGAGGGGGGGTGGCACACGAACGCCAGCACACCAATATATATATATTTTTTTTTAAACACAGATTTCTACTCGACTTTCAAGGCTCGGATTTCATTAACACCTGACACACGTGTTACTACACAACCAACCCTTCGATATTTTAACATGGGGATTCTAACACAACCAACACACAACCTCTTCGATATTTGGACAGGCGGATTTCGCGTCGAGTTTTAACAAGGGGGTTTCAAAAACAGCTAACGCAGGTGTTTTTGAAACCCCACAAATCAACTACTAACATACAATCTATATAAAATATAGCTTTATTTTTTTCTAAGTAGTAACCATTATCTAGACACTTGCTGTATGTTAAAATCTCCGCACGTTGGTATGCCATGTATGATACAAAACATTTATGATGGTGCGTGTTATGATTACTTTCTCTACAGTAGGTAGTACAGTATTGCATTCTACCAACAAAATTCGATATCTGTATTTCAGGTGTTTGAGGCCCCGTGAATCTGAAGGACCGTCAGAGAAAGTTTTGTGGTGTGTTTTTGTTAACATAATCCATGTATTAATAGCCCAAAGTGACCTGCCAACCTGACTGCCGGTCTCACGCCCATATATGCAAGGTAGAAATGGGCGATCATCCAACCGATATTGGGAGGAGATGTGCTCAGCATCTTGGCACGCCCATTAGGAAGGTTGGCTTTCTAGATCAGGTTCGCTACCTAGCGTAGCTCCTCAATTTCCTCATGATACTGAGTGGGTACCTGTCCTATACCCGAGACTTAAAATCCCGGGCGCATTCCTTGGAAGGCAACCAAAGCACAGGGCCTTAGCCCTATATGCCAAGACGCAGGACTTGTGTTTCTATGCCTAGTTCAAAAATGAAATACAGGGTATATACCAAATTTAGTAGTAAAATGTGTCTTACAAAGTTGCCATATAAAGATTTTCAAAAAGTCCTCCCCAAATTACTCTTTCTTTAAATGAGGATTCACTTCAACTTCGTTGTTTTACCACTATCGTAGTGTTAGTGATCAGACAGAGAACCCAGGATGGGTGATCAGGCCAATGCAGGGAATGAGAGTGAGAGAAGTAGATGATATAATGAGGATGAAATGGATTAAAGGAAAGATGATAATGAAGCAATTGGTGGAATGGTGATGGGAGAAACCGAAGATCACGGAGAAAACCAACACCTGCGCCGTGTTGTCCACTACAAATCTCACATGCGGTCGCCTGGAATCGAACTCGGGCCACATTAGTGAGAGTCAAGAAGTCTAATCGTTCGGCCACGGCGCGGTCCATTTATAATTAATATGAGATATTTACAGTAGAAACAAAATTTTTATGTTAAATTTCCTAGAAATAGCCTGCGAAAGTGCAATTCAATCGGAAGAAAACTTTATGTAATTTTGTATAGATGATAAAAGACTAAAGGTAGGAGGGGCCCATGAAACTGAGCAGAGCACCGCAAATAAGCCAATACAGTCTTTCATGCTTCAAATACGACCTTCGGAACGAAGGACTGGGAGAAAACCTGAAAAGTGACCAGATCCTGAAGACACGTGCGCAAGCGTGAGTCGGCTCCCTTAACGTTTCCATATTGAAGGCATCCGACACCGCTCAAGTCCCGAACTCCTAAAAGTCTAGCGAAGGTTTCCTTTTAGTTTCCGAGTGGAGAAAAAAAAAATCCATTTACGGACTTCCACTGCATTGGAGAACACAGTGTGCCCTCACCTGTGTGGGCTTCACACTGTCACAGGTCTCACCCACCTGTCCTGGGCACTACTCACTAAAACAACACCCACGTTAGAAATTGGCAGCTGCTAAGCTGGTACCCATTGGGTAGCAATTTATACATTTGGTACCCATTGGGTAGCAATCTGTGCCAATTTAAACCCATTTTAATCATTGTATATGAAGGGGTAGAGTATTTCAATGTACTATCCATTTCCTCCTTGATCTCTTTAGTCATTAAGTATTTCAAATGGAAGTATTTAATCACAAGTCATTTCTCCATATCCTCCATGACTCATGCTGACTCTATCCATACAAAACCTTAGCCTATGTGCGGCTAGTGTGAAGGAATGATTAATTTCCACCAATTAACTTAAATAATAAGAGTTTAATGGTGACGCCTGGGATTTAAGAACTTACGATAGTAAGTCGCCACAAGCGGTGTATCTCGAAAACGAGAGCCCCTAGTGGTTTACCGGGGAAATATATGAGTCAACTGGGGAATTTAATGTCAGGACGGCACGTTGGCCATGATAGCTCAATTGGTTAGAGTGACTGAACGGAAACCAGGAGATCCGTGGTTCAAATCCCGGTCATGGCATTGAATTTTTCATGTTGACTCTATCCATACAACACCTTAGCCTATGTACGGCTAGTATGAACAAATGATTAATTTCCACCAATTAACTTAAAGAATTCTGTGTTTACCGAGAGGGATGGCTCAGGCGGTTTCGTCTCTGACCCGCATTCGAGAGGTCCGGGTTCAATTCTCGTAATTGACCTACCTGACCCATGGCTTTTTCGGGGGTTTCCGTGGTCGCCAGGCAAATGCTGGCAAATTACATTCCCCAAATTTCCTGTCCCTCCATTTTACCTCCATTATCATTTCACATCATCTTTCACCTGGTTTCTTTCAGGGTAGAAGTGTCGGTGGGAGTCTCGGCGGTGCATGGTGGGATGATATGCTTTGAGGAACACTCTTCCCTCCGGCGGGACGGCCTCTGAGCCGACCTAGTAAGCCATTTCAGGACCGCGGCAGGAGTGATGCCGATTATGCTAGGCTGCCTGGAATATTACAAGCTCTGGAAACACCTCCGGTCTTCCAGCCGGCCTCGTGGACTTGTTTCGGACCGCGGAAGGAGGGATGCTGGTTGTCCTGAACTGCCGGGGAGGTTGCAGGTGGAAAAGTTAGGGACCCCGCCCTCTGCACTGTCGTGACTCTTTTGGGTCGGCTGTCCTGTGTCTCCTCTCACCTCATCCTCCCTCCCGGGAATGCCCTTCTTGAGGAATAGGTACAAAAGACGAGTCTGACGTGCCGAGTCCACCCCGTAAATTCTATCCTATAAGCCAAAGTTCCGTGTAGCTCAGTCGGTAGAGCACCTGCCTGCAGTGCTGGGGGTCTTGGGTTCGATTCCCAGCGGTGGGGTGGGGATTTTTCTCCGGCCAAGAAAATTCCTTATCTTCTCCAGAGTCTGAAGTATGAATGTGAGTGCGAATGTCTGCGTGATCTAATGATTAAAACTCAAAGAATACGAGTTAACACTTCCGATATGTTCCAAAGGAGAACGGTCGCCGATATGACCATTCCATGATGAAAATCTTTAAAAGTTACAAGCTTATAATATTCAACGTTTGCATGAACATTCAAAAGACGAACCTGATAGAAGTATAGAGTTTTGTGAATTAATGATCTAGCGGATTAGCAGCAATCCATATTTTTTCTGTGACAGTTGACTGGTCAGACATAATCCACAGGAGAATCACAGAAGTTAAATGTTTGGGCTGGTACTGTTAGTGACCATATTATTGGTCATTTCCTCTTTAGAGAAATACAAAACGCTACTATAGAAGTCAACTCATATCGGCGGCCGTTCTCCTTTGGAACATATCGAAGGGGAAGATGGGCAGTTTTCTTGGTCGGAGAAAAATTCCCATCCCACCGCAGGGAATCGAACCCGGGACCCCCAGCACGGCAAGAAGGTGCTCTACCGACCGGGCTACGAGGCCAGCCATCAGATACTTGCTTGAAGAACCAGTCACCTATCATGGATATAAACAAATGATAATCAAGGAAACACCTTTCCATGAATATAAACAGACGACACGCGCGCACTGAATGTTTTTCAGATGACTTCCTTACTCATTCTTCGCTAATCAAGATAAACATTTGTAGAAAACCCTTGGAAATAGAATACAGTACGTTTAATTGACAGTCAATTTGTTAAGAACTGGTCACTATGTGATGTTTTTGAAACCTGTTCTCCTTTATGACTAAGGGAATAAAAAGTTGGTGGAATAATATTTTCCCGTTTGAGAAAGTATACGTACTTTAATATTGAAGCCAACGAATTGGAAAAGTTTAACTTAAAAAAGCACCTCTTTTACGAGATCAATATCCAAAAAAATGTATATACCTTGAAAACGTAGTATTTTAATCAAAGGTTAACACCTTTGAACTCGCCTCCGTAGCGTAGTTGACAAGATGTCTGCTTCATATTTAAGAGTCCTCGGTTAGGGGAGCTATCTGGGTATCTATTTTTTTCTGTTTCCGGTGTTTTCCGTTATCCTGAAATATGAATGTCAGGTAACTCTAAGCTCTATGGACCTTGGCTTCATTTGGGCATTATTTATTTCATTCATTCATCGTCCGATATAACTTAACCAGTCAAAAGAACGTTAAATCTATTAAAAAGAACAACATTTGAGAAAAATCTAATGGGTAGTTTGTGATGGGAGAATTTCTGGAAATGTTCTAGTTTCATCTTTGTAAACTTAAATATCAAGTTTGGTATTCAGCCAACCATTTATTTTGGAGTTATGCTATCCAAAAACATACGGACACCATTCACGGATGAAAGTTTTTTTTTTTTTTTTTTTTTTTTTTTTTTTTTTTTTTTTTTTTTGGAAACGTATTTTTCATTGATGAAACCTCAAAAGTGTATTATTGTGTGATTACGTTGTCAAATTTTTGGATGGAATGGAAAATCTTCGTAGTAAATACTTTTGGCTGCATTTTCTTGGTATATTGAGCATTCTTATACTGGACCAACCAAGGTGGCACAGTGATAACGCGACTCGCATTCAATCCTCTTTGACCGCCTACTCTAAATGGGCTTTCAGTGGCTTCCCTCATCACTTAGGCGGATGCTGGGGACTCACTTTTATACTACTGTTCCCTTTCTATCATTTCCATACATTCCATTTCCTTAACATCCTTCAGGCGTGCTTTCGGGCTCATGGTGTAGGCAGTACCGGACAGATGGTTCAGTAGCTTGCGTGAATATAGATATATGCTGTTCTCGTTGCTAGGGGGCATTGTGGGGTCACTATCCTCACGTAGGGAGGACAATGCTTGTCGACTCTGAACCTGGAGTGCTGGTGCTGCGCAGTAGGTGCTGGCGCCGGGATGAAGAACTTAAAGGTTTCTGTGGCTGTCTGCCTTAGACACTGTGGCCTCCTGCGATTTCTTCACTTCATTCCTTCTTCCTGGGTGGCATTAGCCGCAATAGATCGGTGTGCAGTCCTAGTGCGCAAGATATCCCATAGAAATGCCACAGAAATGAGTCCGTCATTCCAATCCATCATACACGGTAGTTTTAGTAGTTAATATGTCCTTTAATTTTAAAGATTCACTTCCCTGCAAGAAATGCTCTACAATATCCGATTGTGAAGTACTTTTGGAAGCTAAAAGTCATGCTTTGTTTCTCGATTTTAACATAATATTACGCAACTGCTACCGATCGTATATATTTCCCTTCAAGTGAAATGCTTAAGGGTCAGGCCGTGAGTTAAAATTGCTATTCGAGCGAGGGAACTATATTTTTTTAAATAACTGCATAATATCTATATTTTGCGGAGATTTTACACTACTCTCGTATAACGTTCAAATCTATGTTAAAGATGGAGTAACCATTGTTCGAGAATAGGTAAAGGAGATACATAACATCTAAACCCGTAATTGGATGTTTTGTGCAGACGCCCTTGGGAGGAACGGAGAAATGAACTACACACATGGACAGCATGAACGGATATTTACTAGTTTGGCCACCAGGAGGGGAGGCGTTATCTCTCCAAGTTATCGGAGTACGGCTCAGCAGTACCCTCCAGCGGGAACCGGAGAAAGCTCAGCTGGCTCCCTCTAGTGGAGACGAGAAGTTCCATCACGCAAGACTCAGCATCATGCTATCCGACAGAGAGTTCCGTAGCTGTCCTAGCAAAATGAAATGGGATAGAAGGCAGCCGTGGTAGAAGACACACCACTCCAGCATTTGCCTTGCCCACTAGAGTCAAAGTCATGGAAAAACCTATGGTCACAGTTGGGGCCATCAGGGATCAAACCCGGAACCTCCCGAAAGCTAAACTAGTGCATTATAAGGACCAATCTGTTTAGGTTCGTTACACATTAAAATAAACAATTATTAGTTTAGTTTATTTTCAATCATACAATATACACAGTTGGTGTTATTGAAGATCACGTCAGAAGCAATTTTAAGGGATAAGATACAAATAATTACAATGATACAATTAGTGGTACTAGACACATCAATATTTATAAATGGTAATTAATAATTATGATAAAATAATAATAATAATAATAATAATAATAATAATAATAATAATAATAATAATAATAATAATAATATAATAATAATAATAATAAGAAGAAGAAGAAGAAGAAGAAGAAGAGAAGAAAGAAGAAGAAGAAGAAGAAGGAAGAAGAAGAAGAAGAAGAAGAAGAAGAAGAAGAAGAAGAAGAAGAAGAAGAAGAAGAAGAAGAAGAAGAAGAAGAAGAAGAAGAAGAAGAAGAAGAAGAAGAAGAAGAAGAAGAAGAAGAAGAAGAAGAAGAAGAAGAAGAAGAAGAAGAAGAAGAAGAAGAAGAAGAAGAAGAAGAAGAAGAAGAAGAAGAAGAAGAAGAAGAAGAAGAAGAAGAAGAAGAAGAAGAAGAAGAGAAGAAGAAGAAGAAGAAGAAGAAGAAGAAGAAGAAGAAGAAGAAGAAAGAAGAAGAAGAAGAAGAAGAAGAAGAAGAAGAGAAGAAGAAGAAGAAGAAGAAGAAGAAGAAGAAGAAGAAGAAGAAGAAGAAGAAGAAGAAGAAGAAGAAGAAGAAGAAGAAGAAGAAGAAGAAGAAGAAGAAGAAGAAGAAGAAGAAGAAGAAGAAGAAGAAGAAGAAGAAGAAGAAGAAGAAGAAGAAGAAGAAGAAGAAGAAGAAGAAGAAGAAGAAGAAGAAGAAGAAGAAGAAGAAGAAGAAGAAGAAGAAGAAGAAGAAGAGAAGAAGAAGAAGAAGAAGAAGAAGAAGAAGAAGAAGAAAGAAGAAGAAGAAGAAGAAGAAGAAGAAGAAGAAGAGAAGAAGAAGAAGAAGAAGAAGAAGAAGAATAGAAGAAGAGAAGAAGAAGAAGAAGAAAGAAGAAGAAGAAGAAGAAGAAGAAGAAGAAGAAGAAGAAGAAGAAGAAGAAGAAGAAGAAGAAGAAGAGAAGAAGAAGAAGAAGAAGAAGAAGAAGAAGAAGAAGAAGAAGAAGAAGAAGAAGAAGAAGAAGAAGAAGAAGAAGAAGAAGAAGAGAAGAAGAAGAAGAAGAATTAAAACGATGCACACAAACCAGGTGAAGTTATACAGAACATATTGAATACAAATAATTGTGCATCATTGAATTACAAAACAACCAGTTAACAAAGAAGAAAAGTACATAAGTAGGATACTTTTAAATTTATGCAAGTTATAACCATTCAGAACAATGACACTTTAAATGTGTAGCTTAACTACATCTTCGTTATTGTGTTTAAGACTAATTAGTACTGTTGTTTAAATATTCCTGACAATTGTAAAAACAGCGTGTTAGTAGATATTTCTTGAGTCCTTTCTTAAACAGTTTTGTATCAGATAATTCCTTTAGATCTGTTGGTAGTACATTAAAATATTTAAAGCCTGCATTAATTATATTTTTATTACCAAAGGTACCCTGTATGAACTCAGAAAAGGTCATTTTGTCTGCGAGTAAAAATAAGTATGTGCATCTTTCTTTATTGCACTGATTGGTCTCTGGGAACTGGATTAGAGAGCTTCGGGAATTATACTACATTAAATGAAAATTTCTGTAACAAATAGCTTATTTGATCAAAGATTTAGAACATTTAAACTACTCAATTGGACCGTAATAGGAAAGGAAAAACTGTTTAAACTATAACCCATTGCCTATTCTATCATAAATCATGAACTTAATATTTCTTTCAGTTACATGGCAAACACATGTAGTGGAAAATAACTTTCGAAGTGCAAAATTTCACTTATGCAAACGCAACGGGTGCACCGCATTCGGGAGGTCCGGGTTCGATTCCGTGGCAAACCTACCTGACCCATGGGTTTTTGGGGGTTTTCCTGGGTTGTCAGGCGAATGCTGGTTAGGTTAATTACATACCCTGAATTTCCTCTCCTTCCATTTCATCTCCATTATCATTTCATATCATCTCTCATCTGATGGTCTCTTTCAGGGTAGAAGTGTCGGCGGGTGCCTCGGTGCTGCATGGAAGGATATGCTCCTGGTAAACACCTTCGTCTTCCTGTCTGAAGCTGGTCTAGTGGGCCGTTTCAGCAACGTGGTAGGAGGGATGCGCAAACTCTGGCATGGCGTCCTCTGACCTCTGAGCTGGCCTGGTGAACTGGCCATAGTAAGAGGGATGCCGGTGGTATTGGACAGCCGGGGCGTTTCAAGCTGCTAAATGGGAAGGATCCTGCCCTCTGTACTGTTGCGACTCCTTGGGGCGACCGCCACCTGTGTCCTCTTGCCTCATCCTCCCCCTCTTAGCGTACAGATACAAAAGATCAGTCTGGTCGACATGCCGAATCCCTCCATATAATTCTATCCTATCCATTTATGCAATATTTTCAATTTGGAAAACAACTTTCGAAATAGGTGAAGCAAACATACTTTAAGGACTGCCTTTGTGTTATAGTGGTCAGAACATTGACTTGAAAATTCAGAGTTTTGTTGGTATAGATTGTGAGGAATGTTTCTTTAATTCATTCCCTGTCCTCCACAAATTGAAAGTAGGCATGTTTTGATTTTAGCTGTGAAATAGGAGGTAGAAAAAAAAAATATGTCATATAATTTGTATTACGTAAGTACTACTACGCAAAGAATTTAATTTCTCTGAACCACGTGGGTTTAAAACAATTTAGGTGATGCGGGGTTTTGCTAACCTGCATATTACTGTTTCATTTAGTATTTTTTTTTTTAAATAAATTGCTTGCCAATAGAATTTGTTTTAATTTATTTAATGCCGCTTTAACTTTACATACAGTCATATCACGACAACATGATGGAAATGGTATTTACATTAGTATAATTATAACAAGTTTAACATTTAGTTATACAATGTATATTATATTTAATTGTATAAATTTATTAATTTTAGAAATTTAAAAACTGCTGTACTGTGTGATGGATTACTGAAGGCTTCTTGAAGATCTGGAAGGTTACATTGTTCTCGTTGTTGCTTGTATTGCCGACATTCTGAAATTATATGGCGTACAGAGATGGCCATATGACAAATGCCGCATTCAGGTTGCGGTGATTTGTTCATCAGATGACCATGCGACAGGTTGGTGTGTCCAATCCGCAGTCTCGTGATTACAATTTGGTCTTTGCGTTTCAAGTTTTGGAGAGGATATGATGTTTTATAGTGTTTTCTAATTTCACGTAGTTTGACCAATAGAATTATTGCTGCTAAAAAGTAAAACTTCTACATTACATGTCTCCTACGGTATGAACACATCTATTACTCTTTTTTCATTATTTAATTTGACCAATTGGGAATTTACATTATATATGAGAGCTGTTCAATAAAGAATGATCACAATTATTTTTGAAAAAATGAAATGTGTAGTGTTTAACGCCCGCTTTTACTACATACGGCACCGCAGGCGGTGACACTAGTGATACATGAGATGAAGATGGAGCACTGGTGGAATGAGATGGCGGGGGAAACCGGAGGTCCCGGAGAAAACCCGCCCCAGCACCATGTTGTCCACCAGAAATCACACTTTGCGGTCACCTGGTATCGAACCCAGGCCGCCTTGGTGAGAGCCAAGGGGTCTAACCACTGAGCCACTGCGCGGCCAATTATATTTGAAAACGTACTCATTCTCATAATTTTGATGGTCCTTCTCAAAATAGGCTCCCCTGAATGCGATGCACTTGTCCCAGCGTTTCTGCCAGTCTTCAAAGACATGCTGGAAACCATTTTTGAGAGATCCTTCAAAATCGCCTCCACTGCTTCTGATGATGGATGTCTCCCACGAAGGCGTTTCTTCAAGTTAGGGAATAGAAAAAAGTCACATGCGGCTAAATCCGGACTATAGGGAGGGTGAGGGATGTACTTCACGTTGATTTTTGCAAGATATTCAGCAACAACATTGTCAATATGCGACCGCGCATTATCGTGGTGCAGCATCCAGCCTGCTTCACGAAAATGTGGTCTTTTGCACCTGATATGGACTTGTAATGTTTTCAGGACATCCCTGTAGTATTGTCCAGTTACTGATGTGTGTGCAAGTACAACATGCTGATAAACCATTCCATGAATATCAAAGAATGATATGACCATAACTTCCCAGCAGAAGCAACCATTTTGCTTTTTTGGGGGTTGGTGATGAAGGCGATTTCCACACTGAACTTTGCTGTTTGCTCTCAGGACCAAAATGATGCAGCCCAGTTTCATCAGCAGTGATTCCGTTTGAAAGAAACTCCGGATCTTCCTTTAACATGAACTTTAACTGCATGCAGACCTGCATGCGAATGTCTTTTTGCTCGGGAATCTACAGTCTTGGAACCCATCGCGCACAAACACGTCTCATGTGTAATGTTTCTGTCACCAACGTGTGGGTGGCATCCAATGAAATGTTCAGTATTTCAGAAAGGGATCTTAAGGTAATTCGTCGATCCTCTCTCACAATGGCAGCAGCAGTGTTGATGTTTTCTTCCGTAAGAGAGGTAACTGTAGCACCGGGTCCACCTTCCTTTGAAATTTGTGTTCCCTCTTTAAACATTTTAAACCACCTTCGAGCTGTACTGTGGGGAGAAACAGTCTCTCTATAAGCCTCCTGTAACATTGTATATGCCTCAACTGAAGATTTGTTGAGACGAAAGCAGAATTTCAAAGCCGCATATTGCTCCTCGCATGTTACTTCCATTGCAGCGGTAGGCGATATCTGAACTTGCCTGGTTCTCACAGACGGGAACCAGAAGTACCAACAATGAAACTACTATAGCGTTTTTGTTTCACATTAAGCTAACAGAATATAATAAGATTGAATTTTAGTGTGAAAAATTATGACCGTAAAAAATTATGATCATTCTTTATTGAATGATACTTAAATGTTGACTGTTGAGTGTGAATCTTGTTTCATTACATATTTGTTAATATATCGGAACAATAAGCAGAATGAAAGCCTGACGTTAAAGGGCATTCTTACCAAAGTAAAGTAACATGCACTTTCTTTTTGACATTGAGACAGTGAGAAGTAATTAAAACACGGATATGCAAGTACACAAGATAATAATATAACAAATGACATCAGTGAGGTGAGAGTTGGTTTGTACAAGGAAGGATCTCTCAGTGCCAAGTTTTCACACCTCTTGATTCTCATAAAGGAAGCGACATTCTGCAAACTCACTTCACTTTCGCACAGGTAAATACTCTGCAAAGGTGCTTCTCAAGTAATTTCAAGGATAAGGAACCAACCAGAGGCTTCAGGTAAGTCTTAAATGCAAGCATTAATGATACCAAATTCATAGTGTGAATATTCTGGCTGCTAAGGTATGTCCCAATTAGTTCCTTAGTTATAGAAGTAATCTGGACTTTTTAAATGTTATTGTTACATTAGTGCTTACAAAATTCTTCCAAACTTATTCCTGCGTTGTATGTTTCAACTGATGAAATAGTTTTTATTTTAACTTGCAGTAGAGCACACAGAGAAGCCAATACATCCCACCCGAGATTTCATAGGTAGTCATTTTACGATCATCTGATCCCCAAATAGTTTTTTTTTTTTTTTTTTTTTTTTTTTTTTTTGGAATATGTATATTGCGTGTATTGCCCGCCTCGGTAGCGTGGTGGTAGCGTGTCTGCCTCACGTTCAAGAGGTCCCGAGTTCGAATCTCGGTCAGGGTGAGTTACCTAGATAAGGTTTTTCAGGGGTTTTCCCTTATCCTTCAAGACGAATGTCAGGTAACTCTAAGCTCCATGGACCCTGGACTCATTTGAGCATCATTTCACCCCATACATTCACCGTCCGATATGACTTAACGTTGGAGGACGTAAATTAAAAAAAATTAAAAACTGCGTGTATCGAGAGAGAGAGAGAGAGAGAGAGAGAGAGAGAGAGAGAGAGAGAGAGAGAGAGAGAGAGAGAGAGAGAGAGAGAGAGAGAGCGAACAGTAAATCTCAGACAAAAGTAGGAGAAACATCACACTTCGTATTTTAATTTCTGCGTTTTCTATGGATTTCACACGAAACAAAATCTCACTCCAGGCCACCTTTAAAGGCCAATTTTATTAACTTTTAATTTCTCAAAAATCACTCCAATGAGTTTAATTCAAACCGTACTTTTATTATGCTTCATTCATCAAGCTTAAAGAGTCTGCAGGAGTAATGAGTATACAACACTGAATTTTCTCTGACTTGCACATAACTGTGAAGTCAAGGACTTAAGTAAATTCTGTCTTAGGAAAACTGTGGATCTCATCAAAATAAACCATATATGTTGTTAAAACGTTATTTGCTTTTGAAACGCTTAGTTAATCTCTGAAAGCAGTAACAAATATTTAACCCTATTGTGGCCTTGTGGGTTCGTAGAACTAAATGTACAAATTGCAGAAATTCAAGATGTTATTTATTTCCGTAAAAATACACTTTGGACAATCCTCAAAGTAGCAGAATTACGTCACATATACAATTACAATCCACCAAGGTCGCTGACCACAACAAAGAGCTTACTCAACTTCCATTGTTTACAACTCTTGTTATAACTCATGTTTTCGACTCTCCATAGCTAGCCATAGTTTCTTTTTATACACGACCATTCCAGACTGTTATAGAATGTTCTCTAACACGTCACCAGATAAAATACGAACGTTGTAGACGTGAAACTTTATCTGTGCCGGCAACCTTTTTATCTCCGCGGTACCTTTATCTGCAGTCTCTTTATCTCTGCCTTGCACTATCCGTTTGTGCGCGTCGCCCCGCTATCGTAAATAATAGTTTTCTATAGTTATACATATACAGTAAAACCTCTCTAAAACGGAATGCGATCGTTCCGGCATTTATTTTCTGTTTACACAGTTTTCCGTCTTACAGAGGGTTGTGTTTGAATACAAAGAAATTACAACATAGTCACACAGATTTACAATGAAGTGTGATATTTATTATGTATTATATTTTCAACTTAAATACAATAATTGTAGTTTATCATCTAGTTTCTTTGTCTGTTTTCAATTTTCCCTTTCAAATCTGCAACTGTCTGCAAATAAACAATGTTTGCTTCAACACACACAATATTCAAAACAACATGAAAAACTCAATGCCACGGCCGGGATTTGAACCAACCCATTGAGCTACCATGGCCAACTGGCCGTCATGACATTAAATTTTCCATTTGACTCGTATATTTCCCCACATACAGCCTTGAGGTCCTTGAAGGAGAGTCCTCCTCCGCAAAGGAGGATCCTTGGACTCTTGCTATACCGGGACTAGGTCCCTTACTGGCATTGTGAGGGCTTCATTTATATAAGTGACGGTGGGTTAATGGTGGTGATTAATTTAACGATTTGAGTGTTTGATTAAGGGAATATGTAGGAGTTCTGAATTTTATGAAGGTCCTAGCACAAGCCTGTGTTTCTTATATGTTTCTCCAGGGTCAAGATCATACTCTCGAAGTACTAGGATCAGGTTGTTGAAGCTGTTTGGGAGGCTATAATAGAAACTATGGGACAGGTGTAGGATATATTTATGGTAGACCACTAGGGGCTCTCGCATTCGAGATACACCGTTTGTGGCGACTTATAAGTCGAATGGAGAATTTAATGCCATAACGGCAAGTTGGCCATGGTAGCTCAATGGGTTAGAGCGACTGGACGGAACCCAGAAGATCCGTGATTCAAATCCCGGCCGTGGCATTGCATTTTTCATGTTGACTCTATGTATCAAAGACCTTAGCCTATATATGGCTAGTGTGAAGCCATTAACTAAAATAATAAGAGTTAAATGATGAAGCCTGGGACTCGAGTACTTACGATAGTAATGACTATTAACAGACCTCCAGTACATATGTGGAACTGAGGATTACATAAAAGAATGGATAAAAAGTCGTACGCATACTGAGGACAAACAAAGCTGGAAGGTGAATCTACAAGTGCAGAGTTCTGACTCGGTCCTCCAGCATCTGGAAAAATGTTTAGGTGTGCGGCCCCCCCCCCCACTTTTTTGTTAGGAATACGGCCCTGGTTTTACTGTATATAGTAGCGGAACCGCTCTCTGCCTCACGGCTGGGTATGTATCGGTGAAGTGTGGCTAGAGACACTGTGTGGTCTAACTCATCTGTGGCTAAGGAGGGCAGGTCTAAATTCAAGTTGATGGCGAGGGTAAACTAAAAGCAGGCAACGTGAAACGTTTCTTGTAAATTTTCTAAACATATTACTATACTCACTTTTTAAAAACTGTTACTGTGTTCTAAACCAGTAATTCTTGGTTCATTTGTAATAACGCACTTGTGATATCTAACATAATTTAATAAAATATAATTGTAACAACATAAACGGACATACACTGTTGGGTAATCTGAAGAATGTGGCACAAATGGTTTTAATATTTTGTATGAACTTATACATTGAAAACAAATACAATGTGCCCGCCTCTGTAGCATGCGTATCTGCCTCACGTTCAAGAGGTCCCGAATTCGCATCTCGCTTAGGGTGAGTTACCTGGATAACGTTTTTCCGGGGGTTTCTCTTATCCTGATAGACGAATGTCAGGTAACTCAAAGCTCCATGGCATCATTTCACTGAGCATCATTTCACCCATTGTTGGAGGACGTAAATTAATATTATATATATCTTGGGGACGTTCTCAAATGTTTAAAAAGTTCAGTTTGTCACCTAATTTACCCTTATACACCCTTAAGGCACTATAAATAAGAGAAAAAGCAAGAAAGAATAATAAAATACCGAACACTGTTAAATTCACATTATTTTCTGTAGCAAATGCCGTTTATTTTGAAGTAGTATCTTCAAAAGCAAAAGCTTACTTTTTTACTTACGTCCTCCAACGTTGTCACATTGTACGATGAATGAAATGAGTGAAATGATGCTCAAATGAGCCCAGGGTCCATAAAGTTTAGAGTTACCTGACATTCGTCTTTCAGGGTAAGGGAAAACTCCGGGAAAAGTTTTATCCAGGTTACTCACCCATTGTAGATCTCATTATACCTAACTACTGCAATGATGGATAAGACAGAAAAATAATTTTTGATATTTTAAAACACGTTTGTTTCTGCAGGAATACGCTGCGTGACACGTAATAAAACTACAGTATCACAATACTTGCCGTAAAAGTTCTCGGCATTCGTAGACAATTCGAGTTTCACACTTCATAGTAGAGACTTCTGTTATTCCTAGGTTAAATGATCGCATTAGAAATGACGCTAATGCTATGATCCCATATGTAGAACAGTTGTTTTCGTAGCTCTGTGCCCTGATTTTTATAACCGTATGTGCAAGTATGTCTTTATTACCCTCCAGGATGTTTATAATTAACTTAGATTCTATTGCTAACACAGTATTATTCGCAGATGACATAAATATGTTAATTGGTAATAACAGTTCTGTTGATCTGCAAGCCATGGTAAACGAGACAGTGATAGAAATTCAACAGTGGCTTATAAATAATAAATTAGCAGCTAATATAGATAAAACTGTCTCCATTAACTTTAGTCAAAAAACTCGGTATGAGTTTCTCATAAACAGCTTCTTTGTAACAGAAACTCAGATTATAAAATTTTTGGGAATATGGATTAACTCCAGTCTAAATTGGGAGCATCATATAAAGCAATTAGGTGAAAAGCTAAGTCGATTGTGCTACGCGTTCCGATTTCTAACAAAGTTACCAAACATTGAGGTATTAAAAACAATATATTTTGGATATGTACAATCTATAATTACATATGGAATTATTCTTTGGGGTCTACATCCAAGTCCTCGTGTATATAATAAGATGCAAAAAGGGATATTAAAAATAATTTTAAAGGTTAAGGACAGAAAACAGGCCAATATTTCAAGAATTTCATACCCTACCTGTTCAATGTATTTATATTTATGAAGTAGTTTCTTTTATACATAGGAATAGATCACAATTAACAAGTAATTCAGATGGTCACACATACAATACAAGGAACAGTAAAAATATACATTTAAATCATCATCGCCTTATTCTGAGTTTGGATTTAATCTCTCTCAAAGGAATCATTCTATATAATAAACTCCCAGCTACGCCAAAATATCTAAATTATAAAAATTTCAGAAAATCTGTAAAACAAATATCCTATTAAAATTAATGCCACAGACAACAGATGAGTTTCTAAGAAGTAAAATTAAATAATAAAGTAAATATTGATTTTTTTGGTAAAAGTTATAATGTATCTTAGGCCCGATTTCACCAACAGATGTCAAAATCGACGTTAACCAATGTAACGTAGCAATTATAATAGCGTTAACAATTTCTTTTATTTCACCAACCTGTTTTCTGAAAATGTTAACAAACACATGCTAACGCCAAGAAACTTGTAAATATTACAGTTATAGAAGGCTTTAGATGAGGCGTATTATTTTCTGAACGTACTGCGATGGGCTTTTGTTTTCATTTTCGTCTGCCCCGCAGTCTACACAGCTAAAAAAATGGTGGATAAACAAAATCATAAACAAAAGTCATGAAACAAATTTCTCATAAATGGAGAAAGGATTGTTAATTGAATTGGTGACGAAGTATAACGATATCGTGGAAAATAGGACGGATGCGATGAATGTAGAAGAGAAAGATGTCACGCGGGAAAAATTGGAAACAAACTTAATTCAAATGCATGTGTCATTACTACAAACGAAACGTATAAGTAAATTTAAAACGAGGTGCGAAGAAGTACAAATGACAAGTGACTTGCACGTTTCAAGACGGGAGGTGGACAGTGTGTTATCCACAGTGAATTATAAAATCGCAAAGTTATTAATACTTAATGCAAAGGCGAGATCGGCATATTCCTTTCGATGTATGTTCTAACTCAGTATTACGTAAATTTAAAACGAGGAGCGAAGAAGGGCAAGTTACTTGAACGTTTCAAGACGGGAGGTGGATGATGAATTATCCACATAATTCAGTGAATTATAAAATCGCAAGGTTATTAATACTTGAAGCAAAGGCGAGATCGGCATATTCCTTTCGATGTATGTTCTAACTCAGTATTACGTAAATTTAAAACGAGGAGCGAAGAAGGGCAAGTTACTTGAACGTTTCAAGACGGGAGGTGGATGATGAATTATCCACATAATTCAGTGAATTATAAAATCGCAAGGTTATTAATACTTGAAGCAAAGGCGAGATCGCCATATTCCGTTCGATGTATGTTCTAACCTCTCTTGTACTTCCGCAGTAACCTTCATAACAACATGTTTCGACAGTCTATACCTCCGTAAAAAATTTTCTTCGGATAGTTCCTCAAAATCATTTCTCCTCATAGGCCATACTCTATTGCAAATGACATTTAAACGGTCTTAAATATAGCAAATCGACATCAACAGCTGAGTTCATGCTCGCCATCTTGACTATTTACAATTGTTAAGGACTTAACATCAGAAATTTGGTGTGTTAGTTTAACAAGATATTTAACACGAGTGTTACGCTAACACTTGTTGGTGAAATGCAATTTTTGTTTTAACTATTGCTAAACTTGTGTTAAGTCTTAACATCTGTTGGTGAAATCGGGCATTATAGTCTAGTTCTTAAAAATGCAATACATTAAAATTATGTGACATAAGTTCCACTATTCTTAATTACTATTTGTATTATTATTATTCTGTTGATTATTACTGCATTACTTTAATCACTATTCTATTATTTAATTACTATTGTATTATTCATAATTGTATTACTCATAAGAATTGTATTATTCTTATGTGTACAAATTTGACGAAGCCATGAATATTGTATATACCTACGGTGAATAAAACTTACTTACTTCCTATTTAACATTTTATAATAATATTGTAAACTCGTAACAATTAAATATTAGGCTTGTATTTGCACACCTTGAATATTTCTCGTTTACTTTTGGCGATAAATTTTCAGGCTCTGTTGAATGTTGACATAAAGCGCATTGACTTTACAATACATCATAAATAAAAAATTTAACTTCCCTGTTTAGGCCATATCGGACAATGAATGGCTGAAATGGGAGAAATGATGCTTACCTGATATTCATTTTTCAGGATAAGGGAAAACCCCGGAAAAATACTTCATCCAGGTAACTCACGCTGATCGAGATTCGAACTCGGAACCTCTCGAACGTTAAACAGACATGCTGCCACCTACGCTATAGAGGCGGCCTCACACTCACTTGCGTGATTGCAGGATGGAACAAGCGGCCATTACACTGTGCAATCGAGACAAGTAAAATGCAGGAAGACTGCAGGATACTGCTAGACATCCTGAACTTGCTTCCTTAAAGCCTGATCTTATTTCACATCAGAATTCTTAAACATTTGGTATTAATATTCTAATTTGAACACTTCTAATTTAGAAGTGTTATATTCCATTATTGAATTTCTAGAGATATACTTCTTGTTGCATTTATGCTCCCATACAAGCAGTTTGCAGTTTCAAAATTGTTTCCAGTAAGTGACACTCATGAACATCAAAAGGTGCCATTTTATCTTAAGAAATGAACCTTTTTTTTTTTTTTTTTTTTTTTTTTTGTTCCATTTATACTCCGCCATGAGCTCCAATGGTCATATCTGTGGCCGTTCTCCTTTGGAACATATCGAATGTGTTAACTCGTTGGGTTTTAAACATTAGATCGCGCACATCAAATGAAACTTAGACAAACATTCCGTTAAAAACATCTGAAGCAACACGTAATATTGCACTGTTATTATCATTTATAAAGAAAACAAACTTATTTAATTTCTTTCCTAAACTTTAACAAGCATTAACATGAATTACCTACATAGATGTAATACTCTGCTCCCGCAAAACGAGGTCACATCAATATTGTATTTAAATATCGACCATTAAAAACAAAATACTTCATGCTATCTGTTGGGGCTCCAGAAAACTACGTTTTCTATCAATCAAGGGCGCAGTTTGAAAATTGTACCATTTTATGTCCATATGGGTGATTTTAACGAAAATACGAGGGCTGTTAAATAAAGAATGATCATAATTTTTACAGTCATAATTTTTCGCACTAAAATTCAATCTTATAGTATTCTGTTAGCTTAATGTGAAACAAACACGGCGTAGTAGTTTCATTGGTGGTACTCCTGGTTCCCGCCTGTGAGAACCAGGTAAGTTCAGACATGTTCAGTATCGCCTACCGCTGCAATGGAGGTAACATGCAGTTAAAGTTGATGTTAGAGGAAGATCCGGAGTATCTTTCAAACGTAATCACTGCTGATGAAACTTGGCTACACCATTTTGATCCTGAGAGTAAACAGCAAAGCTCAGTGTGGAAATCTCCTTCATCACCAACCCCCCAAAAAGCAAAAGTGGTTGCTTCTGCTGGGAAAGCTATGGTCGTCTCATTCTTTGATATTCATGGAATGGTTTATCAGCATGTTGTACCTGCACACACATCAGTAACTGGACAATACTACAGGGATGTCCTGAAAACATTGCAGGTCTATATCAGGCGCAAAAGACGACAATTCTGTGAAGCAGGCTGGATGTTGCACCAAGATAGTACGCGGCCGCATATTGCCAATGTTGTTGCTGAATATCTTGCAAAAATCAACATGAAGTGCAATCCTCACCCTCCCTATAGTCCGGATTTAGCTCCATGTGACTTTTTTTATTCCCTAACTTGAAGAAACGCCTTCGTGGGAGGCATTATCCATTATCAGAAGCAGTGGTGAAGGCTGCGGAGGCGATTTTGAAGGATCTCTCAAAAATGGTTTCCAGCATGTTTCTGAAGACTGGCAGAAATGCTGGGACAAGTGCATCGCATTCAGAGGAGACTATTTTGAGAAGGACCATCAAAATTATGAGGATGAGTAAAGGTACGTTGTCAAAAAAAATTGTGATCATTATTTATTGAACAGCCCTCGTATATAGAATGTAACAAAAAGGTAGGTATGCCAAAAATTTGAAAAAACACTTCTTGGAGATTGAAGATAAAAAAATGTTATATGAACTTAGGTCTAGAAATTGCTTATTTCCTTTTTAGAGCAATTTTCTAGGCTGAAGCCCATATAACAACACTTACGCCCGATTTCACCAACAGATGTTAAGACTTAACACGAGTTTAGCAATAATTATAACAAAAATTGCATTTCACTAACAAGTGTTAGCTTATCACTCGTGTTAAATCTCTTGTTAAACTAACGAACCAAACTTCTGTTGTTAAGTCCTTAACAAGATGGCGGGCGTGACGGCTATATTTAAGACCTAGACGGAATTCGTAATAGAGTACGGCCTATGAGGAGAAATGATTTTGAGGAGCTATCAGAAGAACATTTTCTACGGAGGTATAGACTGTCGAAACATGTTGCTATGAAGGTTACTGTGGAAGTACAAGAGAGGTTAGAACGTGCATCGAAAGGAATATTACGATTTCGCTTTTGCTTCAAGTATTAATAACTTTGCGATTTTATAATTCACTGAATTATGTGGATAAATACACTGTCCACCTCCCGTCTTGAAACTTCAAGTCACTCGTCACTTGTCTCCTTTGCACTTCGTTTTAAATTTACATATTACTGACGAAGTTGCTTCGTGCTTCTATTAGTGAAACAGGCATTTGAGTTAAATTCGTTTCCAATTTTGCCCATATGACATCTTTCTCTTTTACATTCACCGCAACCGTCCTCTTATTTTCCAAGATATCCTTACATTTCGTCACCAATTCATTTAACGATTTTTTTTTTTTTTTTTTTTTTTTTTTTTGTAATTTACGTCCTCCAACGTTAAGTCATATCAGACGGTGAATGGAATAGGTGAAATGATGCTCAAATGAGCCCAGGGTCCATAGAGCTTAGAGTTACCCGATATTCGTCTTTCAGGATAAGGGAAAACCCCGGAAAAACCTTATCCAGATAACTCACCCTGACCGAGATTCGAACTCGGGACCTCTTGAGCTTGAGGCAGACATGCTACCACCATGCCACCGAGGCGGGCATTAACGATTCTGTCCGCATCGATGAGAAATTTGTCTCACGGCTTTTGTTTCAGGTTTTGTTTACCCGCCATTTTTCAGCTGTGTGCTGACGAAAATGAAAACAAAAAAGGTATCGCAGTACGTTCAGAAAGTAATATGACTCATCCATAGCCTTCTATAGCTGTAATATTTACAAGTCTCTTGGCGTTAACACGTGTTTGTTAACATTTTCAGAAACCAGGTTGGTTAAATGCAAGAAATTTAATAGCTTTGCTAGCGCTGTGACAATTGTTACGTTACATTTGTTAACGTCGTCGAGTTTAACATCTGTTGGTGAAATCGGGCATCAATATCAGAACGGTGGGAAAACAGGAAATCACAGCAAATGTTCAAAATGACCTCCATTAACTCCATGCTTCCGTCATCCCGAAGTCGCATAGACTGCCTAATACGCTGAGTTAGGCCTGGAGAATTTTATATTGTCTGACAGCCTCCCACAATACGGCACGAAGAGTCTGTGCATCTGCAACTAGAACTGCATAAGTAAGAGATTAAAAATATATGCACAAAAAGTGAGTGGGTTTAAGTCAGGTGAGCGTGGAGGCTACGGAATTCGTCCATTTCTTCCTACCCATCTAGCATTGCTATTCAGAAATCGACGGATATAAAGTCTCAAATGAGGAGGAACTCCATCGTGCATGAACTGAGCACTGGTGCCCAACAAGCGGACTACGTATTGTACTGTAGCACAATGATAACAGCAGCGAACTGCATCATCTCCACCCAACCTAACCAGATGTAAAAGCGAATGTTTACTACTGTACAATGAATAACACTGTTCTGCTGCGGGGTTATGGCCACAGGAAAGTTAAATATTAATATCTCACTGTTAAAGCAGAATTGTAGAAAATGAGTTCTACAATGGAAATAAACAATTTCCGGACCTATGTTCATATAACATTTTTTTTTAATCCTCTATACGCAAGAAGTATTTCCCCGAAGCTTTGGCATGCCTGTTTGTTACACCTGTACAAATCAGTATGTTCCTAACCATTAACTGGAAGATATGTTTACCTTGCTTCCATGGAACACATGCCTCTGGTGGAAAATAATATCCAAGTCAGTTTATACGATGCATGTTTTTTAAGTCAGTACCGTTTTGCGATTCCGCCGCCGCAGCGCTACGGTCGGCGTTCCGCGCATGCGCGCTGGCTACCTACATCTCTTGTCTACGCACTGACGCCATTACAGTCTGATTCTTAATTGTATACGTTGGTTACTGAGTGTTTAAGATGCCTCCGACAATCGTGAGTCCCGCCGATTGTTAAGTACGGGCTGTTATACGATTTCTTAGTGCTAAAGGCGTAAAACCGATCGATATTCATCGTGAGATCTGTGAAGTTTACGGACAAAACATTATGAGTGATGGAATGGTAAGGAAATGGGTGAGAGCATTTAAAGATGGCCGCACAAATGTGCATGATGAAGAACGGAGTGGGCGTCCTTCGGTCGTTACTGAAGATTTGGTGCAGAAAGTGGACGAAAAGGTGAGAGAAAACAGACGCTTTACAATTTCATCATTGTGCGACTATTTTCCTCAATATGTGTCACATTGTGACCGAGAACTTGAAGTTCCGGAAATTGTGTTAACGTTGGGTTCCGAAAATGTTGACGGATTTACACAAAACCCAACGATTAGGCAGTACATTGACTTTCCTTGAACGGTACCACAATGAAGGTGAAGATTTTTTAGACCAAATTGTTACTGGTGACGAAACATGGGTGGACTACGTCACACCAGAATCGAAACAACAATCCATGGAATGGCGACATTCATCATCACCCACAAAAGTGAAGTTTAAGCAAACAATTTCTGCCCGGAAAATCATGTGCACAGTTTTTTGGGACAGAAAAGGAGTATTGCTAGTGGAGTTTCTGCCTCGTAATGAGACAATCAATGCAGCGACTTACTGTGAGACATTGAATAATCTGAACCGTGCAATCCAGAACAAACGACGTGGCAAGTTGAGTAAGGGTATCGTTTTGCTGCATGACAATGCCCGTCCACATGTGGCTAATCAGACCAAACATCTCATCAAATCTTTTCAATGGGAAACTCTAGATCATCCTCTATACAGCCCTGATCTGGCGCCCAGCGACTACCATTTCTTCCTGCACTTGAAAAAAACATCTGGGCGGTCAGCTTCTTCAAGACGAAAACGAAGTCAAAACAGCTGTGATACAGTGGTTAACACGTCAGGCGGCAGAATTTTATGAGGAGGGTATTCAAAAACTGGTGCCACGTTATGACAAGTGCCTCAATTTTCACGGAAATTCTGTAGAAAAGTACATTAAGGTATAGGTTTTCGTGTAAAAATAAAATTATTGCGATATCTATGCTCGTCTTTTTTTAATTCCAAAACGGCACTGACTTAAAAAACATGACTCGTACCTTAGCTTTTTATCATTATAATGGGATTCCAGGGTCAGTCTGTGCCCCATGACCAATAAACAGATTCCACTATTTACCCAGTCCTATAAAGGCACACGATGGCGCAGTCGTTTATTTTATACATATACCTACGAAGTTTCCACACTGGGCAACTATTACAGAGATTTGATGGCGAACTGCTTATTATGTGTTTCAAATGGGAAGAGTTCTCGCCTGTAGCGAATCGGATGCGTTAGAGCCTTCACCGTTGCCACCTCGTTATCCACACTGTTTTTATCTCTCTCTCTCTCTCTCTCTCTCTCTCTCTCTCTCTCTCTCTCTCTCTCTCTCTCTCTCTCGCACACTTGCGAGTGTTCGTGGGGCTAGACGTAAGAGAACGCAAACTGAATTTTCCAAAGTTTTATAATAGTGCAGTTGTTGAAATAACAATTGCAACATGGATATTGGTATATTACGCAAATGTTTTAAATGTTTAGTTTAAAGTCAATTATAGTTTATGAATTACTTATTTTTCTAATCCAACGTGCATCCGTATAGCAGTGAATGCTACTTACGGTAAGCGATAATTCATTGTCATTGTCTTAAACGTCTGAGCACTGCAAATTTATGATCATAAGTTCCATAATATCGTTACGTGCTATTTCTTTCCAAAAGTCGTCTTCTTGTAGTTTATCTGATGTCTCACGCAGTTTTCCCAGTCTTTTTGTGTTCCTTGTCAATTTCTTCGTGAATAAGTCGTTCAACATCAGTCAGTTTAAAAATATTATTTCTGTTTGCAACATAATTTGGGCCCACATTAACTCTATTGGATTGTTCTAGCAGTAGTAAGAGGGGCACAAGGTGGATCGCGTCTCATTGATCCAGCTGATACACCTTTTTATGGAAAAGTAAATAATGCTGCTTTGAACACTAGAGAAAATAGAGATTACTAACCATTCATAAACAAAGATACAATATGACCAGACACTTTCTACCAGACTAGCAAGAAGTGTATCGTTTCCTCTCAGCAAATTTAACAAAACTCCTTGGGTTATTCAAAGTACATATTTCTTTTACCACGTCATGTCAAATGTTTACGTTTCAGTTCTGAGTAATTTCAAATATACGTTCACGCATACATGCCAACCAATAATGATATTCATTACAGTGCTTATGTCGCAATTAATTGTTATAATATAATGGTATCTAATTTATTTATTTGTATTAGGAAAACTATTTGAGCTAAAAATATGGGACTTTTTCGATTGTGTTAAATACATTACTCTCTCCTTCCTCATGGACCAGTTTTTGCAAAATCTGAATTTTTGTATTAGCCCGAATACTATTAGAGATTGATTAGTTTGGCGCTCGTCACACACTACTTAGCGGAAATGACATACAACACCGCAGTACTCCGATTGGTTGCTCACCTAGTAGCGCTCAAGGACAAACACCTTCCCATTTGAAACATAATAGACACCACAATTTGTTTACTGTTAAAACAAGCTCATGCGATAGAGGATACTGCAGCCTTCTAGCCAGTGGGGATCCTCAGGTTCATAAATGGACGCCAAATAGCGCTCCACCACCTTATGAATAGTCCCATTGTATTCGAGGTGGACCACCGGTGGCAGTTAAAGATATTTTTGAAAGTAGCAATAGCAAACTGTTTAAGATCACATGTCATGGTCAGGCTTACAAATTCTCCCATCCTTGTCAAAATGTTGTATCCGCTTATCCGAAAAACGAAGTTGTTTTGCCTGTAAAGAATTCTAAAGCCCAGAGCCTTTAACATCTAGAAAGCGTAGGATCGTTGTAGTGAGAGGTGACAAAAATTTCACATCCACTGCTGTGAGTCATATGAGCATACAGCCACTATTGTTGTCTAACTGGAAGCCACAGCTGTTACCTGGTAATCTGTAAAGCAGCTCCAGACCATAAAAAATAACCAAAAGATAATCAATCCTTAAAGAAAATTGCTTGGTAATAATTTGCAACTCTTGGGTAATAGGACAATCCCACTGAGAAAGTAGAACACGCACGAAATGGTCCCTTGGTTAAAATCGTACGACTTGAAAGAAATGAGTAGGTACTACGGAAATATTGTTTCGAACCAAAGATAGGAGAACTTTTATGAAGAGCTGTGACGTGAAAAAATTGCTGTGCATAACCTCGTGCTTCCTCGATCCGTAACGAAGTGAGTTTAAGCTTTGAATAAATTACCCGGAACGGGGTTTGTGGGGCTGCCTGCATGTTCAGTGATGTGTCTGAAAGCAGAGGGCACGTACAAATGTTGAGCTCCACATTTACACGTTGTTTCTCCATAATGAAAAGTTAGCTTTGTAGATGTAAAAAATCATGAGCTGTTTACGCGTGTATGTGCTAATAAGCAAACTCTTTTGGTACGAGTGTCTAAGCTTGATGTTACAATATAGGTATCCGATGTATATGAATTAGAATGTTAATCCTATTTTTCTTCGATAGGAAATGATGATGCGATTGCCGTTTATCCTTGGAATAGTCCTCATCTATGTGAAGAGCTGTAATTCCATGAAAAGCAGGTAAGCCATTACTTTAATACAAATGATTGAAAATAGGAACAGAAATATATACAAATATAACCATCTGTAACTTAAAACTTACTTATCTTATAAGAAATTATGATACTCTTCTTATAAATTGTCCGGAATCGCAATTTCATGTAAAACTTTTACACATCTTCAACCGGAAACAACAAAGCTGTCGTCATACCAAAATCTGAAAATAAAACAAATTTAGAAACAGAATCAACTGCCGGTATTTCAAAATGCATTACACGATGTTTGTTTTTTAAAATAAATATATTTTCCCAAACCATGAAATCTATCGAACCATTTAATTGTTTTAATAATTTAACTTATGGATTTATTTCATGGTTAAATGACCAAAAATGATCTGCTACGGCTGATTTATCAGTCTGTTTATACTTGATGTTACGAAAATGCCCTTTCGTTTTGGTTTCTAAATTACGTCGTGTCTTTCCAATATAAACTTTATCACAGTCGAAACAATTAAACTGACAAATACCAGAATTTTTATTATTAGGAATTTTATCCTTTCTAGAGAAATGCAATAAATTGTTAATACTATATTTATTTTGGGTAACTTAAGTTATACCACACTCTTTAAAAAAAATTGAAAATGTTTATTAACCCAAGGATGGTAAGTAAAATTTTTAAAATTATATTCGTTTTTTTCTTTTTTATATTTTTCTTAAAAAATAAAAGACGATTATAGTTTTAAAAAATTTACTTACCATCCTTGGGTTAATAAACATTTTCAAAAACTTAAAAAAATAAAAGACGATTATAATTTTAAAAATTTACTTACCATCTTTGGGTTAATAAACATTTTTTAAAAAAATCTAAAGAATTTGGTATCTTTAGTTCTTCAAAATATATATAGTATTAAAATTTTATTGCATTTCTCTAAAAAAAAGATAAAATTCCTAATAATAAAAAATCTGGTATTTATCAGTTTAATTGTTTCGATTATGATACGGTTTATATTGGAAAGACACAACGTAATTTAGAAACCAAAACGAAAGGGCATTTTCGTAACATTAAGTATAAACAGACTGCTAAATCAGCCGTAGCAGATCATTTTTGGTCATTTAACCATGAAATAAATCCTGAAGTTGAATTATTAAAACAATTAAATAGTCCGATAGATTTGATGGTTTGGGAAAATATATTTATTTTAAAAAACAAATACCGCATAGTGAATTTTGAAATACCGGTAGTCGATTCTGTTTTTAAATTTGTTTTATTTTCAGATTTTGGTAGTACTAACAAGAGCATATTAACATCTACTTCGTAACGATGGGGACAGCTTTGTTGTTTCCGGCTGAAGATGTGTAAAAGCTTTACATGAAATCGCGATCCTGGACAATTTATAAGAAAAGTTTCATCATTTCTTATAAGATAAGTGAAGTTTTAAGTTACAAATTATTATATTTGTTTATATTTTTTTTTTTGCTTCACTGTTAATAGCTTCATATTTTACATATTTATTAGGAACAGAAAATTTGGAGAGCGAATTGTATTAAACCATGCTTGATGTATAATAAATAATAACCCTAATGGTTAGGTATGTCGTGCGGTCATTTTTGGAGCAAAAGTTTCTGAAACAAACCTAAAAAGTTAAGCTTTGTTCACCACCTACATATGCACCTGGATACCGATTGTTTTAATACTGCCCTAATGACGCTTCTGGAACAAAAACACTTCTAACTTTTAGAAACAGATATAAACAAGTTTTAAAGATATACAAATTAACATTTCCATTTCACATTTATCTTCATTTCCTCCCATTCATCTCACTCTACCCTTTAAATTCCTTTTACAAATTATCTTGATAATTACAGCTTACCTTTTTTTTTCTTTCTTAAACTTTGGCGCCACATGGACAGATAGGAGGATCGTCTGTCAGCAAACGATCTTTACCACTGTGTCACCTTGCTGTCTTGTGCTGCCAAACTGCGTTTTTATATTCACCTTTGCAGTTTAAATCCGTCCATGAAAATTTTCTTTTTATTTTCTTTTTTATTCCAAAGTTCATTGTAAAGTTCTACAAGCCACACTTTCGAAGCATGTGGCCGATTAACTAGAAACTTGGTGGACGGATTATCTCAAGTACAGAATACTCAAAAATTCTATTAACAATTTTTGTAGCTTCCGATCTAACCGGAACTGGCTGCAAATCTCTTATTTTTTATACAAAAATCTATAATACCTTTTTACATACTCAGATATTATTATAGATTGCCCTTAAAAATGTAAACTATAGTAAAAAACTTAAAAAAGCCTGGGAGTAAGTGCTTATGAACTAAAAGTCACCATTGGATAATGTATCTTTCTTCTTGATCTACTCAGACAAATGTGAGTTTAATTGGAGAATTTAAAGTTGTGCCAGCTTACTGCCGTGGTAGCTCAATGGTAGAGCAGCTACACACAGAGTGGAAGATCCATGGTTCAAATCCCTGCAATGCCATTGAATTTTTCAGTTCTGACTGTACCTTTCAAAGTTAACATCTTACTTTGGTGTTTTCTTGCTCTCAAACAACATTTCTTACCTTCATTTATTTATTAGTTTCTCCAGTACATACTTATAGCATATAGAGAAAGTGTTAAGATTTCACCATTTTGATTTTTAAGTTGAAAAAACCTCCACACCAAGTGACCTTTATATGGAAAAGTTTTGTTATCTTTTATTTTTCCAGAAATGACTAATCTTAAAATACCATATCTGATATATCACATTCATTTTAGTGATACAACAATGTAAATTGCCCATCTCTGTAGCATAGCTGCCTCACATTTAAAAGTTCCTGACTTTGAATCTCGGTCAGGTCCTTTCCACAGTTTTATGTTATCCTGGAAGATGAATGCTGGGTAACTCTAAGCTCTATGCATTCTGGACTCATTTGAGCATAATTTCATCCATTTCATTCATCTGATGTGACCTAATCATTTAAAGGATGTTAAAAAAATATATATTTTGAATTTTCTGTGGTTTGCTTATGAAGCACCTACTCTTCATTGAAAATGACTTTTATATACGTAAAATATGAAGCTATTAACAGTGAAGCAAACAAATATATACAAATATAACAATTTGTAACTTAAAACTTCACTTATCTTATAAGAAATGATGATGATTTTCTTATAAATTGTCCGGTTATTAAATTATGTTTTGTCCTTCAAATATAAACTTTATCACAATCGAAACAATTAAACTGATAAATACCAGATTTTTTATTATTAGGAATTTTATCTTTTTTAGAGAAATGCAATAAATGTTTAATACTATATTTATTTTGAGGAACTAAAGTTATACCAAATTCTTTAAAAAAAATTGAAAATGATTATTTTCCCAAGGATGGTAAGTAAATTTTTTAAAATTACAGTCATCTTTTATTTTTTTAAGGGTACAAATATCATTAACAGTTTTTTGATATTTGAATTTTTCAATGTTTGTATTTATAAAGTCTTTATTAAAACCATTAATTAACTAGTAGATGATACGAGATAAACACATGCTATACTAAATGTACATCTCTTTTTAACACATAATGTGATTAAAATAACTTTAGTTGTGCTATCAGCTATTTTGAATTTATCCATTATTAATGTCCTTTGCCTCAGTAGTGTAGATGGTAGCATGTCTGCTTCATGTTCAAGAGGTCCGGAGTTCGAATCTCGGTTAGGGTGAGTTACCTGGGTAAGGTTTTTTCTGGGGTTTTCCCGTATACTGATAGATGAATGTCGGGTAACTCTACATTCCATTGACCCCAGACTCATTTGAGCATCACTTCACCCATTTCATTCATTGTCTGATATGACTTGACGTTGGAGGATGTAAATTACAAAACAAACAAACAAACAAAACAAAAAAAAAAAAAAAAAAAAGGAAGAAGAAAAGTCCAAAATTTTTAAAGATTTTTATATCCCTGTTGTAAGTACAATGCAACTATCTCTGTAAATGTAGGTTTAAACTGTATAAAATACAATAATAGTGGCTAGAGGAAGTCATACAAAAGTAGAATTACATTTTTCAATCAAATAGAAGTATACTAATATAAAAATTATTTGTGGTTGGTTTATTGACACTCGTCACTTACTTTTTCATATATTTATGAGAGACTAGTTTCAAAGGCCCTGGCCTCCATTTTCAATCTCTTCCCAACTGGCATCTGTTGTTATCTGCTCTCTCTGGTGGTGGAACTATGAACTTTTTTGTCAAATTATCTACTGGCGGGATTTCAAAGTTCATTACGCGTTCCTTATTTTTCCAGATGAATATGTTCTCCCATGTTGTCAATCTATTTTGGTTTATCACTCCTTTTAATAATTTTGGATTTGGATCAATGTCATGGTTTTCATTCCAAAAATGAAATGCTACTGCTGACTTGTCTTCTTGTTTCAATCTGATGTTTCTAAAGTGTTCTTTGACTCTGGTTTTTAAATTTCTTTTTGTTTGACCTATGTAGCATTTTTCACAATTCTTACAATTTATTTGGTATATTCCAGATTTGTTACCTGAAGGAATTTCATCTTTTGTTTTTGAATTTAGTAATTTTAAAATTGAGTATCTATTAGTAGGTGCCAAGATGATATTTTGTTCCTTGAATATCTTTTTAAATTTATTAAATGTTTTTGGATGATATGTGAATGAACTGAATATGCTGTTGCTTTCTTTTTCTTTAATAAATGTGGTTGCTTCCTTAATGGTTTTCTTTAGTTTAGATTTTCTAATTTTCTGCAACACCAAACTTTTGTTGTATCCGTTTTCTTCTGCTATGTGTATTATTGCTTTTTGTTCCTTGAAATATTCTTCTTTTTCCATGGGTATGTTGACTAGTCTGTGTGTAAATAATATAATTAAATAATTTTTATATTAATTTTGATGTCACTGTTACTAAATTCCTCCAAACACACATCAAGAAGTATACTACTCCAGTGAGATACATAGGCTGTCATTTACTTTGCCCATTCTTTGCAAATGTTAGATTAAGGTTAGTAACCAAAAGAAAGAAAGAAATCCATAGATATTTGTCAGATTTCTTGATTTTAAAATTAATTATTTGTGAACATTTAAGATAATAATCCAATACATAATTTAAAAAGGCAAATTGGTATAGCTTTTAATTAATCCAATATATGTTTAACTTTTCCTCTTATTTTAAATTCTGTCAGAAGCTTACATCGGCACAAATTCCTTTGTTATACAATTTTACATAGATACATTCATACATAAACATTTTGTGAATGAGGTACCTGCCTATTAGTGTGCTTTTTAAATGTTTTAAAGAAAATTGTGTTAATGCTTCTTGATATTAATACATTATTATTTGACAGCATGTGATGTTGATAGTATCGAGAACTTTAAAACAGAAGTTTCTACCATTGTATAAAGATGTCCTTTCATTAACTTGAAAAGTTTACAGCACAACAAAAGCACCCAAAATGAGGTTCTATACTCCCTCATCTAATGATTATTATTTTTTAAAATTTACATCCTCCAATGTTAAGTCATGTTGGATGATAAATTAAATGGGTGAAATGATGCTCAAATGAGCCAGGGTTCATAGAGCTTAGAGTTACTTGACATTTGTCTTTCAGGATAAAAGAACACCCCAGGAAAAAACCTTATCCAGGTAACTCACCGAGATTCGAACTTGGGACCTCTTGAATGTGATGCAGACATCCTACCATCAATGCTACAGCGGGCCTAGTGATAATGATAATTAATATGATAATGACAATGACACAATATCAAATTAGGACATATTTAATTTTTATATAAGGGAAAAGAAAAATTTATAATCAATGAGCAGAGAAGAGTTATGTGTCTTTATGTGGTGTAGGTAGCATAAATGCTTCACATTCAAGAGTTTGTGAGTATACATTGCAGTGAGTTACCTAGATAAGATACATTTCAAGTTTTTCCCTTATCCTAACATGACAAATTTTGGATAGTTCTATAGCCTATCAACCTATCTTTATTCTTTCTATTAAATACATAATGTAAAGAAAACTGAATTGAATAAATATTAGGGTTAGGAATTCTTTTCCCATTGTTTTTCTCACTAATTTACATCAGTTTACACATACAATTAAGGCAAACTGAAGTACATAATATACAAAATGCTTTATTTATCTCTTTTATGGTTCAGCTTTCTTTTTAATGGATTCAATGAGAGAAAACACATTACTCATTTTGTGATAGTAAGTATATTTATATACACTTGTTGGCAACACCATATTTAACATCATTTGTTAATTTTGCAGGTACATTCCAATATCAAATATATCCATGACAAATTATAAGGATGAGCGTGATGGTCGTCTTTTTGAATTTACAACAAAAAACAACAAAATTTCAGTGAGTAACTCAATTTATTACTTGAGAATGCATATTTCCCAAAACAAACTGCTTCCACTTCTGTTCTTTTCTTTGGCATAGTTTAAATTAAACTGAAATTTTAGAAACTGAGAATTTGTGACTCTTGAAATACGAGTAGTATTCTCATTTATAGTCTGGATCTATGAAGTGTAAAATCCTGAAACTGAGAGTAGTGTACCTAATTATTCTAGTTTATCATTTGTATTTATTACATTTTCATTTTAATCTTTCTTTCTTTTTCTTTTAATTTTTACAAACATTTTTCATCATTTGGAAATGTAAGCTATTTATTTCATAGTACATTAGTTCTTTTTTGAGAGCATAAATTCTTTGATGGATTACATGCCTTATATTAACAATTCAAATATTCCCATTCAAGTGTTCCCATCTATTTGTTTGAGAACTGATGTCAATTGCTGTGAAATAGTTTATCAGTAACTCTTGGTTCTATCCTCAACAAAGAGTGTGTGCTGTAGTTTGAAGCTTGTTTTATTTTGAAAGACACAAACTTTTAATTGTAAATTATCTTATATTTGCAGTTCATTATTGTTTTACCTTCTTGCTTAGTATTAGTTCCAAAATTTCATATGACTGTAAAATATGATCTGAAGCTTTCCTGGCGACTTCTCCTTAATTAAGGAGAATTAAGGAGGCTTTGGCCATTTCCTCCGAGAGGAGCAAGCTTAATCATGATGCTGGATTTCAGTTCAGCTCCTCTTGGAAACCGGCCTTCAAAATAGAAATCTGTCGCCTTAAGAAGCACAGATCAATACAGCTTGATAATCAAGTTAAGTAGTTACATATATTTGATCCAATTAATTTTCTATACTCACGCCATCTCCTGACCTGGCATTTAATTTACTGAAAACAGTCTTTTGTTCAGTAATGCAAATTTTGATAGTATTTTGTCTTTGTTTATATTTGTGTTATATCCAGTGATACATTTGTGGTTATAACATTTAATAAATACCCTGATGATGGGAGAGATGCACACTCCCAAAACGTCAATTTCTAATCGTCTTTTCACCTGGCTTGCCTCCCGAGAACAACTCAAGCACATTCATATGACTGGTTCTATAAGAGCTTATCATTTTAATTTACACATGCATGTTGATAGGCATTTAATATTTTGTAGTTTTTAGAGGAATCAGAAACTATGTTCAAAGTTTTAGCGTAAACATTGAGGTACTTCAATTATGATAGACATAATTACAATAGTAAGTCGCCACAAATGGGGTATCTCAGATGCGAGAGCCCCTAGTGGTTTACTGGGGAAGTATATGAGTCAGTTGGAGAATTTAGTGTCATGACGGCAAGTTGGCCAAAGTAGCTGGCCAAAGTAGCTCAATGGGTAAGAGTGACTGGATGGAAACCAGCACATCTGTGGTTCAAATCCCGGCCGTGGCATTGAATTTTTCATGTCGACTCTATCAATCCAAAACCTTAGCCAGTATATGGCTAGTGTGAAGAAGTGATAAATTTTCATCAGTTAACTTAAACCACCTGTCAATTATTTAATACTTTTAAATGTCTTACACAAAAGTATTTATAAATTGAAGCAAAATTATGTATGGCCTGTAGTGCTACAGTGTTTCATTTACTTAGTTTATGATCAAGAAACAGATTCTTTTAAACTTGTTCCCCCAAAAGTGAGACACTAAATTATACCCCTGATCTTTACTAATTTTCAATACAATAATAGAAGAGATAACAAAATATACTGGCTTCTCAAACTTGACAACTCAAACAACCTTCTCATGTGGGAGATTGATTTCCAATGTCTTTGCAGGAAAATTGTCTGTATCTGAACCAGAAACATTCCACCTCATTGTCTCCAGGTACTTAATGGAAGTAACAAACCATTCAGCAATTGCTAGGATTGTTTGTGATGCATTATATGTTTTGTGGTCTGCTAAAGAAAATGTGGAAAAACTGATAGTTACTGTGATAGTTACAGATGTAGAAGCATACATACTTAAGGCTGCTAAAGCTTCGCAGGTATTTTATCCTAAGGCAGTTCATATGAGAGTTGTTTAGCAAATATCTTAATTTCTCTGTGAAAAAAAAATATTTGTGAAGGCAACCATCATGATACAAGATACTTATTTACTCCAGATCGAATCCTCACAAGATGGAAACATGCATTGAAAGCTCTATATTACAGTGATAATTTGGGAGATATGAAATGAGTGCTCGACGTGATGGAAAAAAATGAAGTAACAAGCATCCCTGCTGCAGTAAATGCTTCCAATGAGAAGTTTCCTGAGTAAATTAGTGTTTATTAAGGTTCATTTTAGTTAAATCCCAGCCACAATCACACAAACCAGGAAAATCAGGACGTGTCTTCATAATAAAATTGAGAAAATTGAAGCAAGGAATCCAGCTTTAATGTTTCTTTGGGATTTCAAAAAGATGATACAAGGAGAATCTAAAAAAGAGCTTAATACTTGTTCTGTAAGTGACATAGTCTCTTTTTGATACTGTCTTGTGGCTTCATGTGAAGTAAAGAGCTCTTTCTCTTCATATAAAAACATTTTAAGAAGGAAATTTCATTAAGAAGGAAATTTCATTAAGAAGGAAATTGTTTCTTCCAGAACACTGTAAAAAATATTTAATTGTTTACTGCAATAAAAATGACTTGCTAAAACCGACTGAGAGACCAACAAATATTAATTTCGTTAATGCCTAAGTTTAAGAATACATTTGCAATTTGATTACTTCCTCAAGATTAATTAATAAATCTGAGAAAGTTGAACTAATCTAATTTATTTTAAATGCATATTATAAAGCTTTTAGAGCATATTTACCACATTTTTAGGGCATAGATGCATACATATATTCATACTTTATAGTACATAAAAATAGCAGCACAATAACATTATTTCCATACACTAAAATATTGTTAATTGTAATTTTCTTAATTCCTTGTTAATTTGTGTTCTGCACTAGATCGAACTTGGATTTACAATACCATTTATTGATATTCCTGTTGGACGAGTGGATAACAACAAGCCCCTTGTCAATGTTAATGTTGGAGCTATTACAGCTGGTACCATTTTATCAACTGCCGCACTCATTTTCATACCCAAACTCTTCAGTGGACTGGAACCACAAATCTCATTTGGGAGAAGTAAGTACAAAGATTTCTAATTATTTTCTTTCTTACCCTTTATTTGTTACATGACTTTTATTTCAGTCACATTTTTCCTGTAGTAAGCTCTGTCTAGCTTTTATAGTTTGCCAGTTAATTAAAAGTATACAATTTCTTAAATTAAATTTAAAGGGAGTCGATTAATGACACTAAACAACACTTACTTTTAAATTTTCCCGGAACATGTTTCAGAGACTATTTGCCTCCATTGTCAACTGGACATCGACAGGTTCACAGTGGTGTAGCTGGCGATATTTTTTCACAGGTCTCCTCTGGTGGCGGTTCGAGGAACTTGCTGAACAAATCTTTCTGGGGGATGTCGAAATTGAATACTTTGTTGCTATATTTTGAAACGAAGATTTGTTCCCATGTGGACAGTTCTTGTTTTCCTAATTTTTCAACAGTTGCCACGCATTTTTGAAAAAAAAAGCAACATAAATCCAGAAGCAAAAATACTAAACCATACATCACAACTTCTTTAATTTGAGCTCCATTCAGCATTACTGTGATAGGGCCCTGTAAAGTCTGTGTTGAAATGTAAATATATACAGTTTTGTCAACATTTAATTTCAATTTGTTGCAAGCCAATGCTCTAGTTCAACTGAAGTTTCATTTATTGCAGATCGTAACTCATTCTATTTAATATTACTAACAATCACATTTGTGTCATTTGCACCCAAAACTGTTTTTGCTTGAGTCATGCTAGCAGTGAGATCATTGATATGTGTGAGAAAGAGGATAAGCCCCAAAATGGATCCCTGTGGGACACCACATCTAACTGTTGTAAGTTGTGACCTTCAGGATTTTACTTCAACAAATTATTTTCTGTTGCTTAAATAGATATTAAACAATTTGCTGCTAGATCTCTTATGCCAAAAATGATTCAGTTTTTTAGGTAAAAGGTAATGATCTACATTGTCAATTGCTTTACTGAGATCAATATGCTCTCTGTTATCTTTGGCATTCAACGCAGACTATGAAGGAATATTAAGCGCTGCTTATCCCCCTGTTCTTTTGGATCTTATATCGAGAGTTTGAAAGCATATTGCAGGATTCCAACAAACAATTTAATCTGACTTACATGACTTTTTCTAAAATCTTGGAAAATACAGATGGAAGGGATAGAGGCCTATAGCTTTTTATACTCTGCTTATCAACTTTTTGTTTGTTTATTTGTGTACTAAGCTATTACAATTGTTGAGCTGATCACCAGTATTTGGCCCAGGCCATTAATTGGTGGGCAGCCCGTTGAATTACAAAATGTGTAGTACACTACTTACATTTCTATTACTACTAACATTACTACCGTTACTACTATTGCTTACACACTATTGTTCATTTCCTTTTTTCACAGTCCACTTCCATTTATTTTTCACTTTATCTAAGAACTGACCTACATTCTTGAGATTTTTATCTATAATTTTACATATATCAGGACTTCGCTTAATTTTTCTCCAGATGTATTCTTTTTGCCAAATCTCTGTTTCCCTGCATTCAAAAAGGATATGTTCCACATCTTCCTTACCCCCACACAATGGGCACTTGTCTTGCACAAACCCATTCCGCTGCCCTTTTAGCCTCCACACTCCTGCTCTCAGCCATGCTATCCCCTTCCTTTCTTCATTAATGGTTTTATCTGTATACTGCTCCCTTCCCCAGCCACTTTTTAACTCAACAAAATATACCAATGACCTCTTTTCACCTAACTGGCTGAACAGTTTTTGAATCTCTATATCTTCAAATCTTTTTTTAACACCCCTCCAGAAACCTTTATAATTTCTATCTCTTTTTCTCCAAATATCCCCTAAGCCATTATTTTCTAAATTGTTTCGTAGAGTGCTTGCCCAGCCCGAGCTTTGCAGACTTGCTTCTTGATATTTTAAACATTGTTGTAATAAGCTGCCTTCATCTAAATTCAAGATCCTATGCCAGTATTTCAAGGCTCTTTCCATTATTAACCCTTTCCTTGTTACTCTCTCCATTTCAATTTGAGCAACTTCGTTTGCTGTTGCCATTGGCAGCCCCAAAACTTCCTTACAGAACATCCTGTGTATCTGATCCACAACTTCCCACCCATTCTCAAGCCCCCATATTTCAATGCCATATAGCATTCTGGCCTCGACTACAGAACTATATACTCTTTCCAACCATTTCATCTCCATCTCCGGCATTTTATATAGACACCCTCTCACAGCCATCATTGCTGCTTTCCCTTTTGCCAGTGCTGATTTCTTTTGTTTTTCCCATTTGCCTCCTGCATCTAATTTTAATCCTAAGTAAGTACAGTCACGCACTACTTTGTATTCAGCTTCTCCCTTCTTCCACTTTTCATATTTACTCAATTTAGTTCCTTTTTTAAATACTACAATTTGAGTTTTTTCGCTGTTTACCTTTAAGCCCCACTCTGAACAGTATTTCTCCACCTCTTGCAAAGATATTTTTAACCCATTATTAACAGTAATGGACATTATTACCAAATCGTCTGCAAAAAGTAAACCTGGAACTTGTAAGTTGTTTATTACTGGTATGAGACTATTATTCTTACTTATATTTTGTAGTACATCATCAATAAATAAATTGAATAAAATTGGACTTAGCTTGCACCCTTGCCTTAGTCCTTTTCCCTCCAGTTGTATTTCTTTAGTTAGTGCCCCTTCTTCATATTTTATGCAAAATGTATTTTCATGATACAATTCTTTTAGTATAGTTACCATTTGATTACTCACTCCTTTCATTAACAGCTTATACCACAACAGTTTCAGCTCTACCCGGTCGAAAGCTTTTTCCAAATCGATAAAAGCCATATATAATTTACCTTTCTTATTTTTTAGGTATTTATCTACTAGTGTTTTTATGATGAATACATTATCAACTGTCCGCCTCCCCTTTCTGAAGCCCATTTGGAATTCTGAAAGAATATTATGCTCCTCTACCCACACTTGCAGCCTTTCTGCCAAGATGCCCATATAAATTTTTCCCACATTCAATAACAGTGCTATTCCTCGGTAATTATTGGGTATATCCACATCCCCTTTACCTTTATAAATTGGCTGAATAATAGCTTTTTTCCAACTCTTAGGTATATACCCTTTGGTTTTCATTGAGTTGAACAATGATGTTAGAACTTTAACTCGGTTCACGTCTTTGCTCCATTCGCTAATGAACTCTCCGGGTATACCATATATACCTGGTGCTTTGTTCCTTTTAATTTTTTTAATTTGATTCATTACTTCTTCATCTGTTTTGACACTGTCCAAGATTTCATTGAAATTATTTTCTATTTCAGGGATTACCCTCCCTACACTAAAGCTTTCAAATGTATATAAAGTTGCAAAATATCCTAACCATTCTTCTTGAGTTATGTTAGAGTTGACAATATATTTTTTGTATAATGTCTTAATACCTTTACATATTTTACTTACATTATTTTCAGTAATAGTACTGATTAGTTTGCTGGCATTTCTTTTCCTCCATTGAGATTTTTTATTTTCCAGCAATTTATTATAATAATATTTGCTTAGCAGATATTGTTCTTTCAGTTTGATATTCCCTGATTCTCTCCATTTTACCAACTCCGCTTTTACAATACCTTTATTTATTTTACACTCCTCATCAAACCATGTGTCACTTTCAATAATTTGCCTGTTTCTAACTTTCATCTGTTCCCCTGCCCATTGCAATATGAAATTTAAGATATTCATCGCCTTTTCAATTTCAAAGGTTTCCGAATTATATAGTACCCCATACTGACATATTTTCCCTCGCTCGGAATTTAAAAGATTTTCAAAGTTTGCCTTGTGGTCTTCCTTCCACCTATATCTAACATGTTCTCTTTTAGCTGTTATTCTCTCCCTTATTTTGTCAGCTTCCACACTTTGAGATTTGATTTTAATACATGTTACTAATACATGTTACTATTGGTACTTATGTTTGATACTTTAAAATTACTCACTATATGTCTAATATTATTGGACCAGAAAACAAAGTCAATTACACTCTGGCCATTTGCATTTATGAAGGTGTATTCCCCCTGCTCATCTTCACCATATTTCCCATTAAGAATGTCAAGCGCATTTATTTCACAAAATTCAATGAGTTTTTCACTTCCTCTCTCGACGATCTTGTCCTTGCTACGTCTAATATCATAATTTTTCCCTGTTACGTTATTATTTTCCCAATCATCTGTTAGATTTACGTCACTTTCCCCAATTCTTATATTTAGATCTCCCATTATTATAATCTCAATGTTAATGTATTTATCCCTTAACCTCTCAATGTCTTTGTCTAACAGATAAAATATTTCGGGATTATGAAACTGTGAGGAGGCTGGCGGGTTATACACTATACCTAAACATATCATGCTGTCATCTAGCTCCTTATCTTCTATTACAACCCAAAGCACTTCTTTATGCCTGGACCATGATTCTTTCATTGTTTTACACAGAGACTTCCTAATAAAGAAACCTAGGCCTCCAGATAGTCTCCCTTTCTTTGCATATGCTTCTCCCTTTCTTCCTACGTAACTAAAACCCCTTATGTCAATGACCTCATCTTTCAACCATGTTTCAACCACTGCTAAATAATCCAGCGTCCCCAAAAAGTGCTGTAAGATTCCCGTATTAATTTGATTTTTTTTCCTTCACAGTTCCAAAATCCTATTTTCCTGACTGACTGCTATTGTGAACCCGTTCTGCCCCTTGACCATACATACTTTTCCAATGTCTTTTTGCTTCTCAGCTGAACTTTTTGTTATTTTGAAAGTTTCAGGAAATTTGTTTGTTTTCAAAAAAATGTTAAATATCTCAACTAAAGGTTCCAATATCAGATGGCACACTCTTTTACAATAATATCTGTTATTTCATCTGGATCACAAGACTTTTTTTTTAAATTTCTTAATGATATAAATTATTTGTGAATTAGTTACTGGGCTTAAAAACAATGTGGCATTATTTTTTTTTAGCTCTTGCATTAACGGTATAGTATTTACACAGGTAGTAAGTGAGATTTCTGATACCCTGGAAAAGAAGCCATTAAATTCCTCTACCAACTTATTTGAATCTTTTATTTTTTGCCCTTTTATAAAATTTTCAAGCTTAGTTTTCCTCATCTCCTTCTTGACATCCCATATAACTTTCCCTTGTTTCCTTTTACTGTGATTAAGTTTTGCTTTGCATATTATGTTCTTTAGTATATAGCTATACTATAGATTTAGATCAGGATTATATTAAGTTTTACAATCTCTATGAAACATTCTTTTCCTTTTATAAGATACTATAATACCTTTTGTAATCGTATATCTTGTTTACCTTTTTTGGGGTTAGGTGAGACTTTAAAGCTTTTTATTGAGAAATAATAAAATAATAACTGGTAACATTTAGGAATTTTGTGACTTATCATCTGCATTTTATAAGCATGTCATGCTCTCCCAATTTCCTTTTTACACCAAGTATATAAAATACTATATATTATCCCTGTTGACTATCCTCTTTGTTAAAAATAGGTTATCTGTGGAATTGGAAATGTCTGTAAAAGTAAATTATGATCTGAAATTCCAATGTCTATATTTTGTTTAGAACACTTATGAGTTTTATATGTTAGATCACAAACACATACATAATCTCATTCATACTTCCCAACTAACTTCCATATAGAAGGTTAGTAACAAATTTCCAACCCCCAGATGGGAATCAATTTGGGACCCCTTATACTGCAGGCTGGTGCTCTACTGAGTGAGAATGGGTCCAGCCTCCAAAGATTATTGTGCCCTGGCCTAAATATGTTTAAAAATCATTTGTAACTGTAGAATGCCTATTTGTATATAGAGTTAATGCATAATTTGCAGATGTATCAGAATGTCAGCTACTGTCTTCTATAATTCTTTGCTGACACATTCAACATTATTACATCAAATAATATACAACCTCTTCACTTTCCTTTAAGAAACATTTGTTAAACTTCTGTTTTCTTTCTTTTTTATGTTCCTCAATTTTCACATAGAGTGTTAGTGCAGAACTGCTATGTAGCCTGTTGTTTGTCTATGTAACATTTGCACCCCTATTGCTTTTTCTACAGCTTCAGTATTTTGCTATACGTCTCTTATGCTATGTTGTGTATAAAAAAATCAATTTCATACTGTGTGAATTAAAACTACTTGGATGTTAAGATAAGATAAGATAAGATGCTTTATTGTCACATACGCTTACAGATAGTGAGTAAAAACTCAGTAAACAGGTGACTCGTCAACAGTAGAAAATTTAAAATAATAATAATAATAATAATAATAATAATAATAATAATAATAATAATAATAATAATAATAATAATAATAATAATAATTACACAAAATAACAATAACACTAATAATATAAATACTAATAATACAAATAATATAATTACTAATAATATCAATACAACTATATACAAATATTGTTATAATTATGACATGCCCTTGGAATAATATTGTCAGAATATTAGAATTACAAAATGACAAAAAATTTCATTATAATTCAATTTTATCATCCATTTATTCAATAATCGAGTAGTAGGCTTTGTCCATTAGTAGGTTATTTATTGCTTTATTAAAGCATTTGAGGTTTTTCATTTCACGGATTCTTACAGGTAATTTATTATATATTTTTATTCCTGCATATTGTGGGCTATTTTCATACAGTGCTAATCTGTGCATGGGTGGTTTTAGATTATTTTTATTTCTCGTTCCATGATTATGTTGCATTTGTGAATTGAAACAGGTGATGATGGATCATCTGATTCCTTCTTTTCACGTATGGATAAAACCCTTCGGAATCATAACATTGATTCTATCAGTTGTACACAACGTGCCATTTGCTGGTTTATTAAGGATGCTGCCAATAAAGTAATTAGTGGCTCAGCTGGAAGTATGGACAAGATTGTAGACGGAATAGCCAGGTGGGTATTGCACAACATATGTATGAGAGTGGTGAAAAAGAGATAGAGAATAAACAAACATTTCAGCTTTTCTTACCTTTGCAACTCATTCTCTGCTAAGTACTTAGTAACTAAACCAAAAATTTGATATTGAGATTTCCTCAGAAGTGCATGTTTTAATACTCTCTAAATCCAAAAAAAGTTTTTTTAGAAAAACATTTTTTCAGTGTATAGGTGTGTGTGTGGGCGCATGTGTGTGTGTGTGTGAATGTCAGAATTCAAAAATGAAAAATCTTATATACTAAATTTATTTTTTAAGTTCAGTGCCTTTCAAAGAATTAGAATTAGGATTACTATGGAGGGGATTCGGCAGCAAAACCTGTGGTTTATTGTACCTAATCCCCAAGTGGGACATCTTCAGGAGGAAGGATGAGGCGAGAGGAGACAGAGGGCAGCCGACCCAAGAAGTCACAACAGTGCTTAGACACCTGCCGGCACTTCTACCCTGAAAGACACCACCAGATGAGATATGATGTGAAATGATAATGGAGATGAAATGTAGAGACAAGAAATTTGGGGATGTAATTAACATACCCAACATTCGCCTGGTGACCCAGAAAATCCCCCCAAAAAACCATGGCTCAGGTAGATTGGCCAGGGGAATTGAACCCTGCCTCCCGAATGTGGGCCACAGACGAAACCGCCTGAGCCATCCCACTCGTTTTTCAAAAGATAATATGAAAAGATTTGCAAAAAAAATCCTCTCAGCCTTTATATAGAAAAATGTTCATTATTTGTAGATAGAAGAATTTTCCAGGCTCAGGAGCCGTGGTCTGCTGGAGTTGGAAGATCCAGATGTTTCGTTCACCAGTTGTGACTCAACCTTCACCCAGAAGACTCAGACCACGCCACCACTGATGATGTTCACCACAGATGTGAACAAAACGTCTCGATCTTCCAACTCCAACAGACCACCGCTCCTGAGCCCAGAAAATTCTTCTATCTACAAATTAGACTCTGGCCATAAAAGCTTATGACTATCTATGTTCATTATTGTATGTTTTCCAAAAAAATAATCAATATTTTTTATTAAAATACTTGGGTTAGAGTTTGTAAGTCCTCTTCATTCTCAAAGACTTTTGTATAATCAATAAACCTAAGAAGCGGATAAAATCTTGGTACACATAAAATGCAGGTTGATTAAAACATAAAATGTATGTCAAATAAATTTTTCTTTGGCACTAACCATATCTCAAACATGCTTTGTTATTAGTTTGAATTTTCAAATAAACACTTTTTGTTTTTCCTGCAAAGAGCAACAAAATAACATATTTTTAAATTCTGTTGCTTAACTTTCTGTATCCCAATACCTATTGCAAAATGACTGAATGTTCAACAAAGGTAATAAAGAGGTAGAGAGAACAAGCTTTTATAAGAACAGTATGTAAAAAATTAATACAGAAAATCATGTAAATGCAATGCATCATATTTTTCCTTTAGCTCATCACATAAGTTAGTTTAGATGGGTTCCTGTAAGTCTTCAGACTAGAAACAATTAAAGGTCACCTTTCTGCTATAACAAAATTTATATGTGTTTACTAAAAGCTGCACCGCATGAAGATGAGGGATTGGACATTAGGCTTTTGTACAGGTCGATTCCTTTAAGCCTACAATTTATCATTAAAGGAACTTGAGGATCTCCTTCCTCAATTTGAAAAGAATAATAGAATACTTTATTTGTCACTTTACACTTACAGAGTTGAGCAAGGCTCATAGTTGATGATTCTTCAAGATTTAAGTTTAAGGTTAAGAAACTATAAACTAAGACTACAATTTAAGTTAATTGATGGAAATTATTCATTTCTTCACACTAGCCCTGTACAGACTAAGGTATTTGATTGATAAAGTCAACATGAGTTCAATGATGAAGCCTGGGACTCAAGTACTTACAATAGCAAGTCGCCACAAACGGTGTATCTAAAATGCAAGAGCCCCTAGTGGTTTAGCAGGGAAATATATGAGTCAATTGGAGAATTTAATGTCATGACGGCAAATTGGCCATGGTAGCTCAAAGGGTAAGAGCAACTAGATGGAAACCAGTAGATCCGTGGTTCAAATCCCAGTTGTGGCATTGAATTTTTCATGTCAATATACAGTTCCTAAAATTACACACTAAGATACACTGAGATCACAGTTCATCATCCATGTATTCCTCGATTGAATAGTACACCTTACTGGCAACTAAACTTTTAATGGACTTTTTGAAGAGATTTTGGTTTTGGATTTCCCTAAATATTTGTGGTAATTTATTATATATTTTAAGCTATGAGCTGAATATTTGATGTCCATTTTTCCTCTTGTGTTGTGTTCATGTTGATGCTGATTTTTTTAGAGAACTACTTCAATGATGTTATTAATTAGGTATGCTGGGGACTACAATAATTCAAATGCCTCGTTTTCCTTTTTGTCACTTTATTAGTTTTGTTAACTCTTGGTTCTTGATTAGAGCCCTCCACAAAAGAATCTTAAAATGTATTTAGACTCAAATATTCTTGTCACATAGAGCTTAATTTAAGAAATAAGTACTGTCCTACACCTAAGCCCTTGTTTAAATTATATTTTATTCTAAGATAAACAATTCCTACTTACCCTCCATGTTTTTTTTATGGGATTGCAGCAACTCCCTTCTGGAAACATATATACAAGGCACAGCAATACAAGAAGCCATTGCTAATGGTAAGGATGATAAGGACTGCAGCGCTATATATACGCAGTGTCCAATTACACAGGATGCTCTTGTACGCTTTGCACGAAACTTCATGAAGGGTATTGTGTGACTCTAGTGTGATATAATCACAGTCTTGTTGAATTATGTCAGAGAAATTGAAAAGAATGAAGTATGCTTCTCTTGTGTGAAACTAAGTGATTAGCATTTGTGCATCATGTGATATACCATACCAGATAATTTCAAAGACTGAATGTACCTGTGAAGTATACACAAAGATTAATATTTTGGTATTTTGAACTGCAGAGTTATTTTGTCAGAAATGTTTTTACTTCAAAAGTGCTAAATTAAAATTACAGTTATTGACATTTGGAGTTGAATCAGAAAGGAGAGAAAAAATGTTTTCTTATACTTGCAATAGAAGCATAACTAACTTCTATTGTGCCGTATATCAGAATACAATATTTACATCTTAGCAAAATCAAAAATAAATGCAATTTATGCTTTAAAATTATGTATCTCCAGGATTTAGACTTTCACTCTTTTTATGTTATCTTGTTTAAAACAGGAATCTCAAAGTCTGCATTTTATGGAGATGTATGTTGTTTTAAAATTGTATGTGATGTATATGTATGTACCAACATGAAAGGGAACTCAGTGCCATAACTGTAATACATTATGCCATGCCATAGATGAATGAGAATTTTATAACATTATGTTGATCTTTAATGTGTTGTTTGGCTGAAAAATAATGAAAGCAGATCCAAATCCCATAAAATAAATCACAGATAGCAATCATGGCTTAACCAATGCATCCTAGATAAAGCAGTGATATGATCTGCATACACTGTTGATCTCAAGATGGAAATTTCTCACCAATGGAAAAATGGCCTTTCCTGACCAAAATTTGATCCAAGTATGTTCGCCGGAAATGCTGATAATCATGCCATTGGATGGGCGGATATATCTATGTTAAAGTATCCAAATTCATTCATTCTCTTCTGCCCATCCTTCCTCTTTATAATACTTTTATGCTTGTGTAGAGTTTCCATAGTGTATCTTTTTTTCATATTCTTCTGACCCTAGCCTTTATTCACAATCTTTCTACAATCTCTTCTCCTCCCAGTTTCTTATTGACAATTATTAAGTATTCTGCATCTAGAACACTACCTACCTCACTCCAACCTCGTCCACAATATCAATTATGTTTCTCTTTTTCTACTAATTTTTCTTACATGTTTGAAATCAAATCAAATTTATTCACCATGATTTCCAATACAGAAATATCAGCTTCGTCAAAAACAATACCATACTGCAAAATACAAATTTTAGTAAGGTCATATGTACAGATTAACAATAAATATATTAACACATAAATATACAAAGTTATACTATTTACAACTAATTACAATAACAAAAATGGTTAAATCTTATCAGAATGTAATACATATTTATAACTAATTCACTAAAGAACTTCAAGGTATTAATTCAAAGAATAAAAACACCTGTCTATTAGAAATTTCTTCAATTCTTTTTAAATATGGTCAGTTTGATAATTTCTTAATGGATTGAGTGAGTTTATTATACAATTTAATGTCTTTATAATGGTGCTTTTCCATATAGGATGCTTTTATGCCCTGTAATGTAAAGATTTAATTTGTCTTTGGTATTGTGCCTATGAATTTTAGGGTTCGTGATATTTAACTGTTTATGAGTGAATATTAGCACTTCATAAATCCAAATGGGATGGCACAACCACCACATTGGTCTTCAACTTTCTTTAATACAGACAGGATTACATTCACTAGTAACTGTCCAAATTTGGCTGCCCATCATGTATGCCATCATCACCATCTCATACTTGATTTGTAATTCACTATTAATCTGTTCATCTTAATGCATTAGATTTGAATATTTGTGTATTCCCATTATAATAACATAAAATAACAGATTATAGGTAAACGTGTTTTCTGTTATTTAGCATTACTCAAATCATTCTGATATAATTAACATAATAAATTTCATGTAGATCATGCAGGCTTATAAAACCAATCTGCTACCATTGAACTTCACTTTGGTCCATTATTTGAGTAATATTCCCTATTGCTTTCTGCCTTCGCTAAGACGGATAAGTAAACCCTTAATAACATTGCTGTGTATTTTCTTTGTATTCATTTCCTGAGAGTTATGCGACACAACATAAGAGATATACACATTTCTTCTCTACTAATCTATATCTGTAGCTTTATATGGCACTGAGATCCTTTTGGCTTGTATTTATGAAAGTAAAGCAAAGCAAGAATATTTCATCATTGCTACTATGTTTACTTTAAAGTTTTGCAATTGGAGAAATTTTTCTGAAATATAGGAAATGAAAAGATTTTCACAGTTTTAAATATAAATTATAATTTTCTTTCATTATACTTTTTATTTCAGAAGTCTTTACATATTTTCCTCTATGTATTGCTCATATTATCTTAAAGAGAAAAGTCAGTGCGTGCTTTTGCTAGTACATAGTATGTTTAAGGAGATCAACTGAATTGGCTAAAATCTTATATAAGGAAAGATGAGAGGTTAAGAATACCTTTCAAGTATGATGCTGTAATTTTAGGTAAATTGATGGAAATAATCATTTCGTGTGTAGGCTAGTGTGAAAGAAATGATTATTTCCATCAATTTATCTAAAATAAAAGCATAATGGTTTAACTATGAAGCCCGAGACTTATGTACTTACAACATGGTAAGTCACCAAAAAAGGTGAGTGTCTCATAGTATATGAGACTAGTGGTCTACTGGGAAACATAAAGTCAGTTGGAGAATTTGTCATATCGGCACGTTGGCCATAGTAGCTCAGTGGTTTACAGCAACCGCACGGAGAGCGGGAGATCCGGGGTTCAAATCCTGGCTATGGCATTGAATTTTTCAGTCTGGCTCTACTCATTCAAATGATGCTGTAAGTTTACTTAGAGACAATTCCTTTCTTTGAAGTGTTGAAAACAATGTTGTAATAAATTAAATTTAAAGGGAGTCGATTAATGACACTAAACAACACTTACTTTTTAAATTTTCCTGGAACATTTCAGAACCAAAACTACTAAAACATACATTAGGAAAACAAGAACTGTCCACATGGAAACAAATCTTCATTTCAAAAAATAGGAACAAAGTATTCAATTTTGACACCACTGAGAACCGGTCAATATCCGGTTGACAATGGAGACAAAGTCTCTGAAACATATTCCACGAAAATTTAAAAGAAGTGTTGTTCAGTGTCATTAATCGACTCCCTTTAAATTTAATTTATTACTTACAGACTTTTGTGAAAAGATAATGGTGATCCATTTTGTTAAATTCCAAGACTACTTCATTACTGGAAAAGAAATTTTGTGCTAAAGATACCATGATAGAATTTTTAAATCAACTTCTTAGCAACAATCCAAGCATTGCAGTTTTTACATGTATACGTAAATAAAATAATTTTTAGTTCTGAAAATACAAATGATCCTTGTAGGGAGTACCAATGCTAATACCAGTCATTCACTCTTGAATCTATTTGCAATCCTTTATAAGACTGCGTATGAATCAATGATTATCATTTTCACAATCACTGAACCTTAAATACCTATTTTTTTGCATCCAAAATAAATGTTTACACATGACTTTTGCAAAGTGGCCTAAAAGTGAGCCAAATGTACATGGGCGCATCACTCTGTTTGACTCCAAACAAATATTTTTGCTTCTGATTGGTCTTCTGATTATCTTGCACGTCGTGTCATTTTATTTTCTTAAACCTTTTATAAATGTTTACATTACAGATTATGACAAATATATACAGATAGCACAGTATATTTTATTACTTTATATTGTGTTCTTTTTGTATATATTCTGCATTTGAAGAAGAAGAACAACAATAACAAGAAAAGAAAGATGTTCATAATTCAAGGCCCTTATATCATCTTAGGTATAGAGAGACAGGATCTACCACCATCACTTTCAGACTACATTTTAAATAAAGACAGGAATAAAACATCTTTTTTTTTTGTCTCAAAACATTATGCTTACCCTATTTTAAATGGTGGTATGTATGAGAATGCAGATATATTTTAAATATGAGTGTTACTAGATGTTAGGTTTTGGAGAAAAGGGTTCATTTATTATGAAAATGAGGGGACAGATTTTTATGTTTTGTTTATCACTAAGTAAATGTTTAAGTTGTGTACAATTTGAGCTCTTTATAATTTGTAAAACCAGAGAATATGTCACAGATCTGTTCATAGCACAATCTCCTAAATGAATGGACATTTCTGGAATATGCAAATGTTTAATGAAAAAAGCACAATTAATATTTAAGTTCTTCTAATAAAAAAGTAAGATTATGCTGAGTATTCAATATGTTTTTCTTTTCTTTTGGTCAGATAGAGTCAGACTGAAAAATGCAATGCCATAGCCAGGATTTGAACCACAGATGTCCCAGTGTCTGTTCGGTTGCTCTTAACCATTGAGCTACTATGGCCAACATGCCAACATGATTACGTAGAAAATGAAGCTAGCTACAGTGAAGCAATAAATATTACACAAATATAAATATTTGCAACAAAAAACTTCACTTATCTTATCTTTCCATTAGAAAAAAGAATGAACACCATTTTCTTAAGGTAAGTGAGGTCTTTTGTTGCAAATATTTATATTTGTGTAATATGCAAAATGACATTAAATTCTCCAACTGACTATATTTCCTGGTATACCACTCGGGGTTCTCATATACAATAAGATACAGTGCCTGTATCTTATGTATCATGCTGACCGAGAGACCCATGGTTCAAATACCAGCTATAGCATTAAATTTTTCAGTCTGACTCTATCTGTCCAAGCCTACATACAGCTAGTGTGGAAAAATAAACTGACTAGTTTATCACTACTTTTAGTAAGCTGACAACAAAATAAACTGACAACATGGGAGAACATATTTGTATGGAAAAATAAGGTTCAAGTAATGAACTCTGAAATCCCACCAAGAGATAATCTGACATAGAAGTTCATAGTTCCACCACCAGAGAGAAGAGAGCAGATGACAACAGACGATATTGGATAGAGGTTGAAAATGGATGCAACGGCTTCCAAAACTAGACCCTCAATAATATAAAATTGTGAGTGACGAAGTGTCAAAAAACCGACTACAAATAGTTTTTTCAATTAATTTTGCGGCCACTGTTCCTAAATTCCTCCAACCATGCACAATATTCAAAGATGCCTTGTAAGCTAGCAATTTCAATAATCGTATCATCATTGTGCTCATTTGCTTAATATGTGATAGGCTTTACTTCTGCAAATGGCTTTTCTAAGTCTCAGGTAGCTACAGATTTTTATTCTCCAATGAAATTGGAGCTTTACAGCCCTTTACAGCTGACAGCTATCATCTTGTGCATAGTCTAGTTTGTTTCTACTGTGATTTGAGTGCAGAATGAAAAGTAGCAACTGTTTGTGAGGTACAAGAAATGTTTAGATGGGCATAAGGAGACATTTGATGTAACAATGTTAATATAACATATGATATTTATTTGTACAGTTCCCATTACAATTTCACTACAATAACTTTAACATTGAACATGCAGTATTATACATTCTGTACAAATACATGAAAATTGCTGACTCAAGATTTACTCGCTGACTCAGGTCCCCTGGCCATAAGCTTTTGGTTTTCCTGAGCAGCTTGGTGTTATTTATTTTTGACCTTCACTTCTTTTACCCTAATCCACTTTTCTCCTAACCTATATAAGAATTCTCCTACACATCTTTTTTTCTTTTCACTCATCCCTGTTAACATGCGTAATGCCACTACGTCTTTGCTCACATTGTCCCACTTCTTATCCCATATTTTTCTCCTATAATTTATCTCCTTACATTCTATCAGGTAATGAACAGTGCTCTCTTCATCTCCACAAAATTCACATATCCCTACCTCATTACTTCTCAATCCTTTTAAGTATATATTCTTACTCTCATCCATGCTATGCCTTCTCTTCCAGTTTTGTCACATTGATCTATATATTTTTCCCTACCCCATTCTGTCTTTAATTGCTTATAAAATTTCAAAGATTTCTTTTCTTCTATACTTTTCCATATCTCTTGCCTATCTCTTGTACTCTAGTTCTCACTTCCTTCCAAAAACCACTATGATTTGACTCCTCTGCTCTCCATAGATCTCTCATGCCTATCTTCGATATCATTCTTTCCAATTCCAACCACCTGTTGCTTCATGCACAGATTCAATAATTCCCCTTCCCTTTAATACACTTATACCAGAATTTCAATATTCTCTCTATTACTATTCCTCTCCTTTTTGTATTACCTAGCTCTAGTAATGCCACTTCTCTTGGTGCCGATTTTGACAGCCCTAGTAGTTCGCAAAACAATCCATACATCTGGTCTAATTGTGTTCCTATCTCTGATGTGCCCCATACCTCCACTGCATACAAGGTTCTGGCTTCAACGACCGCTTCATACATTCTTTCTAACCATCTAACTGACAACTCCAGTTTATATTTACATATTCACCCCTGACATTGCCGCCCAGCCATTAGCTATCACTTTTCTGGCTTGTGTGGCCCATCCTCCACTGCTACACATCCTTACACCTAAATAATCATACTCGTTTACACTTCTACCTTTTGATCTCCTATGTACCATTCCTCTCCTTTCCTCAGTATCGACCCTCTTTTAAATAGCATTATTTTTTATTTTTTGCTGTTTAATCTTAGTTACCAGTCAGCGCAAAACCTATGAATTGTCTCAATTGATTTTTGTAGACCTATTATGGAAATTGCTCCTACCATTAAATCATCTGCATACAATAAACCAGGGATCTCTTTGTTCATTATTATTGGACAATGGGCATTGCTTTCCTTAACCCTCTCTATTATAATATAACATGCAAACAATGCTAGGCTGTAATATTGCCATTGCAGGAAATAGTTACAGACAAATATTACTTCAATGACTTCTAGGTGATTTTTGTACACCATTTTGAAATACAAAAGTACAAATTCAAATGGGACTCGATTACTGAAAAAGATAAATATATCTTCTATTCTTGAAACTTGTCTCAGGAAAATCTGCTGTATTAGAAATTCATTCAGAAGTTCTTGTGTGGCATCCTCTTACTGAAGTACAGAGTGGAATATTTCATAAATAATGAATAGTAGTTGTAGTAAAGTTATGAGAAATTCCAGTCTAAACAAAATTATATAACCTGCTAAGCTTAATTGGGGTAAATTGACAAGTTCATTAATTAACTTTAAAGAGAGTCGATTAAAGACACTAGACAACACTTACTTTTAAATTTTTCCGGAACATGTTTCAGAGGCTTTGCCTCTATCATCGGCCGGCTCTCGACTGGTTCTCGTTGGTGTAGCTGACGATATTTTGTCACAGGTCTCCTCTGGTGGCGGTTCAAGGAACTTGCTGAACAAATCTTTCTGGGGGATGTCGAAATTGAATACTTATATATCAAATTGAATGCAATGACTGTAGTCAAATTTATATTGGAAAAACAAAAAGAAATTTAGAAACAAGAGCAAAGGAACACTTTAGAAACATAAAATATAAACAATTAGAAAAATCAGCAGTTGCCACACATTTTTGGGAAAAAAAACCACAACATAAATCCAGAACCAAAACTACTGAAACATACATCAGGAAAACAAGAACTATCCACATGGGAACAAATCTTCATTTCAAAAAATAGGAACAAAGTATTCAATTTCGACATCCCCCAGAAAGATTTGTTCAGCAAGTTCCTTGAACCGCCACCAGAGGAGACCTGTGACAAAATATCGTCAGCTACACCAACGAGAACCAGTCGAGAGCCGGCCGATGATAGAGGCAAAGCCTCAGAAACATGTTCCGGAAAAATTTAAAAGTAAGTGTTGTCTAGTGTCTTTAATCGACTCTCTTTAAAGTTAATTTATCATAACAACACTGTTTTCAACACTTCCAAGAAAGGAAGTTCATTAATGTTATGTTTACATCAGTACAGTACTAAGAAACAGTTATACATTTATGTTAGCATTCATGTATAAAATTCATTTTATAAAAAGAGTAAGAAAAATTACTTCATGTTTCCATTTTTTAGAGGCTTTTATAATTCTGAACTTAATGAATTTTCATGCCCTATTGCTCATCCAGTATAACATCAAGCAAAGGTGTTTAATATATGCATCTTTAATATTTCCTGATTATACAGTGCCTTGTTTTTCACTGATAGCCAGCCAGCCAGCTGGAGGTAGATGCATGCACACAGTACTTTTCGCCATACCTGACACCTGCCTTTCTCCACGTCAATGCATGTTTGGCCGTTTATAGTGCGGGTTCTTGTACTGTTATTTGTGATCAAATTTAAATTAGTCATTTATAATGCAAAGAAATGAATATACTTTAGCATGCTGCATATTCATACATGATTCCTACGTGCCAACAGAGTTTTGTAAAGTGACCCGGCTATTTGTAGACTGATTTCCTGGTATTCCTGCACCTCACAGAGAGACAGTTCATAAATTTGTAAAGAGATTCAGAGAAACTGATTCTGTTCTTGATAAGAAAAAAAAAAACTGCCCATGTGCTTACAGAAGAAAAACTCAACAAGATATGATAAAAGTTAGAACCTAGCCCAAGAAAATCTCTGAGTAAGTTATCACAGGAAACGAGTGTTTCACAATTCTTGCTTGGAAAAACCACTAAACTTCTGAAATTAAAACCATATAAGATAACCACAGTTCAGGAACTGCAACCACGTGATACTGTGAATAGAGTAATTTTCTGCCATTGGTTAGTGAATAAGGTTAGTGATGGCTCTATGGATCCAAAGTTAATTTTTTCACAGACGAAGCATGGTTTTCGTTAAATGGTCATGTATCATCAAAAAACAACAGATACTGGAGAACAGAAAAAGCCAATGTTATGCACAAAACACCATTGCATGACAAGAAAATTGGTTATGCATGACTGGCAAAATTTAGTAACAGTGACATCAAAATTAATCGGAAAAACTATTTGTAGTTGGTTTATTGACACTTCATCACTTACATTTTTAAATTATTGAGGGGCTAGTTTCGGAAGCCTTTTTCTCCATTTTCAACCTCTCTCCAACTAGCATCTGTTGTTGTCTGCTCTCCTCTCTTTGGCGGTGGAACTATGAACTTCTTTGAACTTCTTTTGTAAAAATTGTGAAAAATACTACAGATGTCAAACTGAAAGAAATCTAAAAACCAGAGTCAAAGAGCACTTTAAAAACATCAGAATGAAACAAGAAAAGTCAGCAGTAGCATTTCATTTTTGGAATGAAAATCATGACATTGATCCAAATCCAAAATTATTAAAAGGAGTGATAAATCAAAATAAACTGACAACATGGGAGAACATATTCATATGGAAAAATAAGGATGAACTTCGTAATGAACTTTGAAATCCCACCAGTAGATAATTTGACATAGAAGTTCATAGTTCCACTGCCAGAGAGAGGAGAGCAGACAACAACAGATGCTAGTTGGAGAGAGGTTGAAAATGGAGGCAAAGGCTTCCGAAACTAGTCCCTCAATAATTTAAAAACATAAGTGATGAAGTGTCAATAAGCTGACTTCAAATAGTTTCCTGATTAAAAAAAATGGTGTCTGGTGTGCTGTAAATGCATACTGAATTATTATAGGGCCTATATTCTTTGATGATACAGAATTACAGGGATGCAATAATTAAACCATTTCTGGAATATTTTTGTGACATTCAGAACACAAAGGCATATTTTCAAGATTGGGTCATCACCAAAGGGTCATCACCGCAATCCCCAGACGTTATGGTATGCAATTTTTATTCATGGAGGAACTTAAAAATAAAGTGTATCAGAACAACCCAGATATATTGGAAGAACTGAAAAACAACATCAGAAGAGAAATTACTGCAATTTCAGAAGAAGGTGTGAGACATGCGTGGCACCACAAGGACATCATTTTCAACACCTTCTGTGACAAAGGTATGAAATTATAATTTACATGATACACCTAAATGCTAGAATTTCAATATTCGATGTGCCAGCAGCGTGCCTACTGAGGCAGCAGCATGCTTTCTGCCCCCGGCTGGCCACCAGTGAAAAATAAGATCTTGACTACTTTTAAAAAATTGCAGATGTTTGTTTCACTAAAAATAACAGATTAACTATCTCGGTATAGTCTACCACTATTTGTTAAATGTTGAAACATTATTATTAGGTAAATGCATGAAGGTTTATATTAATGGCAGGTTAACTGAACAGGTGGCAATTTCTACTCAGAGCACATTACCATGAGTAACATATTTGTGAGATATGTGTTTGGAGGAATTTAGTAACAGTGACGTCAAAATTAATCACAAAAACTATTTGTAGTTGGTTTATTGATACTCGTCACTTACCTTTTTATATTAATGAGAGACTAGTTTCAAAGGCAATCGCCTCCATTTTCAGTTGGAAAGAGATTGAAAATGGAGGTGATTGCCTTTGAAACTAGTCTCTCATTAATATAAAAAAAGTAAGTGATGAGTATCAATACACCAACTACTAATATAGTTTTTGCAATATTTGTGAGACTTACATAAGTTTTTTTTTTTTTTTTTCCTCTAGGAATATTTCATTAGTCTGTTTCAGCAATGTACAGTTTATTGAAAACATTATTTAATATACATGCAGTTGTTTATAACTCCTCAATTAGGACTGTGAAAAATGTTCCAACATCAAATACATTTTTACATTTACTTGTAAAAGTGTACATACTATAATTAAGTAAATAAATAATGCTAAAAACTATGTGTTTGCTTATGTGTAATAATATCCATTAATACTTAACTAAATTATACATTTTATTCATAACATTAAAAATTATTCATTTTCTGTTTATGAGCATTATGCATTCAAATAAGCTATATCGTATTTCAGATCAGTGGAAATATTTTACTTCTTTGCAATAAACTGCCCTGGCTAAAACTGTTCATCTAAGAATACTGAACTGTTAATAGCCAATAGGTGATGCATTCCTACTATACAGTAACACAGTGCCTTTGTTTTGAGATATTGTTGGCCTGATGGGAATTTTCTTGACACTGGGCATATTCATAGCTCTTTAACTTCAGGTACATAGATATCCTATACCAATTATAACTGTAATAACCCCATACCTCCATCATAGGCATCGCACTGTGGCTCAGTGGTTAGGCTGCTTGATTCTCACCAAGGCGGCCGGGTTTGATCCCAGGTGACTGCAAAGATAGATTTGTGGTGGACCACAGGCACTAGGGTGGGTTTTCTCTGGGTTCTCCGATTTTCCTGCCTTCTCATTCCACCGGTGCTCCATCTTCATATCATGTATCATCAGTGTCACCACCTGCGGTGCTGCATGTCAAACATTAACGCTGCAGGCGTTAAACATTACACATTTCATTTCATTTTACATCATAGAAAATGTTGAAAGTTGTGCTGCAGAATCTCTCACAGCTTTTAAGAAAATTTGTATTGAAACTCATTAAGTCCTCATGGCCATAAAAATACTAAACATTGAGCAATTGGGTGTTCATTAACATTGCTTAATACACGACTGCAGAAATTAGAGTTATTTATATTATTGATGGCTGCAGTCCTTAAACTAATTTCATTAAGTTTTTTATCTCTAAGAACATAGTGTTCACCTTTATTTATTATTAAGAATAGATCCTTTTCCATAAATTTATTAAAACGATTATGAACAGTTTCCCTATAAACAACACAAACTTCCATCTCACTTCTCTACAAAAGTTTGTTGTCACATAGGAATCATATATGAAGTTTTTGAAGTTTACGGAATATTTTTATCTCAACTTTCCAAATAAAAAAACAAGTAAAATAATTAACTACAATATTTTTTAATGGGATCATACTTTTACCCACATTAAATCTGAATCTGCAGAATTTCAAACTGCGCTTTTTGGGGCTTCTACTATATATACTGGATTATTTAAAATGGGATAATTCACATCTAGAGCCACTAACACAATTTTATTGAAATAATAATTCACAAAAGCCTTTACAAGTTATGATTTTAGCTTTTCAGTGCCATCTTTTCATCCAAATAATCTTTATTCATTGTCATTTACTTAAAAAATTATAATTATTTACTCATAATAAGGTGAGTTATTTCATTTCATTTTGGAAGTAGATGTGTAAGTTTTGCTCTTCTATCCCTTGCTTATGCAGAGTGAGATGTGGCTAACCCATTTTAAATAACATATAACAATGGAGCATGAACTGTTATTAAGTTAAACACTTAGCAAACATCTGAACTGCAGTTGTGACTTTCTTTCTTTTGTAAAATTTTGTAACATAAGTACAAGCAGATCCAAATCTAAAAGCAATGTTTAAGAACCTCTCATGGCTTCTTGGGTTCTGGTCAGTCACAATTTTCTGTTAATGAAATTGGAATATGGACTCTTTATGTTATACACGCTACAAACGAGGGTGAGTCAAATGAAAACCTTAAATTTGTAACAACAAATCTAAATTTTGCACCGTTATCCTCTAAGTTGGTAAGCTTACTACAAACAGCATGCAGAATGGCCTGTAGGTGGCAGCATAGTGCAGATGCACACACACTGTCGCAGTATCAGTATAAAGATGGCCACTGCACTTGCGACTTGCACCAGGGAAGAACAGCATTCTGTTATTCGGTTTTTGCGTAGTGAAGGTGTGAAACCTATTTAAATTCATTGACGAATGAAGGTTCAGTATGGTGATGCATGTTTGTCACAGCAACAAGTCTACGAATGGAGTAGGAAGTTCACAAATGGTATGACTTCAGTGGAAGATGCTCCACGTCCAGATCAGGCACAATGAGTTGTGACTCCACAGAACATTGCAGCAGTTGAAGTCATAGTGAAGGAAAACTGCTGAGTGACACTGAATGACATTGCAGAATGTTTACAGATTATCATGGGTCAGCACACCACATTGTGCATGATGTGCTCCAAAGTGTCTGCAAGATTGTTGCCACGGCAACTGACTCCTGAAATAAGAGAACGTGTTGATGCTTGTGAAGAACTTCCTCGGTGCTTTGAACAGCAAGGTGCTGGCTTCCTTGCAAGAATCGTTACTGGGGACGATACCTGGGTTCACTTCCACCAACTGGAAACAAAGAGAGCGAGCAAGGAATGGTGCCATCCCTCATCACCAAAACCAAAGAAGTTTCGAACAGAACCATCAGCCGGGAAGGTTATGCTGACTATCTTTTGGGACGAAAAAGGCGTCATTTTGGGGCATTACATGCCTATTATAGAGGGACCACTGTCACCATTACATCATAACACAGATCTCCTAAAAAATCATCTGCGGCCTGCAATCAAATCAAAGCAACATGGATTTCTGTCAGTAGGTGTCCTTTTGCAACGTGACAATGCAAGGCCCCACACTGTCCATTCAACAATCACATACCTGCATTTTGAGTGTCTTCCTCATCCACCATACTCACCATACCTAGCCGCTCCAAGTGATTTCCATATGTCTGGACCACTCAAAAATCAATGGAAGGAAAGAAGATCTGGTCTGATAAAGAGGTACGCCATGCAGTGCATGAGTGGTTGTGCAGACTTCCAAAAGAATTTTTTTCTAAAGGCATTTAAAGGCACTTTGTAAGCATTGGAGGACTTGCATTGAGCGTGGGGGAGATTATGTTGAAAAGTGATACAGCTTTGTACCACTTCTGCACAGTAAATAATATTTAAAAAAATATTTAAAGTTTTCATTTGACTCACTCTCGTATTTGTAGAATTTTCATAAATATAAGAGAAATTCTGAACACATTCTAATGCAAATAAAGCTAACTTCAAATGTACATTAAATTAACATTTTCTTTGGAATCTTAAATAAAAAAGAAAACAAATTATTATCACTTAATCTGATGCTAAAATGTTATCGGCTACAACAATAACAAAATATGTGTGATTTTTCCGAGTTACATGGACCAAAGCAAATATACAAAGTGCGAAGACTTTTTTAAAATAAGACTCAGCTCTAGGAATAAAAATGGTTATTTACACTACAAATAAAATAAAATAATCAGAAAATACTCTGGAGCTTTACAATAATAACAGTAAAATCAAAAGCAAAAATAAAAGCTACTTTAAGAAACTGTACACAATAGTTCCCTCCCAATGTCAGAGGACTTTTTACAATTAGTTTGCCCCTTTATTATCCTTACATTGTTCCATTTTAATATAGAGTTCATGGGATTATTCTAATAAGCAATTATTTCAAAATTATTTGTACTTTATTTTAATTATATAATCAATAAATAATATATTTCACAAAAGTAATGTTTGAGAACAAAACTGTCATACATATGCTAGAGTCCAGCAAAACCCTTTTCGGTAACTTCACATTCCTAAAATTATAAAAATCATTGAAAATCTTTGTTTATTTTTTAAATAGTTTCACTATATAATGCAATTCTTGGAAGCGATAATAACGCCCATGATCGAGCTAATAATCTGATATAATATCTATAATTTAGGAAAACTCCTATCCATTCCCAGGGGTTAGTTGTACCATGTACTCATCACTCAACTTCATTCCTTTCTAATTTTGCAAATCACTGGTGTGTTTTCCACTGAAAATGAACCTATAAAGTTTAGACAAAATGCGCTATAGGATACAGGTACAGGCTTAAGCTAAATTCATGGGGAACTTCAGGTAAAACTTCACATTTCTCAGTGAATGGTGCTGATGTTAAGTTCTCAAATTGAGTACAGTAGTTGAAATATTGACTGAGAAGAAGAAACAAACAACAACAATAACAAAAATAAAATTGGATGTATAGTTAACAGTGGATGGTAAACATCAGTATGACTGCATAAACAGAAATTAAAATAACAGGAATTCAATACCACAACCAGCCACCCAAAAATATACAACCATTGTAATGATCAATTATTATTTTTGATTATGATAATTATGGTGATAGTTATAACATTGTTTAAAAGCAAGGAAAATTAATTTTTATTAATTAAAAATAAATGGAACACCAACAAAATAGAATTGATGCAATTAAGAATCAGATAACAGCTAAAAAATTTAATTTTGTTTTGTGATTACCATTTCATGTAATAAGATATGCAGGTAGAAGAGGAAGTTATCTGTTTTGTGAATGTAAAAATAATCAGGAATAGATGAAGGATAATAAAACACCTGGAAAGGATGGAATTGTCCTCAAAATCATTAATTAAAGATTATGTTCTGATAGACAAAATGACTTTATTTGTGATGGTATGGCAGGAGGATTGGGTCACAGCAGAATGTAAGCACATATAATATTATTAAATAAAAAAGATTATTCATCTATGTATGTGAATCCCAGGACTGTCTGTTCTAAGTATGTAACAACAAGTATTTACCTAAAATTCTCAAGAGGAGATTGTGAACCCAAGCTGAAGCTAACCTATAGAATGAACAAATTGGCTTTAGACGTGGAAGACAACACAAGTCAACAATGTCATTCAAGTTTATTTCAGTTTATTATAAACTACTCAGTCGAGAAAGGCACATACCTTGGTTTGGATTTACAGATGCTTGATATGTACTATGGAAAACACTAGAAAAGAAAACACTGATAAACCTTATATGAGCAATTAACTTCTATGTTTCAAAGTACAAAAGGCATAGTAAGCTATAAAACCACTAATGTCAGAGTTTTATCCTAATATTATCTGAAACACTTATGGATGAAAAATGGACAACTAAGTCTCCATATGTACAAAGCAGCAGGGACTTAGTAGGGAAATGGATGTGCAACATACTTTCAAATGCTGGCCTTTGCTGACAATGCAATGCTCATTACAGCCTCAGAGAGGAAGCTTCACAAGCAGTGACTGAACAGGGAGAAATATTGAAGGAAAGCGAGATGATGTTTAAAATAGTTAGATAATATATTTTATATAGATAGAGTCAAACTGAAAAATTCAATGCCATGGCCAGAATTTGAACAATGGATCTCCTGTTGTAAGACTTGAAGGTTTCACGGTGAGCATTGCTAATCAAGGCTGATCACCCCCGAAGCCTTGATAAGTAATGGATCTCCTGATTGCTGTCCGGTCGCTCTTACCCATTGAGCTACTATTGCCAAAACCTTACCTTATACACGGCTAGTGCAAAGGAACGATTAATTTCCGCCAATTAACTTAAATAATAAGAGTTTAATGATGAAGCCTGGAACTCAAGTACTTACAATAGTAAGTCGCCACAAACGGTTTGTCTCGAATATGACAGCCTCTAGTAGTTTACTGGGAAAACATACGAGTCAATTGTAGAATTTGTCATGAGGGAACGCTGGCCATGGTAGCTCAATGGGTAATGTGACTGGACAGAAACTAGGACATCCGTGGTTCAAATCCCAGCCATGGCATTAAATTTTTCAGTTTGACTCTATCTATCCAAAACCTTAGCCTATACACGGCTAGTGTGAAAGAATGATTAATTTATGTCAATTAACTTAAATAGTCAGATAATGATGGCAACAAGCACAGAATATCAAGTAGAGCAAATAATATCAAATGTGAGAAACAACAACTCATTCAAACAAAGCCAATATGACTTCTTAGGACAGATTGTCTGCCAAATATTCAAGTAAGAGTAAGAGATTGTAAGGAAGGTACAAAACCAAATTTATGCACACTGCATTCTATATTGCACTATATAGTATAACACTATAATACACACACTATAGTATGCATATACTAATTTGTATACTGGGAAAGAAGTGAATGCAGCAGCTCATGACTGTAATTCAGTTTTCTAATCAGTACTATTATATAGCAACAGAAGTGAATAGCTACAAAGGAGTATATAAATTCAATAAATACAATATAAAGTATCTGCACATAACTTCTGGAGAAACATAGATGGAGAGAATTAGAAGTAACAGAATAAGAGAAACTGCAATTAGGCAGCCAGGAGAGAATAGGGAGCTAACAACTTGCTTGGTAACAGACATCCTGCTAATAGAGGAACACTGGAAGTTGCACCAGTTAATGGAGACAAAGTCGCAAGGTCAGAAGATTGCTGGAACACCCAAAATAACAAGAGGAGAAGTGATGAAGTACAGTATGGTCAGAAATTGAAGAGGCAATCTATAATCTATCTCAACCTAGTTTAATCCTACTGTAAACACCTGGGTGGAAAGAGAGACAGAGACAAAGATATTGGGACAGAAAACAGTTAAGCTGTTGATTGGTTTAGCGAAGTTAATGGGCGTTTTCTTTTATTTGCATGCGTATGATAAATCCCTTCATTAAGAACAGTACTGTAAGTAGTTTACTGACCACTGCTCTGAGTGAGCTAATTTCCAAGAGAGAAGTATGCAAATGTTTCGATTCTTATAAACGTAATAGCCCCACATTTTATCTTTCTGCTTCACATACCACATAGATGTGTTCTGTATACTATATACAGATTAGACAGAAGTCGGTGAAATTATACCTATTAATTTATTATATTAAATTAAGCTGCATTTTATTTAACAATTACTACAGGACACTGCTATTATATAGGTAATATTTTTGCATTCCTATACCAGGCAGCTCTCTCACGAGGTCTGTATCGAGTTGAATGCTGATTAAGATGTTATTGTTTACAGTGTGGTGTTTCTTCTGATATTTAACACTGTATTTCCTGTACATCTTGTGTACCTCACAAGCCCAAAAACACTTATGTATATGCAATTTAAAATCAGTAAGCTTTTCATCATAGAGTGGGCCAGTGCTGCAGCCGAATTTAAACACAATTGAGGCAAACCTTTAAAAAGTGGCGAGGAGCGAATAGTTGTGCATTGTTTTTCGGTGCTTAAAGAAAGAAATCTGGAATCATCTATAAAAACATTGAGAAAGAAACTGATGAATTCCTTGATGTTTCCGCCAGTAGTGTACATAATGTTAGAATGGAACAGCAAGCATCCGGAACTCTAAGAACACCAGGAAAATCACGTAAATGCAAACAGCGCGAGGAGAAATTATGACGATTTTACAAAAAGTGCTATTTGCAGTAAAGTTCATGATTATTTTTTCAGAAATGAACCAACTCATAGATAAGTTAATGTGTAACCCAACTCTATTTATTGTCTAGAAGTTAGCGCTGCTATACATACTGCTAGTGCTGCAAAACTTATGTGCATGCATGTAGCGTCTAGCATGTGGTGAGTGGAGTCAGCTCTGCCTTGTTTGTTGTTTACAGCAGAATTAAACCAGCCTGAGATAGAGTATAGAAGAGTAATTCTGCTTAAGTGGAACTTTGGGACAGTTGAGAAAGAAGAAGCTGTCATTTTCTATCTCTTATTTTGGTGCTAAGAAGTAAAGAATTGAGATTAGCATTTAACACTTATATTGCTTTGGAGACAATGTGATTGCTCGTTTCTGCCTATGTGCCACTCAGGATAGTTGAGAAAGAAGAAGAATCTTCATTTCCTGTTTCTTTTATTTTGGTGCTTGTAAGGCATTGACTTTATTATTTACACTTCCTTGAGCATATGGATGACAACTGCTAAAGCCAAATTCATATTTTTCAAATATAATTTATATAATAATTTGGATTATTTCAATAATACTATCAACTCATATTTGAAAGTATTACATAAACTTTAATTTTATGCACCAAATTCTTGTGTCCACCCCAAAAATAAGCATACATAATTATATCTTACAGCAGGCATTAAGTTGATTGAATTAAGAGAGAGCTTAAATAAATTTCTATTTGACTTATGATATTCTAGGATGGAAAAGAAAATCATAGACTGTACCAATCATATAGAGACTTAGCTTATTAAATGGAGCTGTTTTTTCTCCTACACATAAATTTCCCATTTTTCATACATGTTGATTATTCAGATTCTACATTTAGGTTATTTAGATTCTACATTTCACCTGCTTAGACCCTCCATATTTTAAAAATCCAGAAATATTGAACATGAATATTGCTTCCATGAGTTTGAAACCAAACATTTTGATAAGACATTTTCTCTCATTCTGTATTAAATCAAGTTTCTAGGACTCCAATGCATTCAGTTTTCTGAAGTACATAAATCTGCATTTAAAATAAAAAAACGGCATACAAATTATTTCTTCTTCTGCATACACATACATATTTATTCATATGAAATATCTGAAACAGACAGTGTTCAGTGCAATTCCTAAACAGAGCAGAAGTCGCTTTTTATAATTAACGAGATTAATGACATGAAGTAATATGTGATGATATTCCCACCAGATTCCATTCCTATTTCTGCCCCTCTGTCATCTGGATTCCAATAACAATGTTCTGCTTTATGAAGATTCCTGCAAATATAACACAATATTATTTTCTTTATTGGAATAGATACACTAAGAATAGTATAATGGTTCCATTACACAACTTATATGTGATATACACAATACAGATGTAGCAAAACTAGTTCTCTGTATAATAATTCTGTATTTGCACCCAATGTAGACCACTATGTGCTACATTACTTTCAGCTCTTATATGCAAATTTATTTTGTTTATATGTAATAATTACGTGGAGGAAATGCAGATATAGAGGATATACTTCTTGAATGTACAGAAACAGAAATTTGGAGAAAGGAATATACTTGGACAAATATTAAGAGTAGTAATGATATAAACCAAATTATTATTAATAAAAACTGTAAGAATGTAAGGCAATTTGTAGAGAAAGTAAAATATAAATGGAAAAAGACTGTTAAAAGAGGAAGGGAGCAATAGTTTGTGAATTTAGATATAATTTAGATATAAATAGCAGCAGCTGTACTAGTATAGTACTAATATTAATAATAATTTATTTGTAATGTATTTGTAATTTACAATAGACTGCTAGCTGCAATAGTGGCCTGGGCCAAATACACGTGAGCAGTGCCTTAATTGTTATATCTTAGCACTTTAACAAATTATCAATATCAAATGATGAGCTGTTAGTACCACAAACCAATGCTTAAAAGGCTAAATTAATTAGCAGATTGTGAATAAGCAATGTGCCCAAATCAAAGATGAGTAATTAATAATTAATTGCCCCTGGCTTGGGATTCTAAAGGGTACTTAATGACAGAAGTGGATGAAACAACATGTAACTGGTTCACTGATGCATCATTCCAGTGTTGGCTCTATTGGCAGATTACTCTTCATCTGATGATTTGAAATGTTTTAGGAAGTCTTCATATGGAATCTTCAGAAACAGCACACTAGGTGGCTATGTTGTGGCTTTTTTAGCAGCATTAATTATACTGAATTGCAGATAATGAGTGATACAAAGCGACAGGTTCAGGTTCAGTTTATTCATTCTTGTACAACATAATGAACATGTCAAACACAATATTTACAGAATAACATTAACATAGTAACAGATACAAAATATACCAAAGAAATACAGGGTGTGTATAAATGAATATTGGGGTTTTAACTCTTTATAATATTTATTACATTGAACTTACAGTTATAAATGATATGTCAAATGAAAAAACAACTCAAACAGTTTTGTTTGTTGGCACCAGTGCGCATGTGCGTGCAATGTTTCTGCCGCAATCCGCTAGACAGCAGTAGTAGCAAAGAAGGTGACTAGTAAACAGAAAGCATTTTGTGTTTAGCAGTTTGCAAAGACCGAATTTGTAGTTACTGTGCAACGTGCGTTCCGCGTTAAGTTCAGTTGTTACCCTCCTAGTGATAATAACATTCGTAGATGGTATCATCAAGATACCAGCTGCCTTTGTGAAGGGAAGAGCATGAGACGACCAAGAGTAAGTGAAGAGACTGTTGAGCGAGTGAGAGAGTTGTTCACTCGTAGCCCAAAGAAATCAATCCGGAAGGCTAGTCGTGAAGTTGTTCCTGTGTCGACTGTTTGGAAAGTTGTAAGAAAATGCTTATGGCTACGTCCTTACCGTTTACAGTTATTATAGGCTCTAAAACCGACAGTCCATGGATTACATGCCAACTTGGCAAACGACATGTTGTTTCATGATGACAATTTTATGGATCGTGTTGTCTTCAGTGATGAATCGACCCTTCACCTTAGTGGACATGTTAACACTCATAATGTGTGCATCTGGGACTCAGAAAATCCTCACGAGATGGTACAAATGCGAGATTCCCCTTAAGTGAATGTTTTTTGTGCCTTATCCTGGCGAAAAGTCTATGGGTCTTTCTTTTTTGGTGAACCTACTGTAACTGGCACTTCTTACCTTGATACACTAGAGCAATGGCTCTTCCCTCAGTTGGAAGAAAGTGAGCCAGAGAACTTCATTTTCCAGCAAGATGGTGTGCCACCTCACTGGCATAACGGAGTATGCGATTGGTTGAACATCACTGTACCGAGCGCTGGATAGGCCGCAAGGACCCCAATGACAGGACTTGCTATGCATGGCCTCCACGTTCTCCTGACCTAACGCCATGCGATTTTTACCTTTGGGACTTCATTAAGCATCTTGTGTACGTGCCTCCGCTACCAGCTGACCTCCCTGAATTAAGAAACCGGATTGAAGCAGCTGTTGCTACATTTACTGAATACACACTTATCAACGTTTGGGAAGAACTCAGCTATAGACTTGATGTGTGCCGTGTGACAAAGGGTAGTCACATTGAACATTTGTAAGGTTCTTGGTAAAACTGTTTGAGTTGCTTTTTCATTTCACATATCATTTATAACTGTAAGTTGAATGTAATAAATATTACAAACAGTTAAAACCCTGATATTCATTTATATACACTCTGTATATACAAGAAATAGATAACATAATAATTTAAGAAAACAAAAATGTGTAAAAGAACATACAAAAATATAACCACATTGCAGAAGAGAGAACTGTCTGGCTAAAAACTCTTATACAGAATGAAAACATTCAAGAATTTGTGTAATTTGATTTTGAAAGCCTTTATTTTGCCTATCTGTTTTATATGAAGTAGCAACTTATTATACAATTGTATACCATTATAGGTGAACAGGGTGGTATTGTGGCTAATGGTTGACAGATTTAAGCTTCCTCTTGTGTCACGTTTATATATCATTTGGTAAGTTTTAAAATTATTTTACTAACTTTAACATGTAAAAGAAAATTAGTAAAACATGTAAAAGAATAAGTGCAAATATATGTATCGACATTTCAAGGTGATGTGATGAACCTGTAATGTCTACTTTTTCCACTATTTCTGTTAGTGACGCTTGTGGGAAAAATGTTGTGATGTTTTCAGAATGGCTACTATTTCCTCTGATAGCCTTCTGATTACGTAAAAGGTTACACTGCTAGTCTTGCTTTGCCTGTTTCCATAGCTGACCATGATTTATTTAAATTTATTTTATTTGCATTAAATGCAACACCATTAACATCAATAGACATGCATTTGTTCTTTGGTTCCTTAAACTACAAACAACCTTACATTGCTCTTACGCGGTGAAGAATTAAATTTAAGCCATAACACAAAAACACTCCAGAAAAACACAAAAAGTAAAACAACACAAAAACATGTATACAATATCCTGTACGTTTAAATAAAATAAATGAAAATGCCTTTGTGTATGTCATATTATTTTAACTTCTTTACGGCTACAGCTAGTGCTCAAAGTGTTTAGCATTAGCTCTACAAGCTTCCATGCGTCGATGCCATGATTGTCGCATCCTTTCCCACACATCAGGATCAGCTCTCACACTTGCCACTGCATACTAGATTTGTTGCCTAAGAGATGCTTCATCTCTAATTTTGACTGTGTAAACTAGTTCCTTTAGATGCCCCCAGAAATAAAAGTCCAAAGGATTCAAATTGGCAGATCTTGGCAGCCAACACATAGGACTGTATCGACCAATCCATCGATTTGGGAAATGATGATCTAGAAATTGTTGTACTTGTCTACTGATATGGGGAGGTGAACCGTCGTGCATGAACCACATTAGTTGATGTGTAAGCAATGGTACCTCCTCGAGAATTTCTGGTAGTTTCGTTGCAAAAAGTATAGATAATGAAAACCTTTTAGTGTTCTAGGCAGTTCCACTGGCCCCAGTAGTTGATCTCCGAGGATCCTGGCCCAAAAATTTAGAATGAAATCATCATCAGATTTGCAGCCTCGATGATGATTTCGTCTAGGTATAGCAGACAGGCCTCATCGTCGGCAAGACCTTCAAAAACCATCTCGACAACCTGAGCAAGGTACTACAGAGACCGTAGGCGACCAACCTGAAGTTGAATGCAAAGAAATGCCAGCTCTTCCACAAGGAAGTCAACTGCTTGGGCCACAGGGTCTCAACAACCGGAGTGGCCATAGACCCGGAGAGACAAGGAGAAGATTGCATTCTCGACAGGCCAAGGGGTTTGTAAGCTCACAGTTATGCCCTTTGGTCTCTGCAACGCACAGCTACCGTCCAACGCCTCATGGAGTCAGTGATGAGAGAAATGACTTTAGTCCCACTAAAATACTAAGAATAAGAACTGACTACTTTTGCAGTAATAGAATAAAAAATAAAATGAAAGGAAACATTCAAAATAAAGAGAAGAAATAAGTATTCCAAAGATGGCCTTACAATGCAACCTAAGAGAAAAAGGAGCATAGAAAGGCCAATTGAAACCAGAGCAGGTCAACATGATTAACCTATGAAAGGCAGAAAAAGATGGATTATTTGAGAATCAAAGCATTTTGTTTGCATTACCTAATTCTGTAAAGTTTAAACTAATTTGAAACTGCTTTTTAAATAAAATGTGTTATTTGCAGCATAATATAGAGCATACTGAAATGGGAGGTTTGGATCTCCTCCTTTAAATATACTCTGAATTTTTTGAAATAGCATCCTAAGATAGTCTTTTAATTAAAGGCTGGTATGAATGGTTGGATTAGCTAAATTCTGCTTTATAATAATTGTAATTGAATTTAGATTTTAAGTAAAAAGACTTACAAATTATTAAGGGATGAGAACAATTTAATGTCAGTATTAACATTTTTGTTAATTGTTCTGGTATTTTCGGCTCTCTTAAATGTATTATGGATCCATAAACTGTTATCTATAGAAATAATAGGTAATCTGTGTCTGGTAATTTAAGAATAAAAGTAAGAGGATGTTAGATTTGTCGTTATTGCATTAAAGAATTAAATAAAGCCAGCTGAGTAAGTTTTATAAGAGATGTATTTTACATATTTGCACTTAGGAAGAAAAATGGAGAACAACATTGTTTTTATGTGATTTTGGAGGAATTTAGTAACAGTGAACATCAAAATTAATTGTGAAAACTATTTGTAGTTGGTTTATTGACACTCGTCACTCAACAATATAAAAAAGCAAGTGACAAGTGTCAATAAACTGACTACAAATAGTTTTTACAATTAACATTGATTTTGTTAATAACAGTAGGTTACTAAGCATGAAAAAAAGAATACTGGTATAAAAGAGTGTATAAAGAAGGAGCATACTCATAGATTACAAATATTAATATCACTGAAATTACACTGCTTTCTTTTAGTATTTGTGTACTTACAGACATGCATAAGAATATACTATAACATAATTATAAACAAACAAACATTTTACTGGAACTAAGACAAGCCAAGTTAAGTTACAAATTGTTTGTGTTTAACTTCTCTCCAGCCTTGGTGAAATTATCAGCTTTTATTTCTGATGTTCATACATATTGCAGCTGAATAGTTTTATTCTTGTTGGTTTCTACACAAAAATGAAAGCACATATCAATGTGCTCTTTTTGTTCATGATACATGTCATATGTAATGCCAAATGCATAGTACTCAATCTGATTATCAGCATTCAGTTTGATAATATCATGAGTACCAGTCAGCTCATGCATTAAATGTGGTTTTATACAACTCTGTAGTGAAGCAGCAGCTACTGAGTGATTTCTGCTCATCCTTGAGAAAACACGTTCATGTAAATGGAAACTGCACCCATTTTAAGACTTGATAACTGAAATACCATTTTCAAAGTCTGTGTCACAGATAATTTACATTACAATAGACGCAAATGTTTTATTTCTTTTAAATAACTATTTCAAAACTTCAAGGGGACACTGCCATTGTTTCTAGCATACACATATAATTAATTTGCTCATGTAACTACAGCCAAATAGAACATCAGGCCTTATATCAAAATTTTATTGTAATGGAACACCACAGTGAAGCAAAACATATATTAACTTATAAATGAGTCATATTTTTTACACATCAGCTTCACTTACGTACCTATATTGAGGACATGTTTTGCAAACCATTGTTCGTATCATCAGCTCTATTGCGACTGAAGCTTGATCCAGTGGTGTGGGTAGTACTGGAGTTGCTGCTGGCATATGTTGATTTTGTGATGAATTTAAATGTGGGGTTGTCTTCTGGCGGGATTTTGAAGTTCATTAGTTGGTTTTTGTGCTTTTCTATGTATATCCTCTCCCAGATGACGAGCTCCCTATGTTTTTGTACATATTTTTGTAATTTTGTGCTATCTTCAATCTCATGATTTTCAGATCAGAAATGAGCTGCTATTGCGGACTTATCAATATTTTTGTATCTTAGGTGCCTGAAGTGTTCTTTCTTTCTAGTGCCTATGTTTCTTTTTGTCCTCCCTATGTAAATTTTTTCACAGTCTTTACACTTTATCTTGTAAATGCCTGATTTTTCTTCTGGTATTATCTTATCTGTATTGTTGCTGTTAAGTAGGTTTTTAATGTTGTAATTGTTTTCTGGAGCCAGTGCTATTCCTTGAATATTTTTTGGAACTTTTTTTGTGGCCCAGGGGTGGCATGTAAATTTAGTAAATCTAATTTCTTGTTTCATTGGTGAAAGAGCTGTGATCTGTTGTAATCTTTTTTGAAGTTTGAATGATTTTATTTATTTTTTTTTTTTTCTACAAGGCTTTTTCTATATCCATTTTTATTGCAGTTTTTAAGATTTGATGGTATTTTTTTATGTTCTTGCTGGCTGAGGGGTAGGTTAACTAATCTGTGTGTGAGACGTTGATGGTGGCCTGTTTGTGTGGTATTGGGTTGAAACTCTTTGTTTTGATGTAATTATTATCTGTGTGTGTTGCTTTTCTGTATATATGAAATTCAGTTTTTCATTGTTTTTTGAGATTTTAAGGTCCAAGAAAGATAGAGTACAATCCTGCTCAGTTTCTACTGTGAGTTGTAGGCTGGGTTCTTGAATGTTGAGCAATTTCAAGGCGTCAAAGATGACTCAATCTATAAGTTAATATCAGGCCTTATATTCACAATTAAGTATACACAACACCCTACTAGGTTCTGATGAGATTTCTGGCAGAAATTATCACTGTAACTATTACAAATGATAGGTGTACTTAACCTTTACTGTCCTTATGGTCTAAATGACTCACAATGTAATTAATGTGGACAATCTAGTACAGTAAATTTTATCTCTGGATCTAGTAATTCTCATTCCTTTTTATTTCACCTAAATCTTTAACTTTGACTGTAATTTTCCCAGGACAATATTTTTCTCATAAATTGAACTGGTGAAAACAAGAAAATCAACATAAAACATTATGTAAGTTACAGTCTGATGACCGTTCTTTAGAAAAATACAAGAAATTTGTAAATTTACAAACCCAACTAGTTTTGTGTGTTCAACCACCTTTAAGGCCCTTGATCCAGTGATGGCCTTCTTGGGAATCTTGAGCAGTTCTATTTCCTTGATTTTCATGGTGAAGGCCTCCAGGAGAACTCATAAACATGTTAGATAGAGTCAACATGAGAAATTCAATGCCATCATGGCCGGGATTTGAACCACGGATCTCCTGGTTTCCGTCCAGTCGCTCTAACCCATTGAGCTACCATGGCCAACGTGCTGTCCTGACATTAAATTCTTCATTTGACTCGTACATTTCCCCAGTAAATCACTAGGGGCTCGCGCATTCGAGATACACCGTTTGTGTCGACTTACTACTTTAAGTACTTGAGTCCCAGGCTTCATCATTTAACTCTTATTATTTTAGTTAACTGATATAAATTAATCATTTCTTCACACTAACCGTATATAAGCTAAGGTTTTTGATGGATAGAGTCAACATGAAAAATTCAATGCCACAGCCGGGATTCGAACCACAGATCTCCTGATTTCCATCCAGTCACTCTAATCCATTGAGCTACCATAGCGAACGTGCCATGATAAGAATTAAATGATGAAGCCTGAGACTCAAGTACTTATGGTAGTAAGTTGCCACAAACGGTGTATCTCGAATGCGAGAGCCCCTTGTGGTTTACCGGGGAAATATACGAGTCAAATGGAGAATTTAATGTCAGGATGGCACGTTGGCCATGGTAGCTCAATGGGTTAGGGCGACTGGATGGAAATTAGGAGATCTGTGGTTCAAACCCCGGCCATGGCATTGAATTTTTCATGTTGACTCTATCAAAAACCTTAGCCTACATACAGCTATTGTGAAGAAATGATTAATTTCCATCAATTAACTAAAATCATAAACATGTCTTCAAGTTTACTATTCAAAAATCCTGTACACGCATATAGATGAAAAACTTTCATATTTGATTCACCAGCCAAAGCAAACAGCAGTCTAAGATTAGCACTTATCACAGAAGAATATGTCTTATAGAAATTAATTTCAGGATTTAATTAAAATCCCCTGCAATGACTCTAGCTTTAAATTTTACTTTTCCATTTGCATTTATTTCACCCCTAAATGAAATGGGCCTTTTTATTTCTGAAAGAAGTTAAGTTAACGTTTGCATTTACATTGTGAATGGCCCCATGAAAACAACTGCAACAGTACTACACAGTTCCAAATGTTGTACATGGGCATATAATCTGTTACCTCTTCTGTTATTTCAATATTAGATTGAATAAAACCAATAGAGTAATATTTTAAAGAGATGCTTTTTATATTTTTATGCATATGAAGAAAACATGAAAACATTGTTCTTCTTAATAACAGTAGGTTGCTAAGGCAAAAAGTGGTACCTCTAAATCCGAGCAGATAATAGAAAACATAAACATATAGTTTATAAATATTATTATCACTGTAGTCCATGCAATTTTAATTTGAAAGAAGGAAAGAAAGTTGGAATAACTTTTACATTGGTACTGATTATTTTCAAACTGCCTTCTCTCATTTTCTATGTTAGGTTAGGATGCATTAGCCATTATATCTCTACTTCACAGTTTCCAAATTTCTCCACTTCAGTTCTCTGCCTGCTATCTTCATTTTGTAACTGTGTAACATTCAGAATATAAACTATCTAATTACAAATTCTTGCAACGCCTGAAATTTTAATGATCTTCAATGAACACTTCACATTTACTATCTGTGCATGCATAGACAAGGATTTGCATAAGCTGTACTACAACTTACTATCAGATCTTTTACTTACCTCTGCATCCTTAAAATTGTCATAACAAGCATAATACAAAATTTATATGGAGATTACTAAGAAATATATCATGACAACAAGAACTGAGGGATTATCATAATTGAGTACATTACATCCAACCAATAATAACTATAATAGATCAGAATACTAATCCAATGTCTTATTTTATCCTATTCATCCTTCAATCAGAGAGACAGTTTCTTCTTATTATTACTAGTAAACACTACTCTGAGTTTTACATGTTCTGGTGTGTTTATATTTACAATTTATTATAAATGTACTATATATGCAGAGTAATTATTCTTGAAGAGTTACTAAAACAATATAAAGATAAACTTAAAATGTATAAATAATGCTTACTTCCAATTAAAAGAGAAAAAAGATATAAGAAAAAGGTATAAAATTTAAGAATAAATACAGAACATATTAAATACGTAAAATATGAAGCTATTAACAGTGAAGCAAACAAATATATACAAATATAATAATTTGTAACTTAAAACTTCACTTATCTTATAAGAAATGATGACACTTTTCTTATAAATTGTTCGGGATCATGATTTCATGGAAATTCTTCCACATCATCAGCCGGAACCACAAACAAAACTGTCGTCATCGTTACAAGCACTAGATGTTAATATGTTCTTGTTAGTACTAACAAAATCTAAAAATGAAACAAATTTAAACAGAATCGATTGCTGATATTTCAAAATTCATTATGCGATGTTTGTTTTTTAAAATAAATATCTTTTCCAAAACCATTAAATCTATCGGGCCATTTAATTGTTTTAATAAATAAATAATTAATAAATAATAAATCGGCCATAGCACATCATTTTTGGTCATTTAACTATGAAATAAATCCAGAAGTTAAATTATTAAAACAATTAAATGGCCCAATAGATTTAATGGCTTGGGAAAATATATTTATTTAAAAAAAAAAAAAAACATCGTGTGATGAATTTTGAAATACCGGCAGTTGATTCTATTTATAAATTTGCTTCATTTTCAGATTTTTGTTGTACTAACAAGAACATATTAACATCTAGCGTGTGTAATGCTGACAACAAGTTTGTTTGTGGTTCTGGCTGATGATGTGGAAGAATTTCCATGAAATCACGATGCCGAACAATTTATAAGAAAAGTGTCATCATTTCTTATAAGATAAGTGAAGTTTTAAGTTACAAATTATTATATTTGTATATATAGAACATGTTATACTTTTTAATAATTGTAAACTGAATAACCATCATAATACTTTTATGTACTCAACATTATGAATTAATTTATAATTGAAATAATAATTATAAAAACACAGTGAAGCTCTTCAGAGATTCACTTTTTCACACTCTTCTACCATGAGGAACTTTCTTTAGCAGTGGCAAAGGCTGTAACCAAAAATATAAAATAATTCCTATGCATTCACTCATTAGTTAAACATGAGATAATTTAGAAAGTAAGGGGATATACACTGTTGTTTGTGAAAATTGCAGCACCAAGAAGGAATTATCCGAATAACTCCAAACTTGATGGAAGTGTAGAAGAGTGTGTAAGCAATAAGTGATTAGGTTTGCAAAGAGATAGGGTACACGTAAGCCGAACAGAGCCCTTGCATGTCAGTTTGACAAGGTCTGTATTGCACCCAGTGTAGTTAGTGCAGAGCTGTCAAACAAAGTGGAAATAAAAAAGGGAGTGCCAGTATAACTCGCTGATGTCAGAGGGAGCCATATAGGCATGTAACCGAGTTTGAATGGCGTAGAATGATCGGTCTCTGGGAAGTGGGTTTGTCATACCATAACATTTCGCTCATACAGGGCATGTTGCTATGACAGTGATGCAAGTGTGGAAGCAGTGAATAGATGAAGGTCGTACATAGTAAAGAGCGGGACCTGGACCACGAAAAATGACCACAACATGGGATGACCGTCATCTTGTATGTATGGCCATAACGGACCGTACAGCTTCATCCACAGTGTTGGATCGATGCTAGAGCACTGCAACAGTGTGAACTTGTCTGTATCACCAGTTCATCGCCATCTGCTGCAGAATGGACTGGTTGCATACATGCCATTAAGTCGGCTTCCATTGTCCAGAAACCACAAGCTCTTCCAACTACAATGGGCATGTGAACATGTCACCGGAGTGCTGAGTGGCAAATTGTAGTATTTTCAGATGAGTCATGCTTCAACATGTCCTACAGTGATGGCCACAAACATGTTCGACATGTATGATGGTTTGGGGCACCATTGGTTACAACAACCAATCTCGCCTCCTACAATTGAGGGCATTTTGAACAGCAACCAGTACTTAACTGTGGTTGTAGAGCCTGAGGTACTCTCCCTGCTTCAGACAACTCCTCAGGCCATATTTCAACAGGACAATGCTCGGCCACATATTATGAGGAATGTACAAGCCTTCTCTGAAGAGCATCGAGTAGCATTGCTTTCCTGGCCTCCATGTTCGCCTGACATGTCATCCATCAAACATATCTGGGATATGGGTGGTTGGCACCTGGTATGTCATGGTCCTCCAATAACTAATGTCACGGAGTTGTGGGCTCAAATACAAACTGCATGGAGGGTAAGCCCTCAGAAACATATTCAGAACCTTTTTTATGCAATGCCACGGTGTATAGTAGCTCTAATTGCAGTGCAAGGAGGCCATACAAAATACTGCATTCTTCGTTTCCTTCTTGGTGATGCAATTTTCACAAACAGTAGTGTACAATAATAGGTTTAAAAGCATTTTTAAACTAATAGGATGCATAATAGGACATACATAAGTTTTCTTTTAAGCATCCACCATAAGGAAGAAAGAATAGGGCAATTCCATACAATATTTTTAATTTGTGAGTGAAGTACTCAATTTTGTGTTTCATATATCAAAGACATTCTAGTAAAACATCAGCATAATATTAAAATTATAACATCATTGATTTAGCTGCAGTGAAGGGGGATATTACAATAATCGTATAAAATATCTATTAAAAAATAAAAAATTATAACATTCAAAAGAGGAATGCACATAGCTAAAATCAAAGATGAATTATTAAATACCATATTTTAGGGTAAGTGTAAAATAAATAATTATTTTCTAAGATATCACCATTTGTTATTTGATATTTTGTTTTCTAAAGGATAATCTATATGCTAATACAGTAGAACCTCATTTACCCAGATCAACTGGGACCAGGGAGATGATCTGAGTTAATGAAAATCTGGGTTATCCAGAGATGATAGAAAAACAATAATAAAAAACATGTACATCATCAAAATATTCTTAATGGAAATTAGAAATTAGTATCAGTACACTTTCACCTAAAAACATATACACTGCATGCACTGTAATAGTCTACATATTTGCACTGTACACAATACAGCAGTAAAAAATGCGGTTAAATTCTGCTGTCTCAGTTCAGTGTTTCGCATATGAGAAGCGCAACCTCGCATTTGCCTTAATATTGTAACGCGAGCGCTGGAACACCCTGTGAAGCAGCTGTGAGCGGGAGACAGGGAAGGTTCGGTTAGCCACGCCCTCGCCTCGTTTGTCCTATAGTGGTGACAGGCTGTGGTCAGGGGAAAAACATGACTGTGTCGCCTGTTTCTCCTACACCTGATTCTCGATCTTTCGTTTACTGGAATCTTCGCCTGGGAACCAGAAAAGCGGAGAAGTGGGCGATATTCCTATATAAAGAGGGTTACAGACGGACAGAGTTGAGTTGGTTTTGTCAGTTAGTGAGTGAGGAGACAGTCAGTTCTTGGTGTAAGAGTTAGTCAGTGACGTGTTAATGTACGAGAAGATTGTGCAACGGAAGACTGTACGTAACTGTGAAGGTGTACCGGAGCTTACGTAACCGCGAGTACAAGGAAATTGTAACGGACGAACTGGTGAATTGTAACTGTGTGCAGCACGAAATTCGGTGTAATTGGCAAGTGTTCAACTGTAAGTCGGTGGAAATAAAGAACATTTTTGAGTGGTGAAATTGGACTTTTCATTTCACGAACCCACAAAGTCACACTGGTGTCAGGAAGCGGGAAGATAACATCACCGAACATTACAACCATGGACGCGGCATTGGAAAATTTTTTGGAGAAGATGATGGAAATAAAGGCCGAACTAATCTCGGAAATGAAGATGGCAAATGAAAACCTCGCTGCAAAAATAGAAGCGGCAAGTAACAGCATCACCGCAGAATTGAAACAAGTGAAGACGGCCAACGACAACATCACCGCGGAACTGAAACAAATGAAGACGGCCAACGACAACATCACCGCGGAACTGAAACAAATGAAGACGGCCAACGACATCACCGAGAAGATGGAAGAAATGAAGGCCGAGTTAACCACAGAAATGAGAGCGGCGAACGGCAGTCTGGCCACGGAAATGAGGGCGGCGAACGAGGCTCTCGCCGCAAAGTTTGAGGAACGTTTGGCCGGCGTGAGGGCCGACAACATCGCAAAACCCCTCACCCGCCTGACGGGGGAAAACCGGCCTTATGTGTGGACGGAGGACGCCGAAGACGCTTTCCAGCACCCGAAGGGGACCCTGTGCAGTGCTTCAATTTTGGGTTTCCCACAACCGGGTGGCGCCTTCATTGTGGACACCGACGCTAGCGACCACTACATTGGAGGTGTCCTACCGCAGAGCCAGGACGGCCATGAGCGCACAAGAGTGGAAGAGAAGGAGCGTGCCGCAGCAGTCCGAGTAGTTGTGGCAGTGCCTGCTGAAGGCTGGGATAGCGCAGGCCTGAGGAGGGAGCAGCTGGCGGACGCAGACTTGGGGCCACTCTTGAGGGAAGTGGAGGCAGGGACGAGGCCAACCTGGGAGGACATCGCACCGAGGAGCGCCACCTACAAGTCGTACTGGGCCCAATGGCACTCGTTGAAGACCAAAGTGGGCGTGCTGTTCCGGGTATGGGAGTCACCCGATGGGAAGGCGCAGAGAGGACAGTTGGTACTTCCCGGAGCAAGGTCCCGGAAGTCTTGGAGGAAGTGCACGCCGGTACTTCAGGACGACACCTGGGAGCGAACCGAATGATTCACAAACTACGGCGGCGCTACTTCTGGCTGAGACTCCGAGCAGATGCTGGTGGTACACCTGGACCGCCTCGCACGCTACGATGGGGCTGTTCGGGGCGAACAGCTTTGAGGAGGGAGCAGTGTAACGCGAGCGCTGGAACACCCTGTGAAGCAGCTGTGAGCGGGAGACAGGGAAGGTTCGGTTAGCCACGCCCTCGCCTCGTTTGTCCTATAGTGGTGACAGGCTGTGGTCAGGGGAAAAACATGACTGTGTCGCCTGTTTCTCCTACACCTGATTCTCGATCTTTCGTTTACTGGAATCTTCGCCTGGGAACCAGAAAAGCGGAGAAGTGGGCGATATTCCTATATAAAGAGGGTTACAGACGGACAGAGTTGAGTTGGTTTTGTCAGTTAGTGAGTGAGGAGACAGTCAGTTCTTGGTGTAAGAGTTAGTCAGTGACGTGTTAATGTACGAGAAGATTGTGCAACGGAAGACTGTACGTAACTGTGAAGGTGTACCGGAGCTTACGTAACCGCGAGTACAAGGAAATTGTAACGGACGAACTGGTGAATTGTAACTGTGTGCAGCACGAAATTCGGTGTAATTGGCAAGTGTTCAACTGTAAGTCGGTGGAAATAAAGAACATTTTTGAGTGGTGAAATTGGACTTTTCATTTCACGAACCCACAAAGTCACAATATTGTCACCCGAGCGTCGGAACACCCTATAGAAGCAGCTGAGAGCGGGAAGCAGGGGAGGTCGTTGTTAGCCACGTTTGTCTTATAGTGGTGACAGGAGGTGGTTGGAAGAAAAAAACATCACTGCGCCGTCTCTTTCTGTTCCACCTGTGTTCTCGAACTTACGGGATATTTCCTCTAATATAGAACCTTCCAGATCGGCAAGCGGATCCTATATAAGCAACACGTCGTGCAAGAGGAGTCAGTCAGTGAGTCAGAGTTCTTGGCAATCAGCGTAAGAGTGCAGTACTAGTGTAAGGACGAGAAGACTGTGTATGTGCATCGGAGTTTACGTAATCGCGAGTGCAAGTGTAACTTTAATGGACGAACTGGTGAATTGTAATTGTGTGCAGTACGTAATTCTGTGTAATTGGCAAGTGTTAAACTGTAAGTCGGTGGAAATAAAGAACATTGTTGAGTTTGTGTAATTGGACTTTTCATTTCACGAACCCACAAAGTCACAATATTTAGAAGTTCATTTGGCAATGTTTCGACTTAACTCTCAAAATAAAGCATCAATTTCTCTATGTTTGCTACTGCTGCTGCATGGGTCATAGCCATAGCTGGTTCATCAATACTGTCTGAATCTGAATTCTCTTCATTTTAATTTTCAGTGACATTGCATGATGCAATAATGCCTTTCTCTGTAATTGGTTTATGCCTTCTGCCATTGTTGATTTGCAACCAATTGTCAATGTCTTCATCAACTTCAACAGTCATCAATATTTTTAAAAATGTCTATAGAGTCTTCTTGCACACTTATTTTTTTCTTCATCAAGTTTGTTTTCTGGCAAGTCACACACACCAAGCCACAACTTTTTCCATTACTTTATCAAACTTTCTCTTCCAATAAATGAATTTGCCTGCTGGCAAGATAATTTGAGTAATTTACCCATGAGGATAGCAATTTATTGCCTGTAAAACAAGTCTTCATTTACTACACAAAACAACAATTTTATTTTTCAAAACTGGTCCAGGCTGTCCGGCTTAATGAGGTTTCACTGTGAATAGAGCCACACTGAAAAATTCAATGCCATAGCTGGGCTTTGAACCATGGATCTCCTGCTCTCCGTGTGGTTGCTCTAACCAACTGAGCTACTATGGCCAACGTGCCGAAATGACATTAAATTCTCCAACTGACTCATATGTTTCCCAGTAGACCACTAGGAGTTCTCATATATTGTGAGACACGCACCTTTTGTGGAGACTTACTATGCTGTAAGTACTTAAGTCCCAGGTTTCATAGTTAAACCACTATGTTATTCAGGTAAATGGATGGAAATAATCATTTCTTCCACACTAGCCGTGTGTAAGCTAAGGTTTGAATGAATAGAGCCAGACTGAAAAATTCAATGGCATAGCTGGGATTTGAATCATGGATCTCCCACTCTCCATGCAGTTACTCTAGCCAACTGAGCTACTATGACCAACATGCCAACATGGCATTAAATTCTCCAACTGACTCATATGTTTCCCAGTAAACCACTATAGGTTCTCATATGCTATGAGACACATCTTTTGTGGCGACTTACTATGCTGTAAGTACTTAAAAGTCCCAGGCCCAGTTTTACTGTACTGTCATTTGAATTTCATTAAGACTACAGCAAAGTGTGATAGTTAACAGAATTATAACAATAAAGATGGTATGTATTTAAGTTGAATACTGCATGAAATATAGTGTAAAAGATGGAAGACAAGGTCATGAATAGCTATTTGTTCCAATATTTGCGTGCCCTTACAGCTAGATTTTAGCTGACTGACTGTACAGTCTAACTCAAAGTTTCAGTGAGTGTTGTCTTACACAGAAGTACCTTAAACAGTCTAAATTGTGAGAAAGTTGAATGCTTTATGGTACTGCAGCTCTTCCGTTCTTCAGAAGCATACAAATAAGCAAGAGAAAAGTGATGGAAAGTATACACTTTGAATATAATATTATTTAGTAAATAATATTTATTTTATTTATTTATAATTTATTTAATATATTAAATAAAATTATTGCTGTGAAAGAAATTAAAACTTTTTATTATGAAGGAAAAAGATTTAAATGAAGAGGAATATGTGCCTCTAGAAACAGATGTAAGCAACAACAGGTAATATAAATAAATATTCTGTTGTTTAAGGACTATGATACAATGAAGCACAAAATTAATACAATTTTGAGTCGAACCAATACTCAATGCTCCACTCATTGCTAGTATCCACCTAGAACACGTTTCGTTAGGACTTCCTAACATCATCAGCTGTTGTCGACTAATGGATGCCGGTTCAGTGAACTCCTCGGAGGTGATAGGTGCGTCTCTGTCGGTATCTTGATGAACTTGAAATTGGGGTTGTCTTCAAAGGTAGTATCGAAATTAAACAATTTACTTTCATATTTCTTTATAAAGATTTTTTCCCACGTGGTTAATGCAGCTGGACCTTGGACACTTTTTAGTAAGTGAATTTCTCGTTCTATGTCATGATTTTCCTTCCAAAAATGGTACGCTACCGCCGATTTATCTATTTCTTTATTCCTTATGTTCCTAAAGTGCTCTTTAAGCCTAATGTTCACGTTCCTTTTTGTTTTTCCAATGTAGAATTTGTCACAGTCCTTGCAATTTATCCGGTACACTCCTGATTTTCTGCCTGTGGGTATCTCCCTAGTATTATGTGATTTCAAAAGGTGTTGTACACTAAATTTGTTCTGTGGGGCCAAAGTAATATTGTGTTCTTTGAAAACTTTTTGGAAAAGGTGTGTAGCTCTGGGATGATAAGTAAATTTTCTGTATGAGGTTTCATTGCTAATTGGGGAGAGAGTAGTTACCTGTTTGTATCTTAGTTGTCTTTTGAATTTATCTATTTTCTTGTTGACCAATTCAGCACTGTATCCATTGTATTCTGCAATGTGAATGATGTTATTGTACTCTTTGTTATATTCTATCTTGTTTAAAGGTACATTAACCAGCCTGTAAGTTAAACTGTTGATAACAGCATGCTTGTGTTGTCTTGGGTTATATCCATCTGATTTTATGAAATTTTCTGTGTGTGTTTCCTTTCTGTGTATGCCAAATTCAAGTTTATTATGTTTTCTGGTAAGTTTCAAATCTAAGAAAGGGATTTCATTGTTTATCTCTTTTTCTATGGAGAACTTTATTGCAGGATTTTGTAAATTAAGTAGTTTTAATGCATCATCCACTTGTTTCTCATTTATTATTGCCCAAATGTCATCCACATATATGTACCAATGCTTAAAAATTAGTGGGAATGCCTTTGTGATGTGCGTTTCCAAAAAGCTCATGAAGAGGTCTGCCAAAAATGGGGACAATGGGTTGCCCATAGATAGTCCTGATTTTTGTTTGAAAAATTTTTTATTGAATGTAAAAAAGGACTGTTCAATGCAAATATTGGTTAATTGAAGGTATTCCTCTATGATGTTTTTGTCTATTTGTAGGGACTGAAGCCATGTTTGCATGTACTCTATGAGTTTGTCTCTCGGAACACTTGGGAACAAGGAGATTACATCAAAAGATACCATTCGGTCTGTGGGAGAAAATTGTAGATTTTTAGTTTTGTTGATGAATGCCAACGAATTTTTAATACTGTGGCTTTTGAATTTTGGTAGCTCCTTAAATTTTTTGTTTAACCATTTGGATAGCTTGTAGCAGGGTGTGTTTATGTTGTTAATGATTGGGCGCATCTTATTTCCTGTTTTATGAATTTTGGGTAATCCATATATGTTAGCTACTGTAGGGTTGTCTGGTTTTAAACTTTGTTTAATTTCTTTTGGTATGATTGTTTTATCCTTCATTGTTTCATTTAACTGTTTTACACACATATTTAAAGGGTCAGACTTTATTTCCTGGAATTCATCACTTGCCAATAAATCTGTCATTCTAGAGATGTAGTCCTGTTTGTCCATGATGACCGTCTTATTTCCTTTGTCTGCTTTCGTATAAACAACATCCTTTTTATTCAGAGATTTAAGTATTTTCACGTATGGTTTGGGTTTACCACTTTCCCTTTCTATTTTTCCTAAGATTTTTTCACATTCGCTTCTAATTGCTGATTTCTGCCCAGTATTTAGACCCTCGGTAGCTATTTCAAATAAACTCTAATTCCTTTTGTTGAACCACCTACCTCCAAAAAAAACTCTCTCTTGCAAAATCATATAGTTTTAGGTAGGTGCAGTTGGTTAAGGAATCTACTAATGAAGTTTTTAACATGTTACTGACATTAATGATGAGGAAGAAATTATAGCATAATTCATGGAAAAATGTGCAAAACGGTTAATGAGATATAATCTGGACATAAAATAAAATAATTTCTGAGTATGGTGTATCTTTTCATTTAGCTTAAACAACAAAAATTATTCAAAAAATGCCAATGCATATTAGATCACGTCATTCCTATATGCCTAAATATACTATAATCCTTGTTAATTTTTATGAAGAAGACAATGTAAGTGGAATTATGGTTGGCATGAAATACATGAAGCTGATCAAACAACAAAAGGAAGCGCAAAAACAAAAATGGTTTTAATGTGTAAGAACTATGATACAATGAAGCACAAAGTGAATATAATTTTGAGTCAAACTAGTACTCAAAGCTCCACTTATTGCTAGTATTTACCTAGAACGCATTTCGTTAGGATCTTTCTAACATCATCAGCTGTTGTCGACTAATAGATGCTGGTCTGGTGAACTTCTTGGAGTTGATAGGTGTGTCTCTGTCGGTATCTTGATGAACTTGAAGTTTGGGTTTTCTTCAAAGGTAGTGTCAAAATTAAACAATTTTCTTTCATCTTTCTTTATGAAGATTTTTTCTCACGTGGTTAATGGAGCTGGACCTTGACACTTTTTAATAAAAGGATTTCTCGTTCTATATCATGATTGCCCTTCCAAAAATGGTACGCTACCACCGAATTATCTATTTCTTTGTTCCTAAAAGGAACTTGAACATTAGGCTTAAAGAGCATTTTAGGAACACCAGGAATTGTTTAATTTCGACACTACCTTTGAAGAAAACCCAAACTTCAAGTTCATCAAGATACTGACAGAGACACACCTATCATCTCCAAGGAGTTCACCAAACCAACATCTATTAGTTGACAACAGCTGATGATGTTAGGAAGATCCTAACGAAATGCATTCTAGGTAAATCCTAGCAATAAGTGGAGCATTGAGTACTAGTTCGACTCAAAATTATACAAAAATGGTTGTTTCTTACCAATAAAGAATTTACAGGAATTTAAGATTAAACTTCCAGGCAAAATCTAGACAGATACAAAAATGTCTGGGACTGAAATGGTTTCAAGATTCAAAATAATGAAAGAATTTACATATCAAAAGAGAAATATAACAGGTAGACACTATAATATTCTGGTAAAGGATAATACTAAAATAAAAACAATAATTTCTTTATCTGTCTAAAAAGTTTAAAGCACAGTTTCATAGAAAAAGCTGAATCATTACATATGAAGCACATAAAACCTGCAGGAATTGTTTGTTATTTACAACTACTCTAAAAATTATGTTTTGTAAGATGCCATATAAGGATTCTATGGGACACATCTCAAGCATCTGCTTATCCATTTGTTATTTATAAAAAAAAAGAAGAGAAGCAATAGCATGGTACAGATTTTGGGTTTGCAAACTGAAAGGTCTAAGGGGTAGTGTACTGCAAGGTTATTGTCTGATATACGGGGACAAAGAGGATGGAGAACATATTATATGGGCATGTAGAGGTACAGATGAATGAAGTAAAAAACTGATTAGGAGAAAGTGGCTGAGAAATAAAAGTATTGTAATGATAAATAAAATATTTTCTGATCAGAGCCAGATTGGACAGCTAGGAGAATTTCTATGGAAGGTTACATCCAAATGGAAATGGTCAATTGACAGATGTTATGAGTAAGAGTCTACCATGTAAATCTTAGATCATAGGATGTATCACACTTGATTTTCGTTACTGTCTTTCTGCTTTAACTTGTGGAGTATTGGTATATAATAAAAATAATTACATACAACACATTTCTTTTCATTTCCTTATTCGCCATTTTTGTTTCAACCGTTTTTACAAAGATGACATATATCACAAAGTAAAAGAAAAGAAAAAGAGGGAAATTTGGTATTCCTATGTTCCCTTTTACAACTTATATTGTGCCCACTAGGGTAGCCTACAGATGTATTAGAAAAAGGTTGTGAAGGAATAGTAGTATTTTAGACATCTACTGGATAAGTGGCTATGGTCAATTCGAGTAGATGCAATTTATGTAATAGCTTGGCACCAAAATAAATTTAAAAAATTGTTATTTACTACAGAAGTGGTAATAATAATCTGAAACATGTGTGTTTTTAATTATATCAAAATGAATTTGCCTGCCTCGGTAGTGTAGATAGTAGCGTGTCTGCCTCACGTTCAAGAGTTCCCAAGATCGAATCTCGGTCAGGGTGAGTTACCTGGATAAGGCTTTTCTGGGGTTTTCTCTTATCCTAAAATAGGAATGTCGGATAACTCTAAGCTCCATGGACCCTGGGCCCATTTAAGCATCATTTCATCCATTCCATTCATCGTCCGATATGACTAAAAAAGTTAAAGGACGTAAAATTACAACAACAACAACAACAAATTAATTTTCTGGTAATTGATGGTTGTTGTAAATGTATTTTTCTGCAGTATACAAGGTACTGGCCGCACCATGGCTGAGTGGTTAGACTGCTTGGCTCTCACCAAGGCGGCCCAGGTTCGATCCCAGGTGAGCACAAAGTGAAATTTGTGGTGGACAACATGGCAATGGGACAGGTTTTCTCCGGGTCCTTCAGTTTCCCCCACCAGCATCCACCGATTGCTCCATCATCATCTTTCCCATCACCTCATCTCTCGTACTTTCCCTTCTGGCGTTGGGCTGATCACTCATGCCGGAATCTCTCCGATCAAGAAACCTCTGATCCTCAACCCGTTGCCTACAGGTCTTGAGGTTGTGTGGTTCAGAAGGCCCCATGTTCCACTTCAGGAAATACAGGAATTCATTCATTCACACAATGTACGGACAATTTCTAATAATTTTGATAATCTCTAATATACATTTTGCACTAACATTTGTAATAATCTGAATTAAATTGAATTAATATTTTTCAAAAAAACCTGCCTAACTACCTGCCACAGAAATAGCATATGTAAATATGAATTACTATTTCAGCAATTGAACAGCAAATAACTATAGGAAGAAAAAGATTTTACTGTGTCAAGAGTTAGTTGAATGGCATTTCTTTGCCACACGCCATAGAAATGGTCATTGTAATGATGTCAGACATAAAATTAGAGACCTGTTACCTGCAGTGTCTTCAGGGATCTCAGATAACTCCCAAGGGAGTTCTACAAATGAGCACAAAGTAATGTCATAGAAATTGTTGTTGCATTCACAAACAACTAAAGAAGAAGATGGAGCCCAGGTATTAAATACAGAGATTTTTGAGGCTGAAAACTATGCCATGAACATCTGCATCTATAATGTGATTCTAATGTCTTAAAAAAAAAATTGCCATACATACATTTTTTCTCACATAAAATCGCTCAATTAGTCGTCCAATATTTAATATTTATTGAGATAGTGTTAGGGAAATGCTCTTAAATGATTTTTCACTGGAAAGGCATACCTATCAGTAAAAGAATATTTGTAAGACAATTTCTAGGGCCACATCTAGATATGATACAATAATTCAATCAATTACTAACGTATATAAATTTTTTGTAGGTATATATGTTTGTAACATTTTATTATATTTTTGTATTGTAATTAACATACTTGTATTATTAATTTTGATGAATCACCAATTTACTGGGCCTTTGCCCAAAGTGTAAATGTATGTGGTATATAAAGTGTCAATCTATCATGCTGCATGTAGCCTAAATTTCAACAGTAGAAGGTCACATAACACAATCCTTGGTTCTGATGAATTATTTGAGATTTATTCTGGTGAGATATTATTACAATTTGAGTTCATTTAAAGATGCTGAGATAAAACTTTCATGGTTTAAAGTGTAAGTTTATCTGTATTTATTTTTAAAATTCATTCAAATTAAATGCTGTGTTTCAAGCTATTTTTAAATTATTAATGTGATTTTTTAACACAAACAAAAAAAAACTTAATATTAAGTGTCCATGCTTTTGATAAATGTAGCAATAATCTCTCTTGAAGCTCAGGTACAACTTTGAGAAAATTACATATATTTCATATACCCATAATTGGAAATCATGATAAGGCATCTTAATGATAAAAAGATGCTGCTAAATGGGAGTAGAGGGAAGTAAATTAAAAGAGAAGGGAAGAAAAGGCAACTGAAGCCACTACTATTGACTTTGCAGAGATATCAAAAATAAGCCTCATCTCTATTGATGTCAAGATTTTTAAAAATGCTCATAGTCTCCTGGAAAAGTTGCTATTTATATTTAGCTAAACTCAGCATGAAGAGGTTACTGAAGTGTTTATGAATTCAGGCATTAACAGAGATAATCACTTGCATCTGGCCTGTGGATACAAAATAATCTTAAACGTAATACTCATATTAAATATCTCTTAAACTAAGCAAGAACAAATAGGACCGAAAAGGTTTACTGGAAAATGATAACATTTAAGTAGCTTTAACTGCATATTATATGCACATACATTATAGAGTAATATCTTGGGGTATTTCTCCTGAAATCTAAGGAAGTACTTGCAAGCCATACACACATTGTATGTACTGAAAAGAAATTGTGTCCATGTAAAACACTATTTGAAAAACTTGTGCTTATGCAGGCATGTACTTACACACTGGAAACAGCTTTATTTTTAAAGAAATAGATGTAATTTTCAAAACAATGGAAGTGTTCTTATATGCTCAAGTTGCTCTCGGGAAGCAAGCCAGGTGAAAAGATGATTAGAAATCGATGTTTCGGGAGTGTGCATCTCTCCCATTATCAGGATATTTATTAAATGTTTTAACCACAATTGAATCACTGGATATAGCACAAATATATTTGTATATATTTATATTTGTGTTATTGTGTCCCAGTGATTCATTTGTGGTTATCAGATTTAATAAATATCCTGATGATGGGAGAGATGCACACTCCCAAAACATCATCGGCCGCGCCATGGCTCAGTGGTTAGACCGCTTGGCTCTCACCAAGGCGGCCCGGGTTCGATCCCAGGCGACCGCAAAGTGAGGTTTGTGGTGGACAACACGGCGCTGGGGCAGGTTTTCTCCGGGATCTCCGGTTTCCCCCGCCATCTCATTCCACCGGTGCTCCATCCTCATCTCATGTATCATCAGTGCCATCGCCTGCGGTGCCTTATGTAGTAAAAACAGGCGTTAAACACTACACATTTTTATTTTCCCGAAACGTCGATTTTTAATCATCTTTTCACCTGGCTTGCTTCCCGAGAGCAACTTGAGCATTTTCATCACCAGGAAAGCTTCAGGTCTTATTTTGTGTTCTTAAATGATTTTCAAGAAATAATCAATAGATACACTTAACCTCCACTAGTACAACACTATGCAAAACAGAACTAAAACCATTCAAATATTAAACATCTTAATAAATTAAATCCAATGTATAAAATTACTTTTGATGTGTCCTGTATCAGTGTAACATATACAGTATCTGATTTAAAAGAACTAATATGGTACATGTACTACAAAACTTGGCCAGCAAGTGTATGGCCCTTCTTCCAGTCATGTACTGTATGACTTGGCTGGCAGCCACATGGGCCATCCCCTGCTAACATAAGCGTAGACATAAAATAAAACCTCAAATCATATTAAACATTATCAAAATAAACACAAAACATACCTTATCACAGGAGATGTTGGAAGTGCCTCCATCTGCATCAATACATCTGCGGTATCTTTTGAGGAAATTTCCATTCACACTTATTAGTTCAGCTTCTGAAATAGTGTTATTCCTCTCCTGATATTTTGTTTTAATTCTTCTAATATGTGGGGATTACTTTTGTATACTTTATTTTTTAACTTACTCCACTAATAAAAATCATAAGTTCAGGAGACTGAGCAAGACATAAACCCTTACCAATGATTCTATTCTCAAAAATTTCCGCAATAAACTGCAATGGCTCATCAGCTGTCTGGCAGAGCTCTGCTGGAAATATCAAGACCAACATTCAGCATCTGTCAGCTGTTTGAAACATGGTGCCAGTTTATTACTTCTGTATTTTTCTGCATTTATGGTACACTAATAAAAAATAGACCCTATTATTCTGCATTAATTTATTGTGCACCATATGCCAATTTTTGATCATGCAAGGGAGTTTCATGAACAAACTTAGATTTATTAAATTATAGATCAGTCGTATTTATTACACATCAGCTTCACTTACATACCTAATTTGAGGACATGTTTCACGAACCATCGTTCGCGTAGTCGCATAAGAGCTGATGATGCGAATGATGGTTCGTGAAACATGTCCTCAAATTAGGTACATAAGTGAAGCAGATGTGTAATAAATACGACTGATCTATAATTTAATAATTATTTCGCTTCACTGTCGTGCTCCAATACAGTTAAATTTTGATAAACTTAGATTTGTCTGTAGCATAATATTGATTGTGTTGCGATGACACATAACCATATGAATGAAATCATGCTTTATCACTAAACAGCATTAATCGTGGATCGATTGTTCCATCATTAACGTTCTTCAAAATCCAGTTATAGAAATTCACCCACACTCTGGTGATCATATGATTGCAAATCCTGCACAACAGTAACTTTGTATGGTATGAGTTTTAAAAGTTTTATTGCTTTCCATGCTGAAGCTCTCAAAATGTCAGTTTGTTGTACAAGATGCCTAAGAGATGTTTCAGGTGACTGTTCTAACCTTTCTCCAATTTTGTCTTATTTCTGCTCCATAAACACATTATTTTTCACCTTTCTTTTATTGAATTTATTTATTAGTAAATGAATGGCCTGTCCTGCGTCATGTACACCACCTGTCCTGTGGTGTAGCGGGCTAAGGCAGCATGCGATGGAAACTCCGGGGCTCTTTCCATAGGGCAATACCTGGAGTCTAAAAAGCCCCCCCCCATCTGAACACAACGTCAAGACGGGATGGAAGTGGATACGCCACTTACGCGTGCCAACCCCGAAGGGAAGACTACCGATAACCTCGGTGGGGCCGCAGGTGATCTAGCACACCCACTACTAGCTTTGCAGGCTAGCACCCGGGACTATTAAGGCAACCCGCTACCCCCTCCGGGCGGCCCTGGCGGCCTTCTACCATGCATAAGTGAGCATGAGGTCGGCAGTTGGGTTGGTAGGCCTTGGGCCTCTTAGGGCTGTTGCGCCAGTGGTTAACTTTTTTAAATAAATGGCCTCTCTCCTTGATGCAGGCACACCAGAAACTTTAGTTTCAAATTGTGTTACAACTTTCCTACAAGATGATATAAGCACAAATGTATCATGCACACTCTTTGTTGTACTGTATACTGCAACCTAGGCATTTTGAAAACACTTCAAGCAAAACTAAATACTCCTAAATCTAACTGAAAAAACTATTTGTAGTCAGTTTTTAACACTCCATCACTTACATTTTTATTGGAGCAGCCTGTTTGATCAAAGAAACCCCTAGAACTACAGATTTGGGAAAACATATTTATTACAAAGAAACAGGACCTCTTGATGAATTTTGAAATTCCCGCTGTCGACGTCATCAAACTTACCAGAACATTAGATGGCAGCATGACACCAAGCCAGATGCAGACACCGGATGCATCATCAGTCAACCACAGAACTGAGGATAGGGAAGAAGTTCCCAGAAACTAGTCTTCATTAAAAAACTTGTAAGTGAAGAAAAGTATATACAAGATTGACTCATTTGCCTAATTTTAGTAGCTTTATTCATTGCTTCCTGGAGAGTTAAAGGGTCATTTTAATTTTTCAGATTTGATCACTTCCTTAGAAATTTCCTAGAAATGCTGGAAATGTTGATGTTTTCTCAAACAGGCAGCATATCTTGTGTAAATATTCTTGCTCACTCTCCGAAGCTCAATGGCAGGTATTCCTGTGATTTCTTGCACGTTTTCCCTAATTTCCTGTTTCTATTATAAGGTAAGGATTCTAGTCTGCCTGTGTCGGCAAGTTCCCCGACGACTGATAGCTGTCTCACACAGTAGAGAGAGGCCATGAGTGGGTTCAACTGTAATTTAACTATCCTATATATTTTTGATGTGTATAGGATGAAGTATCTCCATTTGTATTATTTACTCTTCGTTTCAGCATAATGTTAGCAATGTTCATTACCAAATAGAGTAATTTATATCTCCCTATATATTTGATTTATTGATTTATGAGTGCTAAAACAAATATATGTTGGGTTACCCTTGAGTTAGACTCTGGTCCCTTCCCTATAGATGAAGTAAGGAATATGTGTACAAGTAATATGTCTAGTGTACAATATGTAATGGTTATCATTAAGTCCAAGGTAAACATTCATCTTTCATTCCACGTAATTTCATCCTTAAATTCTACGTTCAATATTCACTAACTTATCCTCATTCCATCTAACTGCCAATATAGTAATTAAACTCTTACATTTTACTCATCCACCAACCTTAACGATATGGCTTACAAATCTTTACAGATCACCTATTAAATTGGGACTACTCTAAATCAATTTCTGGCTTTGCAAACGTTTTATGATTGAGATTCTTCAAAGCAAACAGAAGGTTACATATGTTATTAGATTGTAATCTACTCTCATTATGCATCAGAATTACTGCCCACAATACAAATATTAAGTGTAGTTGTCATTTGATGATTGACCAGCCAGTATTTTACTATCTACATCCAATTATGTATACACTAAAAAGAAAACCAAATTAAAAGCAAATAAATCTGTTTTTGGCAGTACAAATTATAATTGGACAACTGACGAGGGTGTATGTCAATGGCATGCACTGTGATTTTAAGAGAGTAGCGCAACACTAAAGTTTTAGAGGCCCAACATAAAAGTGCAACAAGAAAAAACTCACCATTTGTTTGAATATGAAGTTGGTTCTCCTGTTCTTCGCAGCAAAATAGATAACTTGCTCACAGAAATCTTCATTACTGAGAATATATTCTAGTGATGTATTTCAAATAGATAATAGTAATAATTGGTATCTTTCATATACATTTTGGAAATTTAAAACCTTAGTTATTGCTTAAAGTGATGCAACTTTAGTTCACATAATTTTATAATTCATATAGTGTGCATTATCAATGTGAGCTACTTTTACGTATAGTATGAGTTCAGTTGAATTATTATTACTTAAGACTTCTTTAGAATAAAAACATCCAATTCACTTCTCAAACAGGGAAAATCTAGTGAAAGGCTTTCACAGTCGGAATCAATATAATTGGAAGTTAGTTCCAGGTTGTTATACTGTGGTCTGCTGGAGATCACTCGTCCACAACTGTGGTGAACATTTTCAGTGGTGTGGTCGAAGTCTTGTCGGCGAAGGTTGTGTTGTATCTGAAGTGTTGACTGTACCTGTTCTGTATTTATCCGACAGCACTTTCCACTGGCTCACTTTGTTTTCTTCTGTAATGCAATGGTTTTAACTTTTGATGCTTAGATGTCAGTTGCTGTTAAGTTTGAGAGCTTCTTCTGTCCTGCTGAAGTTGTTTGGATGTTTGTAATACATAGGAATGAAAGGAAGCTCATGTCTTGGAAAATAATTACGCTTTCACCCTCTGCTTCAATGGCATGTTTGGTGACTGTAGGCATTTCTGTTTGGCTAAGCATCAGTTTCCTTTGTACTACATGACAAAGTATAGAAGTGTATGCAGACTGTGTACATTCACTCTGTTGTACACTCTCTTCAGATGCAATCATGTCTTCTGAACAGCAATGTGTCACACATAGGCAGGTGCCAGAAGTAATGAGTAACATGATTGAACGGAAAAACTATTTGTAGTCAATTTATTGACAAAGTGTCTATAATCCAACTAAAAATAGTTTTTCTGATTAATTTTAACATCACTGTTACTAAATCCCTTCAATACACATAACATTATTGAATATTGTGACAAGATGAAAGAAGAAGAAATCAAAATCCCTTTGTGTCAAGCGACAAATGGGGGCTGCTATACTAACTTAATTTTGTGTATATAATAATTGGCTGATCTTTCATAGACACACAGCTCCCAAGTGCTCTATTTGTGTTTCATCACTTAATGTACACCAGGTTACCGATATTTCACTCTTCTATAAACAAGATAATAGGCAAATGCAGCACTTGGTCACCATAGACCAATATGCCTCAATGCTCTGTCATGTGGTACTCAGTAAGACTGATGTTTACATTGAACTGTATACTTCCGATGTAAACTAAACCGCAATAACAGGGAATATAGTATACACCGGCTGATGACAGAGACACCCGAGGATATTTAGCGGAACATAGTTAATTGTTCAATAGGCTAGAAAATAGTCTTCATATTGTTGTGATGCAGTATGTACTTAATTCAATTAGTGACATTCTTGAATTATGGTAGGAAAACTGTGCCCTTGTTTTTGGGTTGGCCTGGCTGCTGAACTATAGGTGGAGACCTGATGGAGTATCAGGCTCATTTCAGTTCAGAGATTGAGTAACCATTTGAAAATAACACTTGTTCTAAATGATAAGAGTTTTGTTGTAACAACTGGTTTAAAAACTTGTAAAGCATGATTCACTAGTATTTTGATCATGGCCTACTTTTTTCTGGGATGATGGTCTGAGTCTTCATTCAAATAATCTCAGTTTAAGTTGGCTTGCAGTAGATAGTGAGCCCAAATGTGCTGCTGCCTTCTTGCTTACCAGGATGTTGAGAAATGATATTTGTCCATTACTTTTATTCTCTATGGTGATTCAGATGTGGGTATTGATGTCGTTGAGATGTAGAACAAAGTCTTGTAGGGCTTCCCCTTTATGGCATCACATGACGAAGGTGCAACCAGACAGTAAACTCCACTTTAAATGATTGTCTGGTTCAACTATATGGATGATCATTCGTCATATGGTCCAATGGAGATGAAGCCCTTCGAAACTTTCTTCTACATTTCAACAAAGTCAATTCCTGTATCTAGTTTAACATGGAGATAGAATAGGATGGACAACTAGCATTTCTGCACACTCTGGCAAATTATCTCACACTGACTGCTATTTGAACAAAGGCTCAAACTAATGTCCCAGACAAAAACAGGCAAAGATCAAGACACTTGCAAATCACACTTCTCAAATTTACAAATCATGATTGTTACAACAAGAACTAGAAGAATATTATTATTGTTACTCAATTCCAGAAGTGAAAAAAGCCTGTTGTCCCACCAGGCCTCAACCTGCTGTTCAGAAACCGGACCAGTCACAAAACAAGGAAATAGTTTTCCTACCATATTTTAAGAATGTCACCAATTGTTGAGAACACATGGCAGAGCCACAGTGACAAGAATATTTTCAAACCTACTAAACAACTGAACAACTTACTATGCTTGAAAAATATCTTCAAAAGACCATGTCATCAGTTGATGTATATCATATTTCCTGTTCTTACGTTCTGGTTTACACTGGGAACTACACAGTGCATTATTTACACTGGGCTTACTGAGCATGAAAGTAGCTGCCACCTGAGCCAAACAAAAGTCTACAGTGTCAAATATGTCATGAGGGAGAATTCATTATTAATCTCCAGGACACAAGCATGCTTTCATCCATGAAAAATTACCATGCCAGATTTCAGCACAAAACTATTGAAATTCAGCAATTTCAATAGGAAAGATAGCAACATGCCAAAGAATATTTTATTTGGCTGGAGTTACTTTCACTGAGTATCGGTAGCACAGTACCTAGCCAGTATATACCATAACCTGCGAGATGAGAGAGTTAACTAAGTTCTGCTGGAAATTTTGTGGGTGTGATTGTTGTCTTAGATAGTAGTTGCCCAAAGGTTGACCAATTGAGTGAGCACAACCTTAGCTTCCTATCGGGTGCTGTTTGGCATTTACTCATTGAGTGGAAACCACCAAGTGTTAATTTAACCCCTTTTCTACTAAGGGTATTAGCTGCTTATCCAACTGTAAATGAAAATTGATGTGAATCACATCAGGGGGGGGGGGGCACTCCTTCCCAGTTGTGCCAGTACCATCACTTCACCTTAGTCAGTCAAGTCCATGACATCTCTCAGGAGTTTCTATGGTGGTAAGTGCCACTATTGCCTCTAGTCATATCTGCCCAAAGTGTTCACCAGCTGGTTGAAGTGAGAATGAATTTTGCTGTACATTGATCATGCTCTCAATCTGACACTGATAATATATGGGAAGCCAGAAAGTTTGTGAAGGATATGGACTGGGTTTCAATAAGAAGCTGGAGGATCTCCTGGTCGACAGAGGTAACTTTTCTAGGTCAGATGTAGAATGTTATGCAGCTTAACCAGCCATTTGAAATAGGTAAATGAGTTTCGCTGGAAATATGTTTTAATTTTTGTTAGGACAGGATTGCTTTTAATTTAATTTAGGTGTAGGGTAGGTGACCACTCTCTTTATTCCTCTTTCCTCCCTTTATTCCTCCTGTTCACCTATTTGTCTTAACCCCATTTTGATTATAGATTCTGGTTTACCTATCCATCCGAATCCAGCAATCCAGGAATCAGAGCAAGTTTCCTAAGTTCACTTGGACAGGGTGTTATCTGCCTCAGCACATGGTGCTTAGTGTGGCTTTATCTGGGAAGTAAAGTGGAGTGGTCGTGTGTCACAAGCTGTATCTTTGGGGTTGGGTACCTCTAACCATTTATGGGTGTAACAGCTGCCCGTCCATGCAACGACCATGCACTGGGTGACACACATGCTGTCTGTACCTGGTTGTCCACTTATGAAGCAAACTGAGACAAAGCGCCCACTGGTTAGACGTGGTAGGAATGGGGTTCAGTCGATTAATATCACCAGGCTCATTTCTGCGCCTGGGGAGTTCGGTGTGTAGGAAATAGTTATGGCCCTGTTTAAGCAAGATTGCCTAAGGTGTCCTTGGGCAACTGGTAGCTAATTCCCCGATTAGGTACTTTGTGGTCATATTGACCTATGTTCACTAGCTGATTGGAGTGGGTGTCAAGCTTATTGGAGATGGTGCAAGTTCACTCTCTCGCACCATGAGTACAATTCCTTGGAACATGTTGACTTTAAACAAAAACTTGGCCCTTCAACGACTTTTCATTTAGAGTTATGCTATTCATATATGGGAGTCTGGAGTGGATGTATAGGATTGTGACAGAATCTACGCCTAGTATCACAGATCATCCGTAGCATCCTGTTCTGCAGAATCTGCAGTCTGTGAATTGTGGTAAAAGCTGCCAATCTCCAAACTTCGCATCCGTACAGGGTCAGGGGAGGGATAATTGTCTGTTATAGGTGCAGTCTGAGGTACTGTCTGCCCACCACAAGAAGTCAAGGCAGAGGAGTGTGTAACACAATCACTTTAACTATGTTTATGCTTGCAGACAGTATGTAAGCATATTGGATTTGAACACTGGGCACACTGTATGAGCACGGCATGTCCTTGTCCGGCTTTGACTCTGACATGAGAAGCATAGGTGAGCCCGCGATCGAGGACACCAAGGCATTTGACGGAGGAACCCATGGGATTTGCCTCCCAGCCTCAGTGACCGCGGCGGTCCCAGTCACGGACCTTTGTCAAGAGTAGAGCAGAGCTCTTCGCCGGACTGATGGATATCCTCCACCTCTCATTCCAGCGGCTGATAGCTCGGAGCTGGCATTGCAGCGGACCATTTGTTGCATGCCATTATGAGAACGACATCCGCATATTGGCACGTAACAGTCTGGGGTTCCATAGGGTAGTTAGACATGTAGGCCACGAAGAGTAACGGGGATAGTAAACTGTCTTCCGGCACTCCCGCAGCTATGGGTCTGACTGATGAGAACCGTCCTTCCACTCTCACCCTGAATGTGTGATCCCGAAGGAAACTGCCTATCAGGGCAAGACAGGAAGGAAGGACATTAGCCTCCTTGAGTTTGTATAGAAAGCCTCAGTGCCAGGTGGTGGCAACAGCCTTTTCCACGTCCAGCATTACTGCGACGGTTTTGAGGTTTCCAGGAAATCCAGAGCTGTCCTCTCGGAAGCTGCACGGTCGGGGAGTGATCATGATGGACACCAAACTGGTAGGAATTACATCTCCTCAAAGAGAGGGGTGAGGCGAGCCAAGAGCAACCACTCAGAGTTTTGAGCCGGTTGGGAGTAAACATAGAGCGTAGTTATATGAGGACTGGATCCTTGCCCTGTTTCGAGATGCACACTACTCTTGGCACTTTACAGCTTGCTGGTAAGTGGCGAAGATGAAGACACGCATTGAAAATTTGCGTTGAAGTGGATAATGGCCCTTTTAGGAAGGTGCTGGAGCATGAGCGCTGTGACGACAACATGTCCGAGGGACTTGTTGGGGTTTATCTTCTGGATTTTGGAAGCCACCACTTTCGGGGTACTATGGGGTGATGAATCTTCTCATGGTGCTGTTGTGACTCCATCAGAATGAGAAACGATGTGAAGCACATCGAATGCCGTGGTTTCCCTGAGCAGACCATGTCATCTCTTGGAAGTTTGAATTATGGTAAGCATCATATTGTGTCTGAATATATATGTCAGTGTGTTCACCAGCTGGTTGGGATGAGAATAAATTTTGTTATATATAGATCGTGACATCGATCTGATGATATCGACAATATACGGGATACTGGAATATTCATGAAGGATATGAGCTGGAAAACTCCAGCCAGTACCATAAATTCTTCTAAGTACCCTGTTCAGTAGAGTCAGAGTCTGACGAAGCTGAAAATCTTCAGTTTCCCAAATCTCACAGCCATAGAGAACTAAGAGTGGGAGAACTGCATGGTATAGCTGGAGTTTTAGTCGAAGGGGCGTGTACTTGGAGCATAAAATAGGAGGACTGCGCGCCCTTGACATAATGAATGTATTTAAGTTCCAATCCTCTATTACCCAATGATACTTCGCCGTTTCTGCCAGAAGGTTTGACGATGCTTGAGACTTTCTTTGGATTAATGGACTTTCGCCCCATCTGCCATGGTGTGCGGATGGATCTGAATGTGCAGAAAACTGAAGCGGGTTTACCTGTTGCGAAAATCTCGAGATGTCCGCATACTGGCAAGTGTGGGTGTTATGAAGGATGGGAATGTCGGCCTTGTAAGCTGCGAAAAGCGCAGGTAACAGCATGCTGCCCTCCGGTACTCCAGGGCCAGTGGGTAGACTGTGGCCCCTCCACTTCTACTCGGAAGCTGCTGCTTTTAAGAAGACCACTAATCCATAGGGGATTCTATGCTCCAAGAGTTTGTCGCTAACTCGACATGGCAGATGGTAGAGAAGGCTGTTTCCACATCGAACAACACTGCCACCTTTTATACCTGTCCTACAAAGCCAGGGAGATCTTCTAGGATACTCGTATTAGTTACTCGGTCGTGGAATGTCCAGTACGAAAACCAAACCGATCCGGCAGGAGAACTTTTTCTTCTAGGTGAGGACCTAGATGGGTGAGGCATAGTTTCTCGAAAACTTTCCATATAACTGGCAGGAAGCTGTTGGATCGGTAACTAGACAGGAAAACAGGATTTTCCCCAGCTTCAAAACGCAGACTACATGGACCTTCTTCCAAGCTGCTGGTAAGTGACACATGCAGAATGAGTTGTACATCTGGGTCAAGTGAATCACACTCTAAGCGGAAGGTGCACTTCCGCCATTACGCGGTCCTGTCTAGCGGTCTTTTTTTCAGAGATTGTAGGACAGAAGTTACTACTCTAGGAATAACATTTGGGATATGCAAACCCTCATGGTCCGCGGGAGGCTTCCAAGAAGCTTTCCACCACCTACTTCACAAGGTCAGCATAGTCGTCGTCCTGCAGCTCAACTCCACGCTCAAATTGATTTTCTAGATAGTGTACTGGCGTATCTGCTTTTTCTCGTGGCTCAAAATCGAGTTGTTCTCGAGGATTGTGAAAGGGGTGCTGGTATAATGTTTTGTCTTACCGCAGGCTAGTATTCGAAGACGGTTTTCTCTCCAGGAGGTTAACCTGCCTTAAAGTGTTTTCTCAGGCCATCTGGCGATGTGTTCTTAGAAGCAGTTTTACCACATATTTGAACCTCTGGTGCATTTCTATTCTGAGATGGCGAAATCTCTGCCACACATTTCTCACTGCATTTTTGGCTTTGATGAGCTGTTTCAAGGAGCAGAAAAAGCTATGGGGTTCGGTGATTCTTTAGGAATGCAAGGTGTATGAGCACGGACCTCATGTAAGATGGCTGAGGAACTGTGTGACCGCTCCCTAAAGTGTTTTTATTAAGTCTATTCAAGGCTGCGCTGTCCACGATTTTGGAGAGCTAAGACAGCAACATCCCAATTTACTTCTATCCAGTGTGCTGTTACCAGAGGGGCGAGGATCATGTCAGAGTCGACCACAACCCTTGTTCTCTTCCTTTGGCTTATTTGCTTTAAATAGAATACATTAAAAACAAAGTAAAATCTTTTAGAACAGAAAGAAAATCATGAGCAGTAAATTAAGTTTCATTGTCCCATTTTACTGATTTTACTGTTAGTATGAGCAATGTATCATTCTGCTGCACATATATGTAATGGTCAACAACTTCCTCTGCTCAAGATAACGTTGGCTCCATTCCACTCCAACTGACTGATTGTTATGGTTTACACCAAGTTTATCACTACCAATCGCTGGCTACAGTACTTACGGTATTGATGTGTTTGCATATGTGACCCTAACAGATACTTTAACTCATTGCAGTGCTGCTGCCACCAGATTTCTCTCTAGGGGAATCTTAGTTATACAAGAACTGTGGAGTGACTTCTTGATGACCTGTTATGTTCTCGTGATCAGAGCATAGAGGTTGTGCCAAACTGTCTTTGCAGACAGAGGCGACTGATGAGCAGTAGATGCATTATTATCATTACCACTGCTATCATGCAAATATCTAGGAAGCTGCACAACTTTTTGTCATAAACTACTTAGAAGGTCCATTTAATCAAATCTTCTAATTTTTAGCAGACTGTTTTGAGAGTAACATTCGTCACACTTTAGCAAAAAACTGCATGTGCAAATATTTATAGCAAATATTTATATGCACTGAAAAGATAGAAACCATAACATCTAATGTGCATGCTAATGTGTATGTTACGGAAGATGAAATTATATTTATTATTTGGATTGTATAATAAATGATTATAAATTGGGTTTAATTTCATTTTTAGTTGTATTGGTAACAATCCAGGATAGAAAATTAATTCAAATTTCAGCCTTTATCTGCATTTAAAGCCATTTCCATCACTCTACTAATAAAGATATTAAACATATCGATGCTATCTTTATTCAAAGTTCTCATATCTAACTATAATAAAACAATGACTAAATTCTAATCCAATATTAACTCCAGTGCCACAATCAATTAAAAAATGAATTGACCATTAACATTTTATCAATCCAAGATTAATCGATCACTTTTGATTGATGAGTTCCTGGACTAATTAATTGTACCACCTTCTCTTACTTTATTTGGTCATGAAACTTTTCTCTTCTAACAAGATGGTGCTCTATACCACTTTCATAGAGTGTGTGTGTAGTGTTTAACGCCCGCTTTTACTACACACGGCACCGCAGGCGGTGACACTGATGATACATGAGATGAAGATGGAGCACCGGAGGAATGAGATGGCGGGGGAAACCGGAGGTCCCGGAGAAAACCACTTCCATAGAGATGTGCATATCTCTTTGGTCAATGTCATTGGATTGGAGGTCCCAGCATCTCTTGATATGACCCCATTTGACTTTTACTTGGGGTACCCTCAAGAACATACCCTTTGAACATTACAAACTGTTTCACTTTGAATCATTGTAATGTTGATGGTAATACATAAATTTATCTTTATCAAAGTGTGTATTCATTTTATTGATCACCCCTTTGTTGTACAGGAAATATATGCTGGGACAGCTAAGATGTTTAAATTTTTTAAAATATACCAATAAGTGTGTTTTCTGTGTACATTTCCTATTATTCTAACAGCCTTCTTTCTTTTATAAGTTTAAAGATCTTTTTCATTTCTACTGCTTTTATATTCCTCCATGATGTTACCCTTATTTTATGTGCAAATATATAAATGCATAGCACACCTATTTTACTGTAGCAGCATCCATTGTTTTCATAACCTACCTCATAAATGTTTTTACTTAGGTCTTTTTTATGACATGCTTCATACTGGTAATATGAATCTAATTTAGGTGGTTTTTTTTCTTTTATTCACCGTTTATTTTTATTCCTAGAAAACTTCCACACACTGTTTCAGAGATAACTACTCCATCTATTTGTAATTTAATACAGCTTGTAAAACAAAGTTTTAAGACCAAAATAATTAATCCATGGCATTTTTTTAATGTTTAAAGTGTTTTTTATTCCCTCATAGATGTCATTTGTAAAATACACCTTGAAGTAAAAAGCTGACAGCGGTGTTTGTAGTCCCCAGCCCCTCCGAATGACTTCACCCATACTGTCTTGAGCAAGGAAAAATAATTCCTTTGCTATTATTAATTTTTAGATGAGTCGTATTTATTACACATCTGCTTCACTTTCGTACCTATTTTGAGGACATGTTTCGCAAAACATCATTTGCATCTACGGCTCTTATGCGACTAAAGCTTGATCCAGCGGTGTGGGTAATTCTGGGGTTGCTGCTGCCATCTGTTGATTTAGTGATGAACTTAAATGTGGGATTCTCTTCTGGTGGGATTTCAAAGTTCATAAGTTGGTTTTTATGTTTTTCTATGTATATCCTCTCCCATATGACGAGTTCACTATGTTTTTGTACGTATTTTAGTAATTCTGTCCTATCTTCAATTTCATGATTTTCAGACCAGAAATGAGCTGCTATTGCGGACTTATCAATATTTTTGTATCTTAAGTGCCTGAAGTGTTCTTTCTTTCTAGTGCCTATGTTTCTTTTTGTCCTCCCTATGTAAATTTTTTCACAGTCTTTACACTTAATCTTGTAAATGCCTGACTTTTCCTCTGGTTTTATCTTATGAGTAATATTACTGTGAGTAGGTTTTTAATGTTGTAATTGTTTTTTGGTGCCAATGTTATATTGTATTTCTTGAATATTTTTGGGAACTTTTTTGTGGCCCAGGGGTGGTAAGTAAATTTAGCAAATCTAATTTCTTGTTTTATTGGTGTGAGAGCTGTGATCTGTTTTAATCTCTTTTGAAGTTTGAATGATTTTAGTTTTTTATCTACAAGGTTTTTTCCATATCCATTTTTAATTGCAGTTTTTAAGATTTGATGGTATTCGTTTTGATATTCTTGCTGGCTGAGAGGTAGATTTACTAATGAGACTGTTGATGGTGGCATGTTTGTGTGGAATTGGGTTGAAACTATTTGCTTTGATGTAATTATCTGTGTGTGTTGCTTTTCTATGTATACCAAATTCTAGTTTTTCATTGCTTTTTTTTGATTTTAAGGTCTAAAAAAGGTAGAGTACAGTCCTCTTCAGTTTCCACTGTGAATTGTATGCTGGGTTCTTGCAGGTTGAGTAGTTTCAAAGCATCATCTATTTGTTTGTAGGGCACTATTGCAAAGATGTCGTCTACGTATCTGTACCATGTTTTAAACATATGAGGGAAGGCTTTAGTTATATGTGTTTCGAAAAAGCTCATGTATAGATTGGCCAAAAATGGTGATAGCGGGCTTCCCATAGCTAGTCCTGAAATTTGTTTATAATATTTTCCATCGAAGACAAAATAATTTTGATGTATACATAATTCAGTCATTGCCAAATATTCTTCCATTGCATTGGCATCTAGGTTTATAGAATTTAGCCATTTTTTCAGTTGAATCAAAAGTTTGTCTAATGGAATGCTAGGGAAGAGGGAGTGGACATCAAAGGATACTAAAGTGTCATGAGGTTTTAGTTTAAGATTTTGAATTTTTTCTACCAGGTCTAAAGAGTTTTTTATGCTCAGAGTATGGAATTGTGGAAAGGACTGAAACTTTTTGGACAGCCATTTTGCCAGAAGGTAAGTAGGAGTGTTTATATTATTTACAATGGGTCTCATGGGTATGTTGGGTTTGTGTATTTTAGGTAAACCATATAGTCTTGCAAGGGTAGGGTTGTCTGGTTTGGTAGTTTTTTGTTCTGTAGTTGTTAAAATTTTACTATTAATGATGGTTTTTTGTACATCTTTTATGCATCGGTTAAGTGGATTAGAATCTATTTCCTGGAATTCTTTTTGTTGTAGTAACTCTTAACATTTTTTTCTTGTATGTAGCTGTATCTAAGATTACTATTTTGTTCCCTTTATCAGCCCTTGAGAAGATTACATCCTTTTTCCTTAAAGATTTAACTATCTGAATTTGTTTCAAATGTTTTTCCAGCTTTTTATTTATTAAGTTTTCCAATATAGGAGCTGATTGTTTCCTAATTATATTTTTGTCCATGGTTTCCAAGCCTTCTACTGCTAATTCTATATCTGCAATGAATTCATCCGGGTTGCTGGAGTATTTTATACATGTTTTTAGGCCTTGGTTAAGCACATCTATTTCTTCATTTGCTAGTAATTTTTTACTTCAGTAGTCATCATGATCATGAAAAATATGTGAATGATGAGAGTTTGAAAACTTACACAATGTTTGTTAGAAAGTGATAACTGAACTTGATATTTTCCCAAATACAAAAGAGTATCTGAGGAAAGCTCTGATAATGATTAGACTACTTCAGAAAGTTGTGAGGAAAATGATGAAAACAATTTTATTATGGATTGTCTTTTTAAATGTAAGCAAAAAATATGTATAGGACCAGACTAAATAATAATAATAAGAAGAAGAATTTTATTGTCGTTGAGCTTTACAGCAATGGACAACATCAGAAGATACAATCAAATTGCAACAATCTAACAAACAAACAGCTAAGGTGTTTAAATTTTTTTAAATACACCAATAAGTGTGTTTTCTGTGTACATTTCCTATTATTCTAACAGCCTTTTTTCTTTTTTAAATTTAAAGATCTTTTTCATTTCTACTGCTTTTATGTTCCTCCACGATGTTACCCTTATTTTATGTGCAAATATATAAATGCATAGTAAACCTATTTTACTGTAGCAGCATCCATTGTTGTAAACTGAAGACGAAGGCGACATGACTTCGAAATCGATCTTTTCTAAAGAAGAAGGAATTATCGACTTCTTAAGTGGAGACTCTGTTAAAAATATTTTTATTTTTGTAGCATCCATTGTTTTTGTAACCTACCTCATAAATGTTTTCACTTAGGTCTTCGTTTTTATGACATGCTTTATACTGGTAATATACATATAATTTAGGTTTTTTTTTTTTTATTATTCCTAGAAACCTTCCACACAATGTTTCAGAAGTGATCATAATTCTGTTTACTACCCTTTTACAACAGTGACATAACAAATCAAAGCAAACCAATATGAATGTGACACAACACACATGAATCCGACCTTACTATTCATGCTTCAAAATTTACAAAAATTAGGTTGGTAATTTTCATGGCCCACTTATTTTAATTGAGTATTTTGTTCATCCAGAGAAATAATTTAAATTAATTAAATTTCAGAATAATAAATATATAATTTTAAGCATTAAAAGTATAAATGATTATCTTTGAATTAAAACATTTTCATTTTATGTGACAGATTTACAACTCATTTATATTTATAGTGTTAACCATAGAACCATAGAAATACCAGATGTTTATTGTGAAATACAGTTTTCATTGACTTAAAAAAAAAAACAGAGTTGTGAAATTCAGTTTTCATTGACTTCACTGGCCTGTTTTTTTCTTTATAGTATGTCTTTATGGCTGCAGAATTAGCATATATTTTATAAAAGTCTCATAAATAAATCTCTTGGATTATTAAATTATAGATGAGTCATATTTATTACACATTAGCTTTACTTACGTACCTATATTGAGGACATGTTTCGCGAACAATTGTTCACATCATCGGCTCTAATGTGACTAAAGCTTGATCCAGTGGTGTGGGTAGTTCTGGAGTTGCTGCTGCCATCTGTTGAGTTTTTGATGAATTTAAATGTGGGGTTGTCTTATGGCGGGATTTCGAAGTTCATTAGTTGGTTTTTATGCTTTTCTATGTATATTCTCTCCCATACGATGAGTTCACTATGTTTTTGTACGTATTTTAGTAATTTGGTGCTATCTTCAATTTCATGATTTTCAGATCAGAGATTTTCTACTGATAAGATAAAACCAGAAGAAAATTCAGGCATTTACAAGATTAAGTGTAAAGACTGTGAAAAAATTTACATAGGGAGGACAAAAAGAAACATAGGCACTAGAAAGAAAGAACATTTTAGACACTTAAGATACAAAAATATTGTTAAGTCCGCAAGAGCAGCTCATTTCTGGTCTGAAAATCATACAAATGAGGAAACTTGAGAAGAAAATTAGGCTAAAACACAAGGCTGAAGGTTAAGAAACCAAAATGTGCCCTTAAGAGAATGGAATATGTTCACTTACATGGTTGAGTGACAGTACTGTTTCCCCTCATGTACATGGGTACAGAAAAAAACCTTCTTGACATGCCCATGACATGTCCACTTTATATCTCCTTCATTGTGTATCGCAACCATTTAATGCTTCGTTATCTACTGAAAATCCACCTCATTCTCACTGAACTAGTTCAATTCCTAAATATGGGATTGTGGATAGAATGAATTATTAAGGGTTTTTGAATATTTAATAGGAACCAAAATAATTTTCAATATATTTTGATTATCTAGGAAAGAGTAATGTATGCTATATTGACTTTAGAACAAGCAAAAGCAAAAGCATCTGCCCACTTTTCAATGCACTTTTCCTCCACCAGAACGAAAAACGGAAGTTATCAGTGGTGCATAATGTGCTACAATATGGGCAAAAGAAGTAATACTGATTGGTAAAAAGTGTGAGGTTACTCTTCATATAAGGCATTCTTTTTGAGTTCCCCTCATACAGCAGCAATATTACAGTCAATTCAGCTTTAGAAACAAACTTAATGTAAACAAAACATTTTGTATCCTTCTGTGTTAGCCTTATGTTCATATAGTAGCATATCATTATCGTCTGCATGGAGAAAAGAGGTGAACAACACACATTTAAATGGATGTTATAACCTTATTTAACTTTTATATTCATATGATTTACTAAAGTATTTGATATTAATCAAAAGTTTTGAATACTACTGAACACACTTCCTGAAAACCCCCAAATAATCAGCATATTCAAGATACTATGTTATGATGTGCTTTGGTTTCCAATATATCATGGACTAATTCATGATGTCATATATTTATACTATGCTGGGTTCTAACAGTGAAGTAATAGTAGACTAATGGTGTAGGTGAGTTTAACTTTCAATACTAGATGCCAATTTTCAAAAAGAAATGCATATTGGTTATTTCTTCCAGAATTACTTTGTTATCACCCTCACGTTGAGGAGATTTTAAACTGATTAGTTAATTGGTTAGGTATTTAAATGTGACATGACTGACAGGGGAACTATCACAATAGTTTGAACACAATTCCTTAGTTAACGAGTCACATGAACCTGCTTACTAAACGACGTACTTGCAAATTGTTGATGTTAAGCAGACTTTCTGGCTGCATTTTGTTTGTGCTTCACAGCATTCATATGCTGAACTACTTGGAGCTTTTTGTCAGAAACAGTACTTCATTCACATGATAAACAAAATAATACCTATCCATCCTCACTAAAATTATCACTCCCGAACTCTGTTACGTATTTACGTAACACAGACAAACATGACAATTTTACAGGTGGCATAACGAAGCAAAGTGTATAAAAATTATTTGTGGTTGGTTTATTGACACTCGTCACTTACTTTTTCATATATTTATGAGAGACTAGTTTCAAATATATGAAAAAGTAAGTGACGAGTGTCAATAAACCAACCACAAATAATTTTTATATTAATTTTGACGTCACTGTTACTAAATTCCTCCAAACACACATGAAGCAAAGTGTTTTTCACTCTGCACTCTTACTTTCTGAAATATTATTGCAACCAAACACATTGGGCAGATATGATCTTATGTCATATCTCAGATGATAATATCACACTATGAAGAAGGGCAATACTAGCTTCTGTTGTAACATGGGTAAACAAGTAGCTCATATAATAAAATTGAACTATAATTTCTAGTCATCATTTCCAGAAAATAGAGAAAACTATTGCATGTGTGAACCAACCAGAATTTTTATATAAGCTAGAAATAGAAAAATATGCCATTACCTGCTAATTTTTAATAAATATGCTTTTTCCAAAATATGCAATTATACACATTTTAAAACTTTACTAGTGGCCTCTTTAAGGTAAGAATGATAAAGAATACTGCTGATGCATACATTTTCTTTTATTTAAAAATTCTACGCATTTTGCATACAAATCTGGGCTCTGGTTATGAAATATCCCAGCATGTCAGAATGTCCAATATGGAAAGCACTGGGCCGCACCGTGGCTTAGTGGTTAGACCGCTTGGCTCTCACCAAGGCGGCCCGGGTTCGATCCCAGGTGGCCGCAAAGTGAGATTTGTGGTGGACAACACGGAACTGGGGCGGGTTTTCTACGGGATCTCCGATTTCCCCCACCATCTTATTCCAACGGTCCTCCATCTTCATTCATGTATCATCAGTGTCATCGCCTGCAGTGCCATATGTAGTAAAAGCAGGCGTTAAACACTACACACATTGGAAAGCACTGAATTCAAATGCCTCCTGCAATTTTAACTTCCAAATTAAACTACATTGCCTTTTCCATGCTTTTATTTTACAAATACTGCAACACTTACACTTCAAATGTCAAACAAAACTATTTTGGAAAGCTAAATCCAACTTCAAAACCTCAATTGATGATTAGGACTCAAATCAGAATCTTCTGACTTAATGCCTACACATGACATGTAGAAATACAATCATCAGAAGCACTAGCATAATTGCTATAATTTAGCAATGTTTGTAAAAGTATATGTTCACAGGAATAATCACAAACATATGTTAGAAATAAATTAATAAGGTCAGTGGTTATTAACAGAAGCACCTATTGTGAAAGCTTTTGCTGAGTATTGCAGTTATTATAAAATCATTGGTTGTATATTATTTATTCTTAATTTTTTTAATTTAACCTTTTTTTTACTTTGTAATTCCTTACGGTTTTGCTGTCCATTATTGTTGAAAAGTTATTCTCAGTCTTATATTTTCAGCAACAAAAGCCCTTGCATGCACAGTTGTTCAAAGAAGAGGAAGAGGAAGAGGAAGAGGAAGAGGAAGAGGAAGAGGAAGAGGAAGAGGAAGAGGAAGAGGAAGAGGAAGAGGAAGAGGAAGAGGAAGAGGAAGAGGAAGAGGAAGAGGAAGAGGAAGAGGAAGAGGAAGAGGAAGAGGAAGAGGAAGAGGAAGAGGAAGGGGAAGGGGAAGGGGAAGGGGAAGGGGAAGGGGAAGGGGAAGGGGAAGGGGAAGGGGAAGGGGAAGGGGAAGGGGAAGGGGAAGGGGAAGGGGAAGGGGAAGGGGAAGGGGAAGGGGAAGGGGAAGAGGAAGAGGAAGAGGAAGAGGAAGAGGAAGAGGAAGAGGAAGAGGAAGAGGAAGAGGAAGAGGAAGAAGAAGAAGAAGAAGAAGAAGAAGAAGAAGAAGAAGAAGAAGAAGAAGAAGAAGAAGAAGAAGAAGAAGAAGAAGAAGAAGAAGAAGAAGAAGAAGAAGAAGAAGAAGAAGAAGAAGAAGAAGAAGAAGAAGAAGAAGAAGAAGAAGAAGAAGAAGAAGAAGAAGAAGAAGAAGAAGAAGAAGAAGAAGAAGAAGAAGAAGAAGAAGAAGAAGAAGAAGAAGAAGAAGAAGAAGAAGAAGAAGAAGAAGAAGAAGAAGAAGAAGAAGAAGAAGAAGAAGAAGAAGAAGAAGAAGAAGAAGAAGAAGAAGAAGAAGAAGAAGAAGAAGAAGAAGAAGAAGAAGAAGAAGAAGAAGAAGAAGAAGAAGAAGAAGAAGAAGAAGAAGAAGAAGAAGAAGAAGAAGAAGAAGAAGAAGAAGAAGAAAGAAGATGCTGTTTTTCAATAACACACATAAAGAAAACAATATATTCTCATTTATTAGTTACACTTTTCTGAGTAAGAGATTGAATGTGTATGAATGTAATGAGGGGCTTGCATACCATACCCAAACCTCTGTTCATCAGCCACTGAATGAAATGCTATCCATGCCCAATGAACAGTTGCAGGGCATAATAATTAGGCCCTTCTGCTAGAAGACTACTGCATGCCCACGACAAGAAGGCTAGAGGGATATGAAGGGCAGAGGAGCTTGAACTGTTTATCTGCTCTGGTAGCGGATCTGTTTACTAGGAAATGAGTAAATGAGAATGCATATGAGTCACCCATGCTGTCAGATCTAATGCATGTTACACCGATAGGTATTATGTATAGGTGAGCTATGTGACAACACTTGTGTATTTTAAACGAGCCTTCCATCCTTGTCTTACTTGGAAGGCGAGCATACATCACGAGGACACAGCAAAAGTGATTATGTTGCACATTCCTCTAGCTTGCCTTCTTGTCCTGAGCAATCAGTAAATCACATAATTATCACAGAGCACAGTATAATCACCGATTAACCCTAGAGTGGTGTCTCACAGATACCAGATGTACTTTATTTACTCACAATTGCTGAACACATATACTGGCGGGCCTGTGGCACCTTCTACCTTCCAGTTACCTAAATACTAACATATCTTCCTCATCAACACCTCATTAGCTGCACTACAGTGCTGGAGGGAAGAGGTTGTTACCGAAGCTCCATTGCTGGAGTCTAGCAGACGCCACATGACCTTCGGTGTTACTGAAGGTAAATATTCTATTTTTTGTTTAATGTAGTAGGTTTAATATTTATTAGCAATGGCTCTTGCTAACAATATTTATTCTTCAGATCCATTGTGACCTCACAGAAGACCTATATTCTGGAAAATCCAGGTGACAGGGAAATTGTACTCCGGCTGTTGGAGGAAGATGATGAATTCAGCATTTATAGTGATGTTGAAGAAGACTGTGTGGAAGCACGAGAACAAAATACAGACACTGAGCAAGATGCAAACTCCAGCAATAGTGATAGTGATAATCAGGTTGACAAATGTTTTCTGAACAGGAACACTTCCACAAAATGGTCAAAAGTGTGTCCACCAAAAAATGTTCGCACTCGAAGACAAAACATTGTCAGTCATTTACCGGGTGTGAAAGGTCCACAAAGAATGCCAAAACTCCAGCAGAATGTTGGGAATGCTTTTTTGACAAAGACTTGCTCTCTAGCATTGTTGAATACACTAATAAGAAGATATCTGAAGTACAGAGACATTATTCCAGAGAAAGGGATGCTCATCTGATAGACGCAACTGAAATAAAAGCTCTGTTAGGAATACTGCATTTATGTGCAGCAAGAAAAGACAACCATACACACCCAAGGTATATGGGCCTCCAATAAAATGGGAATTGAGTTATGTCATCTGATAATGACTGAAAGACGATTTAGGTTCCTCTTATACTGTTTGAGGTTCGACAATCAGGCCATTTGCAATTAGCAACAAACCAACAGATGTTGTGAAACGTCTCACTTCTGTGATCTCAGGAACTGCGCGTAATAAAACCACAAACAATCGGTTCACCTCCTTAGAATTAGCTGATCACTTGTTCCAGAAGAATCTTACTCTGGTTGGAACTATGAAAAAGAATAAACCTGTAATTTCACCAGAGTTTACACAAACAAAGAACCAGGAGTTGGGAACAACACTGCTTGGGTTTCAGAAAAAACTCAACTTTATTGTCATATTGTGACTTTGTGGGTTCGTGAAAATCAAAAGTCGAGGCTTCAAATACAAAAACTGCACTTTATTTTCCTAGCAAATACATTCATCACATCACAATTTGCTAACTAACCTAAAACTGTTTATTTTACCAACTCTACATTCAACTGTCTGTCGCTACCGGTAACGATTGGTTCCGAAGTTTTCCGAATCTCCACCGGCTTCGGCTTCGCGAGTCTACTGCCAGGGTGACACTATGTTGCCAAGAAAAATAAGGCAGTTCTGATACTCTACACAATTCATCACAATAATGCAATTTATACCACATTTAGTGATAAGAAAAAGCCAGAAATGGTAACCTTTTATAATGCAACCAAATCAGGAGTTGTCGATACTGTCGATCAGCTGTGCAGTACATATGTGTCCAGGAAAACTAACAGATGGCCAATGGTTGCTTTTTATAGCATGATGAACATTGCAGATATAAATGCACAAATAACATACCATGCAAACAACACTGATGCTAGCACCAGGCGTAGTGAATTTCTGAAACTTCTAGCACGTAATCTAGCTGACGATTACTTGTGTCAACATTCTGAGCATTCATCATTGCCAAGATATCTCAAACGAGATGTTCAGAGACTTTTTCCAGATCA